>JARYHS010013630.1:76850914-76998570 GCA_031002005.1 Vandiemenella viatica
AGTTAACATGGATTCCCACCTTATTTTCAATTGCCAGCTGTAAGTTGGATAATTCTGAAACCAACAAAAACTTTTGCCAAATGTTCTGCTGTGTTTAAATTATTACGTGCATATTTACGTGTATATAAAGGTTATCTTCCTTGCCGAAGGAAGTAGGAAACTTAAGACTTTTCCTGGTAAGCGTTGCCATATTTACTTTCTGCGATGTTGCCACGATGTTCTGCCTAGTAGTCGCAGCGCTTTGTAGCAATTTCCATATACCAGAAATAGTGTCTTATAGCTGGACAAATACATAGGCGAAATGAAAAATTATTTATTTCCACTCTCATCTAGAATATTTCATTTAACTGATTACTTCTCTTGCAAACAGTTCGATTCTGTATTACAGATTACTATTCAATCACGGATTGTTGTATCTATATGTATATTTTTTTTGGTCATATAATTTATGAGGCCACTAGATTCTGTGAGTCCAGGTGTCTAGTGGTAACGCGCTGGGCTGTCAAAGTGCTGGTTCTCGGTTCAAGCCCAGGTGCTGTTATTTTTTTTCTCATCTTTATTTCCTTTTCACTTGATTGCAAAATACATATCATATAAGTAAGTTTATATATATTTCGTGGTCAATGGAACAGTGGAAATAAATCATAAAATTAATGTTTGGCTGAAATGAGAAAGGTCAACGCATGATGCGTGAGTAGGAACTGAAAGCCAGTTTTCCAATAAATTTAATTTAACCATTACGATTTTTGCCACACAACTTAACCAATTTTTTTCTAGTGCAAAGGGGCGAGATTAATAATGGGGCAATGATGGCTGTTTAAAAATAAGCAAGGACTAAATCAAACTAATGTGCGGTTTTTGTAGATAACGTTCC
Organism: Vandiemenella viatica; assembly: GCA_031002005.1. Classification (NCBI taxonomy): domain Eukaryota; kingdom Metazoa; phylum Arthropoda; class Insecta; order Orthoptera; family Morabidae; genus Vandiemenella; species Vandiemenella viatica. The sequence continues at coordinate 76,851,789 of JARYHS010013630.1, forward strand.
TGGTATTAGCAAGCAAACCCGAATTGAAAATTTGAGTAGTTATTCTTACGAAAACAAAAAATCATCATTGACGAATAACATGCTAATGAGAGGTTCCGTATTTGACAAAATGCTGCTCCTACTAGTGATCAGTAATGATATAATTGATGTAGATCCTCAATATAACGACATGATAACCTTGTTTCCGAAATCTGAAATTGCAAGAAAGAAACAGGAAATTTGAGGAAGGAGGAAAGATAATGCCAGTCTCGTTATAAGTTGTTGTTACCTCTCTGGTAATCCAGAAAGAATGTTACTGTAAGTGGCTCAGATTCGCGGGTGCCATGCTGATCCGGAAGCTAGTGCGGTGTCTCGCGGTTCCACGGTTCGAGTCAGGCCCGCAGGAAAAGTGGTTTTATGAGGTGTTTTCTTGTGTTGCCTGTAAACTGGGACAGTGAAAAACATATTATACACTTAATGAGGAATCAAAAGCTACACATGTCTGCATGTATCTATTAAGCAATCCAAATTCGTTTTTGTTGTATCTCTTTAGTAAATCATATTATTGCAATGGCTCGGAAAAGATTAGTTTTTAAGCAACGAAAAAAAAAAAAAAAAAAAAAAAAAAAAAAACGGCCACGGTCCTTGAGAAAGGGCAATTCCACATTCCTTTGAGCAATTTTGGATTTTGTTTTTTCTATTTAAACCCACATTTGATGGCTGGATCGTGAATTTGAATTGAGTACTGTCTAATGACACTGATGAACTTTACCCTTCATCCAATTCGTCGGCTATGAATTAATGTAAACTATGATTTGTAATGCATCTAAACATAACTGACAATCATTTTTAAAAGTGAGGTTCAAAATTTTTTGCTATTAATAGATCAGTCAAGCATCCGTACAATTCAATCAATGAAACAATACAGTTTCTGATCCATCATTCAACCAAAATATTATTGGATTAATTCCTATTCGTTTGCTGAATAGTAACGCAATCAAGATTTAATTTAGAACTACTGGTATCTTTATGTATTGACATATTAACCTGTTGTACGCTAAAGTGATGCTAAAGTCAAACACAATCCGTTTCAGAATACTGAAATGAGTAAGAATCCAGTCTTACAGTACAAATCAGGATATGATGTAAATTCATTTAGCCAAAGTTTCAAGCAAGTAGTTTGTTTCCTCATAGTTGTAGAAGAACGATAGTCAGGATATGGACGTCGTAACATCCACGAGGAAGAGGAGTGGTTTTATAAATTTCCTACGTTTCAGTTATTCTAAGCTATCAGTTTCTAAATTTCTGAAAGATTTTGTCCCAAGTTAAAAATCACAAAACAGCAGATAGAAATAGTGACACTTATTTTGCGTAACGTTTTGGTAACAGATAAACTACTATGTCGTTAAGTAAAAATTGCGTGTCAGCTGATAGATCTACCAAATAACGAGTCTTCTGAAGTGGTGAGGTTGAAAATACAGTGTTTCAGCAAAAAAACAATTGATGTCCAAGTTGATGGTGCAACATCACTTTACGCCCATATTTTAGCGAAAAACAATAAAAAAATTTGAATATTCACAAATACAAATATACATATATACGTCTGTAAAAGATTATAACAGCATACTGGCTTAGTTTCTTGTTATATTTATGCTGACGCTTTAATAACTAAAGCAATCGCTTCTTTTCCGTTACTTAACTTTTCACTTCTCCGAAGTAAGCTACTGCGGATTTTATTCGAGCTCTGGGTGTTTTAATTTTGATGTTACTGTCAACAGTAATATAACTATCGTTCTTCTACAACTATGAGGAAACAAACTACTTGCTTGAAACTTTGGCTAAATGAATTTACATCCAGTATCCTGATTTGTACTGTAAGACTGGATTCTTACTCATTTCAGTATTCTGAAACGGATTGTGTTTGACTTTAGCATCACTTTAGCGTACAACAGGTTAATATGTCAATACATAAAGATACCAGTAGTTCTAAATTAAATCTTGATTGCGTTACTATTCAGCAAACGAATAGGAAATTAATCCAATAATATTTTGGTTGAATGATGGATCAGAAACTGTATTGTTTCATTGATTGAATTGTACGGATGCTTGACTGATCTATTAATAGCAAAAAATTTTGAACCTCACTTTTAAAAATGATTGTCAGTTATGTTTAGATGCAATTACAAATCATATGTTTACATTAATTCATAGCCGAACGAATTGGATGAAGGGTAAAGTTCATCAGTGTCATTAGACAGTACTCAATTCATATTCACGATCCAGCCATCAAAATGTGGGTTTAAATAGAAAAAACAAAATCCAAAATTGCTCAAAGGAATGTGGAATTGCCCTTTCTCAAGGACCGTGGCCGTTTTTTTTTTTTTTTTTTTCGTTGCTTAAAAACTAATCTTTTCCGAGCCATTGCAATAATAATGACTTTACTAAAGAATAACAACAAAAACGAATTTGGATTGCTTAATAGATACATGCAGACATGTGTAGCTTTTGATTCTCATTAAGTGTATAATATGTTTTCACTGTCCCAGTTTACAGGCAACACAAGAAAAACACTCATAAAACCACTTTTGCCTGCGGCCTGACTCGAACCGTGGAACCGCGAGACACCGCACTAGCTTCCGGGATCAGCATGGCACCCGCGAATCTGAGCCACTTACAGTAACATTCTTTCTGGATTACCAGAGAGGTAACAACAACTTATAACGAGACTGGCATTATCTTTCCTCCTTCCTCAAATTTCCTGTTTCTTTCTTGCAATTTCAGATTTCGGAAACAAGGTTATCATGTCGTTATATTGAGGATATACATCAATTATATCATTACTGATCACTAGTAGGAGCAGCATTTTGTCAAATACGGAACCTCTCATTAGCATGTTATTCGTCAATGATGATTTTTTGTTTTCGTAAGAATAACTACTCACATTTTCAATTCTGGTTTGCTTGCTAATACCAGGAACGTTAGCTACAAAAACCGCACATTAGTTTGATTTAGGTCCTTGTTTATTTTTAAACAGCCATCATTGCCCCAATTATCAATCTCCCGCCTTTGCACTAGAAAAAAATTGGTTTAAGTTGAGTGGCAAAAATCGTAATGGTTAAATTAAATTTATTGGAAAACTGGCTTTCAGTTAATACTCCACGCATCATGCGTTGACACTTTCTCATTTCAGCCAAACATTAATTTTATGATTCATTTCCACTGTTCCAATTGACCACGAAATATATATAAACTTACTTATATGATATGTATTTTGCAACAAGTGAAAAGGAAATAAAGAATGAAAAAAAAAAAAATAACAGCACCCGGGCTTGAACCGAGAACGAGTACTTTGACAGCCCAGCGCGTTAACCACTAGGACACCTGGACTCACAGAATCTAGTGCCTCATAAATTATATGACCAAAGAAAAATATACATATAGATACCAAAAATCCGTGATTGAATAGTAATCTGTATACAGAATCGAACTGTTGCAAGAGAAGTAATCAGTTAAATGAAAATATTCTAGATGAGAGTGGAACATAAATAATTTTTCATTTTGCCTATGTGTGTGTCCAGCTATGAGACACTATTTCTGGTATAGGGAAATTACTACAGCGCTTGCGACTACTAGGCAGAACATCGTGGCAACATCGCAGAAAGTAAATATGGCAACGCTTACCAGGAAAAAGTCTTAAGTTTCCTACTTCCTTCGGCAAGGAAGAATACCTTTATAACACGTAAATAATGCACGTAATAATTTAACACGAGCAGCACATTTGGCAAAAGTTTTTGTTGCTTTCAGAATCATCCAACTTACAGCTGGCAATTGAAAATACGGTGGGAATCCATGTTAACTGCATGAGGGCAATACAAAAAGTAACGTCTCCCAAGCCTCATAGATAAAGAATCAAATTAATTTATTTACAGTTTTAGAGGTTGAACAAATATCTATTTTTCTACATCATTACCATTTCGGAACACACGTTGGTCGTTGCTGTAAATGACAATTGTTCGAATCCAAGTTCGGCCATGCATATTTGTGGTTTCCAAGGTTTACCCAAATCACTCCATATGAATACCGGAATAGGTTCTTTACAAGGGCATGGCCGAAATCCTTGTCACTACTCCTATCCAGCCAATAATCACCTCAATGTCGACGAGGCGTAAAATCATAAGAATTTTAAAATTTATTGAGGAGGTCGCAGCTGGCTTGAAATCGATTAACAATACCTTCTCCCTATCCTTATTTTTTTGTTTATTACTTTTTACGTTTCATCAATGTTGTAAGTTATTACAGTAGGGAACGGCCATGGCTTTCTATAAGGATCGTCCAGTATTTGCTGGAGCCAGAACGTTACCGCTCACACGCCACGCTCGGTCTTCGGTCTTTAGACATCATCAACCTTACTTTACCGGTAGACTGTGTTTGTTTGAATCCTTGAGTCCTAGGCGATTATGGAGTCGATTATGACGGGTGACAAAACTTGAGCGTTCCACTTTATACCGGAGGACTAAAGGACAATCACGCGAACGGGCAACATCCTCATTCGCCAAATGCTTGTATTTATTTATGTTATTCCAAACAAAGAATAACGCAGGTAATTTCACGCCTTGTTAAGTAATGAGCATTTAGACCCAGTATTTAATAAATCCCAATGCTGTAAAGTTCATGAAGTAATAGTGTCAACAACTAACAGCATTGTAGAAAACGGGAAAAAACGGTCATTTAAGAACTCCCTGTCTTTAAGCCCGATTCTCAATTAACTTTAATTACTTACACCAGTTATAAAAGATTTATTTTGTCCTTCGATAATAATCTGGTTTGTAAATTTTTTTAGTGACAATGGTCGTTTAGTTTGTTGCGGTGCTAATATTTAGTTCTGCGCGATTAACTCTCATTTATTTATATAGTGCATAATCATTATCGTCCACCTACAAAGAGAGCAATAATTCCTCTTGTAAATTATTTCTTTCTGAAACGCGATGATCGTTCTACTGTGAAATAAATATATTGGAAACATGTGTGTCGTTTGAAAAGGGACAGATGATATGATTACGGCGCGGCTTGAAACCCGTGTAGATTTTCGTCAGTTCTGCTGTGCAAATCTTTCATGCTTACGTCGGCTATTAGTTACGAAACATTGGGTAGTTTCGCAGATGTTTATCTTATTTCCTGACGCAGTTAGGAAAGAATCATGGATACCTTATACTAATAAGCAATGTGCAGTTTAGGTACGCTTAAAATAAAATACAAGATAGATTTCTAAATTTAAAAAAAAAATAGTAAGAACTACTTGGATTTGAACTCGGAACCGCTCGCTCAGCAACCCAGAACGCTAACCATTGGACCACTGCAAGCTCAGTGCTACTTTCCTCGAATAGGCGTATACAAACGCAGCGTAGGAAGACTGTTTCATTCAATCCATCTTGGAGAGAGACACTTCCGAAATAATTTCTTGTTTCTGTAGTTTCGTAGTACTAAAAATTCTACCTCATGGAACATGATTATCCCTTGGTTTGTGGACTGACCAGATATATGAGTGAAATATTATCCGAAGGAATTATCAAAATGAGTATAACAATCTTATCGTTATAGTTTTATGCTAATCAACCGTAGCAATATACAGCATTGAGCCTGTTTCCTGCCTCACTTTAATGCAATCCCGTTAATTAGAACTTTTGGCAAACGTTTCAAGATCTGAATTTTGGTAAAGTATTATAGAAATGTAATGGTAGGATGATGAACTGTTCAGCCAATAAGAATCGTCAGTGGGAGGAGCTTAATTCCTACCTGTTGGCCAATTGTTTCCTGCATTGACTTAAGGAAATGAAAAATCTGCAGTATAGATGGCTCTGAATAAAATATCCACCAATGAAATTGCGAGGAGGCGGAGCCAGTATTGCGTTCCTGTTGCCTGGGATGACATTGATGCCAGATTGTGCAAAATAAGAGTGATAGAATTTTTCACCGGCGCCAGAAATAATGTCAAAGACTGTACGTATACATTAAAAATCGCTATGGGAAGACAAGTGAATTACCTCATAATTTAAAAGCAAAAATATTCCATAATGTCTTACATTCAAATTTCGTTTACCAGTTATTTATGTCTGCGTCAATTATGCTGTACGTCTCGTTAATGTCTCTAAGTTTTAAATGTTCCATTATAATATAACACAGGCATAGAAAAATCCAACAGGATTGCCCTCAAACCAGGCGATATAAATAGCCATATAGATTTAAAAAAGAACAAGTATAGCATTAACGTATTACTGGAAGTTTTAAAATAAACTAAATAACGAAAAATAAAACTATTTCGATATATGCTTAGAGGAAATTGTCAAATAATTAAAAGAAAAGAGATATCTGAAAGTTCTGTAATAATTAGTTCCTGCCTTTGCCGCGAGAGCGAGGTGTAGTTGCTATTGTGGCTGGTTTGCTGCTGTTAACGCACTGCATTTAGTTGATAGCGCTGTTCAGTAAGGCGGAGTGCGACATGCGGACAGCCTGGTGAGTTTTCGCAAGCTGTAGGATGCGACCTTTCAGGAGATTCGCTTACAAGAATGTATTTCACAAACTGTATGATGGGGACCTTTCAGGAAATTCGCTTACAATAATATTTTTAATATTCAACATTCCTGGCGCAGCCGAAGACTTGCGAAAAGCTGAAACAATCGGACGTTACTTAACGTGTCAGGGTTTAACAGATAATGTATATCCAACCGTTGTGAATGCGTATTTTGATAAGTGATTTAATTTTCTTGTTACTTACGAATGTTATATTGTGATGTTTATCTACTGCCCTTTTTAAAGGTTTAAGTGTGTTTGATTTCGGCGCTTTCCAGTTTCTCTATGGAGTTGCTCTCGGGTCTACTGGAGTCGCGATTTCGTAACAACATTCACTAATGACGTCATAATACTGCTGTTGTAAATCGCAAGAGGTATTAGTTTCAAGCAGTAATTCCGTTGTAATACAGCCTCGACCATTATTTTCAATTAGGTTGTAATACAGCCTGGACCAGCATGACACCGTTAAATGTACTTCGAAAAGAATTTGTAGCGGTGTCTTGTGTTTGACTACTGCAATATTATGACGTCAATTCCTTGCAGAATCCTGATCTCCAGTAATCTCTTAACTTCTTGAAATTTCGATTATCTGCTTTGATGTCTTCGTTTTGTTATGTTGTCTTCCTCACGTTCCCCAAAAATATGAATATCTAGCAGCTATCGGGTACAGACAGTGCTGCAAGAGTCAATAGAGATCTGTTGAAATAATTAATTCCTTTGTTATGAGTTCCTGACATTTCTGCTTCTCTACGTTCTAAAGGCACAAGAAATAGGCGTATGTAAAAGTATTCTTGATCACCCTACAGTATAATCTTTAAGACAGTATTGCTTCTCTTGTACCAGGTTGTGTTCTAAACCCAAACTGATCTTCACCCACCTTCTCTTCTACTATCCTTCCTATTCTTCTGTATATTATCCGGATAAGTAATTTTGAAACATATTAAGTTACTTACAGTGCAATAATTCTTACATTTGTAGGCTTGCGATTTCGTATGCAGTGTGAAAATAATACTTTTATTAAAGCCAGATGGAATCTCTCCTTCAAAACTATTTGAAATTAGTTTGGATAACTTGGTTGGTTCTAGATCGCGGTAATACTACCCCCACTTCCGCCACTTGGATAACTACGACGTAAACATAAGTTGCTGTTACAACGTCACGGTTTCCAGGAGTGGCCTATTCAATGAGCGGGCAGCAACAAATGTGAATGACTGTACCAGCATGGAAAGCAGTGGTTTTCTCGGGCGGGAACAAATCGAGTGTAATATGTCCATAACTATTTACGTTGGTAGGGTTTCAATGTTAGTGTTATCTAGAATATAGCCCATCCGCTCATTTCTATATGGACATACTCTCATTTGAATGCTTATCTATAAATCACACAAACGGCATTGAATAAACTAAATGCGATATTCCTCTTTGCATTAGTAGTTTCTGTAAACTAATTTTCGAAGTTGCTATTACCGTTATATAGAATTGAACCCATACGCGTATTATTAGATCGCGATACTCAAAATTGTGTGTAGTTACAAACCTCAGTCAAGGTATCTGCATAGAAATTTCCGATTCTGTGATCTGGAAAACTGGATGCGATATGCTCGTTCATCTATTCTGTAAATCCTAGTTTTTAACGTTATCTAGAATTAAGCCCATGATATAATCTAGCTAGCATCTACCTGTATCTCCTGGAGTTTATCGATGTATATCTTGGTGTGTTCGCCACGATTGGATTATAATTTTCAAAAAAATTCTAAGACTCTACTTCCTCACTCCTTTCTTCTTGGCCCAAAACTTTCTACATTTTTCCCTATTTCTTCTGCCGCATGTCAATCGTCCACGGTTATCAGATTTGCCTCCCTCTTTACAAATTGGATTACTTCTTGAATTACATCATTTATTTTCTCTTATTTCTTCGTCTTCCTGTGACATTAGCATATGCACTTGTACTACAGGGTTGGAGCAGACTTAGTTTTGACGCTGATCAAAATTATCCTGTTACTCTATTTATTACAAATCACACAGCAGTAACTGCACTGACAGCTTGGGTGCTAATTTTTTTTTATTTCTTATACCAGAAATCCTAGGCGGAGAAATAAGATCATAGCTGGAGGCGTATATATGAATGTGAAAAACAGTAAATGAAGTAATCAACGTGGCTACAAGCATAGCTTGTAGTAAGTTCATTTAAGCTAATTAGTGATTAGCAAATTCTTATTTACCGTTTTTTTTTTTTTTTTGGTAACAGTTTAACGTCCGTTTTTAACAACGTGGTCTTTAGAGACGGGAAAGGATGGGGGCAAGGAATGGGAAGGAATTCGGCCATGGCCTTTTGAAGGAAGCATCCCGGCATTCGCCTGGAGTGATTTGGGGAAACCATGGAAAACCCAAATCTGGATGCCCGGACGGGGATTCGAACCGCCGTCCTCCCGAATGCGAGGCCAGAACGCAATCCGTTACACCACCACGCTCGGTATTTACCGTTTTCCTCCTCCCCCATAGTATGTAACAGGGTATTCATATTTTCGAAAATAGTATTACTGGAGACGGTTGTCTCGCATTTTCACCACACGAAATTAATAAAGGAGTGATGAAGCTAGCTTGCCACTGTTCAGTGGACCACAAAAAATTCCTGTCTCGGAGATGGTATCTCATTTGTATAGGTACTCCATGACAGTTATTGTACGAAAATGCCTGTTTACATTGTCACTAGCAAACATACAGTAATATTATAAACGCTAAGCTAAGACTGTCTCCCTATCTGTTACGTATTCAAGACTGAATAGCTAAACCGATCTTACATTGGACGTGGAAATACTATGTATCATTAGGAAAGATTACTTGTTTTTACAAATTTATGAAGACAGTTTGAAGACTAACATAAAGGTAACATACAGATAGCGTGTGTAAATTTCTAATATGTTAGATCGGTCGCTCAGGCTTTCTCTGAAGGTTTGTGTGTGATATCTTCATAAATTTCATGTACTGACAATTTATTACATACCAGACTAATAATATGTCTATGTAAAAGTTACTAAATTCTAAGAATAAAATTTTAAGTTCACTCATACGAAGTCGAGGGTAACAGCAGGTTCAGCTATAAAGAGAAGCATATACCGAAGGGATGATGTCAGTTTCTTGATAAAATATTGTAAAAATTTTATTAGTTACATATCTTACATATATGGTATAAACTATGTGTTTTCGCTGCGCAGGAAATTGTGGATGCGACCAGTAAGCAGTTGCTGAGATTGTCCTTTAAGGAGGACGTGCTGTTATGGGCCACGTGGCAATTTGCTGAATCTATGAGCTATTACGTGGCCCTTGAATCGTCACTTGCAGCCAACTGGAGATGATGAAGAGCCGGCTGGACACCGCAGACCGTTGTGCGCTAACTGTCGTGAATGGTGTATGGCGCTGTCATAGTGGCCAGAATAGGCCTCTGACCTGGTCGACGATGCGTTGTCGACACCGCTGCAAGAGACCCGCCTCCACGCGGATTCTGCTGAACGTGGAGGCAGACCTGGAGGCGGCGGAAAGTGACGGCAGGACGCCGCTGCAGCTGGTGGCGGGGGCCGCCCGCGGGCCGTCGCGCAGCTACAGTGCTCTGCGGGGGCGGACATCATAGCGGGGGAATATGTCTATGCTGTACGAGGTCGCTGCTGCTGCTGCTGGTGGTGGACACTGGCAGCATCAACACCGTCGGAGTGCTGCTGGGGGCGGCACCGGTCACCAGCAGCACTCGCCGTCTCCACGCTGTCTGTAGGGTAAGTCACGTAATGGAGAGGAGTTCAACCTTCCTGGTCCTTCACTTTGATGAGTGCGCCGCGCCGTCCAGCAAGTCTCATCTCACTGGCGTTGACTTTCCACGTTGCAAAATGTAATATGCATCTTCTCGCAGTCCGCAGTATTCCTGCCTGCACTGGTCTCCAGCAGAGCTGTTTGCACGTCAGAGTGCTGTGCGATGTCACTAGCTCTCTCGTTGCTGTCCGCCTCCGCCGCCACCAGCGTGGTGACGGCTCTACAATGCCACCGCCGACGCCGCTGCTGCTCCGTTCTACCAGGCCTTCTATCAGTATCACCGCCTCCAGTTCCGTCCCCGCGTTCAGCAGCATCCACAGGGCGGCGGGTTGGCCGTGCCTAGAGGCCACGTGCAGAGGCGTCTACAACGCATCGTCGACGAGCTCCGTGGTGTGCCGCTGCCACTGTTGGAACGCCACACCAAATAGCTTCATGCGATCTTCCTGACAAAGTGAACGCATCACATAGCATTCTCCAGTGTCCGGCACCAGTTGGCTGCAGGTGACAGATTCCAGCCTCCACGAGTTTATCCAGGGACCACGTAATCAGTATCCGTATACTGCCGTATCTCCTCATTAGTGGACAATTTTCAATAATTGCTTAGTAGAACAGCCATGATCAGGGCAGAGAAAGCACATCGCTTTTTACACCCCTTTTGTAAGATTTGTATCTGATAAAACGTTTACAGTATTTCATCAAGAAACCAACACTGCCTGAGACGAAGGCGGGAGAATTCTACTGCACCCTGCGACAGAGGAAGGCCAGGTAGCCATGTCGCGACTGTTCTCTCTCTGTGTCTAACACATTTCTTGTAAAATAGGGAATACCACTTTTTTAAAGAAGAATATTCCATATTCTTGTGAAAAATACTAAAATTTTGTAATGTATGCTCCGAAATGAAATTCTTTTACTACCTAGTTTTCTAAAGTTGTATATCAATTTTAACCCAAACTACTTTACTATTTTATGCTGTCTCTCAAATTAGTTATGATTACTTTTAATCCACCTCTTATAAACTTGAATGATTTTTTAAATACAATATTTTATATTCTGTAAAAAAAAATGTGATATATATGCTATGAAATTATTTTAAAAACATAAATAGCTACTACCCAATTTTCTGGAGTTGTTTTAATTTGAACTCTTTGTACCCCATATTAGTTTCTGTGAAAAGCCTGTACAGCAAACATCGCACTATGCAACATTTTGCTTGATTCAGCCAGAAACGTTTATCAAGATAATATTTCTGGTACTGTTGTTTAATATCTGCCCAATTGTAATAACGAGCAATTATTTTTCTACTTAAGGAAAAATCCTATGTTTACAATATAATTAATACGAATCCTATTGGCAAAAACGTATGGTACAGAAATAATACATTGGCCTGACGTTGCCGACTTGGCAACTAAGCGTCAGCATTGTCTAGTCTTTCCTCCGCAGACGGTTTGCCAAAAACATTTGTCTGCTGTTGTCGTTGATCTAGTGTTCACCAGCCATCCATCTACAGAAAAATTATTTATTACCATTCACTTTATATATATTGCCAAATTTAAAATATTCGATTTGTTGAGCAGTAAAAATGTTGCGTGGTGTTGAGATATGGGCAATGACCATGAGGTTTCCACCAGTTTTCGGTATCAACTTCCTGTGAGAAGTTCTGAACTGTGTTTTCAATTTTTCGCTCACGTTAACCTGGTACGTACTCAAAAAATATATATATATTTTTTAATGAATAACCCTTTGCTAAATATTAAGGGGGCCTCTGGCTAACAAAAGGAGTTTTTTTTTCGTCTTTTAAATTGTTATCAAGGGGGAAAACTATGGCTATAAGAGATGCTTGCTTCAAATAGCTATTTGATGTGTAGCAGTAAATATTTCAGTTGGTTCAAGCGTAGAGTTAGACTGATGTTCATGCTAAAGAAGCAGATGAGCCGGGTCTCATTAAAACTTCGCCAGAGGACAGAAATTTAGAAGCTCCACCTTCAAAGAGTCTCGTTGACGCGTGAGCTGAGGCAGATAAGCGAGCCCTTGTTAATGAGAGTTTTTAATCACAGTTGAGAGATCTTCCCCCAGACACATTTGTACCAACAATTAAAGTGAACGTTGATTTTTGCTGATCACTGTTGTTTATATTTATTTTTCTGTAGATATCGATATCGGACTTAAAAGTTGTAACACTATGATGAAAGACTGTTATGTTCCTAGATTAGAAATATTCTCTGCGTAGTTGTTTTTTCTGGGGTTTAGGGACTTTAAAAATGCAGCAAAGTCAACATTAAGTGTTCATGATTCATTGAGGAAACTATATTTTTTCCACCGTCTGGTTTTCAGAACAACGATTAAAGTAAGGGATCGTCCACAAACTACGTGGAAGCTGCTAGGGGGGGAGGGGGAGGTGGAGGGGTTGGCTGGAAACCTACGCTGAGCTACGTGGAAAAAAGGGGGTCAGGTTTCCAAGCCACGTAGCTTTTCATTCATATTTGTCGCAACCAAATTAAGGTACAGAACACACAATAGCATGTGAATATTTATTTCCGTCATTTAACTATCTCCACATGTAATTTAGGATAGTCTGACAAGGAAAACGGTACAAATATCTCCTGGACTCAATAAGGAAAAAAGCTACTTGTCACTCGAGTAAAGGGAGTGAAAAAGGGGGGGGGTAAGCAAACAAACATAGAAGCAAAAGCCACGTGTGTGTGTGGGAGGGGGGGGGAGATGTTACAGGATGCCAAAATGGAGCTACGTGGTTTGTGGACGCTTCCTAATGCATGAATTATTCTAAGAAACGATGATGTAGAAAGTTATGTCTTAAGACACAATTCACCGAAGTTGTGGAGGGTAACAGCAATAAGGTGTTTAACAGACGTTTTCTGCTGCGCAAACCCCTCTCTTCAACTTTGGTGAGTGTCTGGAAGATTTTTATCTATAGTTTCCATATCAAGTGATCTAATCATAAAACAAATATATAACTAGATTATCTATAACCGAACTGCAGTGTAATAAATGCAATTTCACAACCGCCCTACCTACAAGTTAAGTAGCGTGTGCAACGAAATTTGTATAAACTGCAAAATAATTTTTAGGTATTGCAGTGTCAACTTTCAGTCGAAAAGGACACCTGTGACCTGATCCAACTTCATCCAGGCTGCATTGATTCTGTTTCAGACGTCTGGGGGGCGTGTTCCCAGGTATTTGAACTGTAACAACTTAACAGACCTATCGCTTTGACTTCCACATTCCATGTACTTGGTCTTCCATACACTAAGTCACATGCCGTGTTTGTTGAAGGACGTTTTCCACCGATGGATTTTTTGTTCCAGTTCTTGACGAGACTCTCGGGCGACCTTGATATCATCAGCATACAGCAATATCCATAGTTGTGGAGTGAGTAGTTCTGTAGCAATGGTGTCAAGATAGAGGATAAAAAGAAGTTGGGGGCAAACCAAGTGCAAATATTTAAATTTTTCATAAGTTCTGGAAGTGGAGCGATAGGCTAGGATACTCGCATGCCCCCAAATACCTTGTGGAAGATGAACACGATCTTTATTGATTAATCCAAACACCAGGATACTTTACAATAACAGCGAACAATGTCGAGGTGCGATCAAAGAAGATACAATGTTTGGTTTATGCTATGACAATACGTACTGAATTTTTGCAGTAAGTGCTATCATTTGATGTATCAGATCGCAGTCATCCTGTTTTTGAAGTAGAGAGCAGTTAGTTCTTCGTAACTGGAAAGCAATACAAGCCCTGAGATGAGACACGTGTTTGACTGCAGCTGCTGCTGACACCAGCAGTCAGGCCGCCTGTAACATGTTCTGACGCCGCTCTGACATGCAAATAGTGAGGCGGTGGGCGGCAGAGTCGCAGGTGTTGATGTCTGTCTGACGGACAGCCCTCATGCATCTCATTTGGGTCGCAAGCACTGTGCGCGGCTTACCACGGTCACAGCTAACATAGTTTAGACTGGTAACAAGGAAGGCACAAAGCCTATCCAACATACTGCAGAATAGACACCGTGTAACCATTTTTAATTAGTTTCTTATTGTCCGTAACGATAAAACTCTGAAATCAGGAGAGCAACCAGTGAATAAAATTAGATGCTATAGCTAGATTTCCCAGCCACTTTTTTGGCATGGATCTTGGTATTTATAGTAATGCGTTCGTTGCCTTTCAGTTTTCTTCTGCTGGTAAAGTATGAATGTTTGTAACGTAGGCCTACTATCTTTATAATCGTTACTTTAAATTAAATTCAACATTTTTTTTGCTTTTATTGGAGTTTCAATCTTTCAAGAAGTGATTTGTTTAACGTTTCCTATGCGTTTTAAGTTTCTATATTTAGAAAAACTGCATAAATAAATAACCAGAGTTATATTTTAGTCAAATAGAAGTAGTATTAGGAGCAGCTTATCTTTAGTGTTTATCTCGTAAGGTGTACACCTGAAATGAAGTGTAATGTGTAGGAGCTATTCTTCTTCGTGAACCATTTATTATTCCTTGCTCCTTTTACCCAATCACATAGAGTTATTATATACACCGCAGATTTCAAACTGCAAAAACCCAATCCATAGTCTCAATTTTTGCGTGATGCCTGGACAAACGGACAGACATACACAACCAGCTTAAATATGTATAAATTTGCGCATGGAGCAGTTTTCACAATGTTTCTGTAAATTCTGCGACTTTATCTCTATTTTGGAAGGTTGAATTTATTCACCAGGGTACGAACGATACAGTACGGATACAACACTTAATTAAAAACGCCTATGTCCAGGAGCGAGCTCCAACCAATGACACCTGTAATTTGAAGTCAACACACTAGCCACTACGCTTCCGGGCCCAGCAACAGATCGAATTCGTATGGAGTACTATCACTTACTTCAGATTTTAAGTTTCCTCAGATTTTTTGAGATGCGGTGAGATAGATATTGAATTTTTCTATTGCAACATTTCTGCTGCTCTATGTGATTATTTGTTTTATCCTAGCTTGATGGAGAGAAAATGGCTTTGTGGGTTGTTTTAATTATTTTTGAACGGTATTCCCATCGGTATCTGGCTACTAGGTGATAGTTCTATTACAAACAAAAGAAAGTACCTTCTTCGTTACTATTGGTACGTTGAGTTACTGCACAGCGCGTATTGTTTTCTTAATCGTGGAAGAACCAAACCAAAAAAACATCCTCATGGCCTGTACGTCTGAAGTAAGATGTTTATTTTTTTTTTTTTTTTTTACTGAGAGAGATTTTCCTCACTACAATGGTTTTATTCCAATATAACAATGAAAACTTGGAACACATAACTTGACTTTATCTTCTAAAAATATATCTCCAGATACTTGGGTCTTGTGTATCTTCTTCTTCTGCACCAAACCTTCTTATTACTGTGTATACACTTTGGAGATAGGTAAACGTGGCCCGTCCTCTTTTCCTCCTTCTTTCAGCTTCCCATTCCTTTACAACTTTTGGTATCTAGTATCTTCCATGGCCATGACATTCCAATCTTTTTCGTTTTATAACTTCATACATCTTCTTTCACTTTCATTAGCCTTATAATTTCAATGTTCCTTACATTTTCTTTCCTTGAAATTCTTGTTGATCTTCTCCAGAAATCCAAATCTAACGCTTTCACTTTCTTTATGTGTTTTTGGTTGATTGTCCGGGTTTCTGATCCATTTAAGACTGTACTTTCCAATAATGACTTAAATATAATTCATTTTGTTGCATTCATAAAAGTCTTTCCTTTACCGAGCGTGGTGGTGTAACGGTTAGCGTTCTGGCCTCGCATTCGGGAGGACGGCGGTTCGAATCCCCGTCCGGGCATCCAGATTTGGGTTTTCCATGGTTTCCCAAACCACTCCAGGCAAAAGCCGGGATGCTTTCTTCAAAAGGCCATGGCCGAATTTCTTCCCATTCCTTGCCCCCCATCCTTTCCCGTCTCTAAAGACCTCGATGTTATAGAAACGTTAAGCAGATAAAAAAAAACCACGTCTTTCTTCTTAGAATTGAATTGAACATCCAGATTACTTTGCGGCCATTAGTAATTCTTTTAACAGTTTCCATGTTTGATTTTCTCTTTCTTTCTAATTGAACCCAAATATATATATAAAAAAATTATCTTTTTAATTGGTATTCCATCAATGTACAATAGGGTGTCCCTTATAATACCAAAATATTTTTTTCGAATATTCAAACGCATACCATCTATTTTTTTTAAATCACTGTAGCTTACTAACAAAAGAAATTTTATCCTGCTACGACGATGTTAAACCGTGCCGATTAGACCCGAAAGATTACGAAAAATGTTTATTTTGATTATCTCCTGATACGTGACAAAATCATTAAAATTTTCTCGTGTAATTCTGGGATAATAATGAAATCAAGACCACAAGAAATAATATTTAATTTTTTAGTTAGACAGGAGTATTAAATTTATGAGGAGTGTTTAATTTTTAGAATCTCTTTTTTACAGTACGGGTACAATTTTCGGTGTTTTGCGTGAAAATTGTTTCTGTTCTTCATCGCCTGTAACTAATTAAACCATGAAACTCCTGAATTAATTTTACAGCTCTTTCAGCTGTGTCATTCAGATAATATACCATTATTTTAGCTTGTATATAACCCGCAGTTTCTTCCAATGAAGAAACCCTTTTCTGAAGAATACTGCTTTAAATTTCAACCGAGAAAAAAAAAAAATTTACTCTTCACAGATACAAATTCATCATGGTTTTTCTTAAAAAAAAAAAATAGGTAAGCAATAAACAAGTTGCAAAAGATACAAACTAATGTACTATGTCCATACATACAAAACAGCTGATTTTACGTACCATACAAAATGGAGCTGGATATTTCTAACACCAAAGAAGTGTACCTTTCTGCGAAGTCAAATGTACTCTCGCTGTCTAAATTACTATCATTTTGTGTTTCTTGTTCAATTTAAGTTGAAAACTTGAGTGAATAAATAGCTCTTACCGTACATAACGCTCGATACACTGCAAGAGGAGGCCTTGTTTTCAGTTCTTTGTCACTATCTCTATCCACAAATATACTCAATTAGTTCTTTGTTGTCGTTGCTCAAGAAGGATTTTTAATTCAGCCAAACAGAAATATGACAACTACTCAATTTCAACTTTCTTTCTAACATTTACTCTAGAATTGCCCAGGCAGCATTGAGATGACCTATGTTAGATGCAACTGTGTCGCAGCTCCTTACCTGCACTTTCTCACTTATTCAGAGCATTCAGAACAATTTCACCTTGGTGTATATCACAAGAAGTTGTTCCCTATAATGAAATGTAATTATGAGATAGATTGGCAGTCGTACTTCTTTGGAACTTCTTACGCCCAGACGAGGCAACAACTTGCCATCTCCTGAATGGTCACTACTTTGGACACGTCATTTTAAAATCAGTTATTATAGCTTCTCCTCCCCCCTTCCTCTTTCGTGTCCTCATTCGTTGAATGGAAGACTTGTTTTGTTTATAAAAAATGTCGATTCTAAGTGCCTCCAGGATAACTTGAAGAACGTAAACTGAACCTGTTACACTTAACTGGTATCTATCCAAGGCAGCTATTAATTTAGGAGTAATGATATCTTTTCTTCTGCGCTTTGCAGCAGTTCGTGATTGTATTATTTCGTGTGAGTTTGTTAAATTCTCTTCCTGATGTTATTCGGAACTAAAAAATGTATCGTTCAGTTCTTCAGATAGCATCAACAAATCATAGGAGTCTACTCGCTGGACAACATACATGTAAGTATTTTTCTCTTTATTTATTTTCATTTGTTTCACTCTTTCTTCTTTTTCAGCTAGTTTTCCTCACATACCGAGCAAGTTGGTCTCTGTGACTCTGTCACTGCAAGAAGATTTTCTCCTCCTTAGTTTATGTCCTTTCGAGGGCGTATGCGTGTGCAATATCATAAACATCATCAATTTACCGTTTGAAATCCTCTTCCCTTCGTTTATAAACATCCAGAGATTTGCTTGCATTCTTTTTGAACTGTCTCCATAATATTTCCCAGAATTTATAATGCACTCCTGTACAGCGGCATTACGGCTGTCACTTATACCATCAATTTGCCTTCGCGGATATTAAAAATGAAACTGATAGCACTCCTGCAGATTGGTTGTTTGGCTCTACAAATAAAAATATGCTGTTTCTATCACTTCGTAATCCTAAAACCATCTATTAGAACATTATGTAATACCTATTCAAGAATATTCAAGAACTGAGATTACAGTAACAATTAACGTGGGCCCGCACCCCCTATTCTTGCGTAACTTATATAAAGATGAATTGGAGCATGTCGGTGCGGGTGACAGCTCTCAGAATGGCATAAAAATTTATTTGTGAATGTTTTAGGGTGAAATGAAAAAAATTAGGACCTATGCATTACAAAATTTTGAAAATAAGAGACACCCTACTGTACAAAATCGTCCACATTATTAGTAAGATATTCTGTTTTTGACAGTTAATTTTCAAGCCGCATTTTTTATATTCCATTGATAACTGAATACACGTGTAATATGCATCCTCTACATCTTCTGCTACAATGACTTGATCGTCGATGTTTTTTCTTCTGTTATTTCATAATCCATTCTATAACACCTTCGAGACCATGTTCTCAAACTAACATGTATATAAATTTTAAATAGGGTTGGTAATATAGGGCACACTTGTAGAAGATCTGTATTAAACCACTGTAATTTGATTTAATGATACGTCACTTAAAAATTTACAAGTAATTCGTTTTATTAGTTTCAGACACAGATATGAAAGGGAACATATCAAAATAAATATCTTCTGTGAATTCAGACATTTCTTGCATTCTAGACTTTCTGACACCTAAGACAAATGGAAAAGTATTTTGGCATTTTTATGTATCCACATGTGAATTGGTTTTATTATTTATCATTTTTATTTTTAATTCTTTACAAATTTGCACTACAATGTAAATATTCTGAAATAGCCTGGCAGATGAGAGGTAACGTTCTCGTATGGCAAGAACGGAGGCGTTACTAGGAGTGATTTCGGGAAATGACATAAAACAAAATTCTGGACAACCGAATCCCAAATCCGACCCAATCCGTACCGTTCCGAATGCAAGGCCCCAACTTGACAGCTTATCCTGCGGACTACTAGTATTTCCAGTATTTTATGAATTTATTAGTTGTAAGATATTTAATTATGTGGATGAGAATTTTGTTTTTACTAGCATTTAGATTAATCGAGAACATGTTAGAGCAAAACAGTAGTCGTGAAATTTAGCAGAGAAGAGCTGGAACCAGCTACGAGTGTTAAGCCCACAGAAGGGCTCGACTTCGCTCCGGAACCCACCAAGCTGCTGACCTTGGACATCGTCGCAGGTTTATAGAGTGCCTTCAAGAGTTTAAACACGTAGCATTCTGACCAAACCCGTCGCGAAACGGCTCGAATCGTCAGCCAAGCAGAATTTACACGCAGCAACCTACCACGAGAAGAAACAGTAGCGCTGAGAAGATTACACCTGCTCGACGGCGTTGTGGTACTGCCAGGAGACCATTGAAACGCTACTGAATTGATTAAATGGCATAGCAAATTTTATAAGAGAGTAAACTTGACTGTCCGAAATGAAATGATCGGAATGAGCCAATCAGAAATTTCGTTAGGTACGTCAAATCAGTAGACGGAAAGGAGTGGGTAACTTCATCTCTGGCTAATAGTTAAGCTGATGAGTGATTTTATTATTTAAAATGTAGGGAAATCCAACAGGAGACATATAAAGCTGTTCTTCCATCTTTCATTTCGATTCAAATACAAGAAAGAAGATAGGAAACATTTAAATTGAAACAATATCGATATGTGCACTTACCATCGTGGCTGGATTATATGCTTAGCTTTCAGGAACTATTTCTGTCTATTTTGTACGATGATGTTGACATTATGCAGTATAAAGATACAAATTTCCGATTAACACGTGACTAGTAGTGTATTTGGTGGTTTTGTGATAAACATTCTCTAAGTTAAACCGAAAATTTATTCCCGAAAAATTACTAAAATTTCCCCAAGATTTTTTCAGGAAAATTCTACGTAAGATGGAGGCAGCAACCACTTATGGAGGGCTTGTAACCTTAAAAATAGCCATTGTCATGATGGTTAATATTTGTACTAATTAGTCATTTATTTATTTAACCACGATTTTAAAGCAAAGCCGTTTAAATCTATTTTTTTATGCCTTTACGCCTCGTCGACGGTGAGGTCATTAGATGATGGGCAAGGAACGGGAAGCAATTCGGCTTTTACATAATTACGTAGTTTTTCTCGGCGTTGCAAATATAAATAATTTTCTCGGGTGACTAGCCGAGTTATATGAATGTCATAGTTACACGATATTTCGGCGCACTGAATCATCGACGCCATCTTCTGGTGAAGATGGCGTCGATGATTCAGTGCGCCGAAATATCGTGTAACTATGACATTCATATAACTCGGCTAGTCACCCGAGAAAATTATTTATAATTCGGCTTTTGCCTTTTTAGGGCAGCACCACGTCATCCATCTGGAGTGATTTGGGGAAACCATGGAAAACCAAATCTTGGTACCCGAACTGGGATTCGAAACCGCGCACTCCAGAATGAGAGCATAATTTTACCGGTCATCCACCACCCTCGGTCAAAGTCGTTTTATTCCTTACCAAGCCTGTTGGTAATATATATATATAATAACAATGAGCAGGAAAAAGCTTTAAGGCAATAAAACTAAGGAAGGATACATCCCTATCATTGGTCATGCTACTTGCATAACAACACACCTCATATACCAACTGACATGCCCCCGTTGCTCCAGTTCATATATAGGCCTCACAACCAATTCCCTAGCTATCAGAATGAATGGCCACAGGCAGACAGTTTATACTAACAATGAGGCCCATCCAGTTGCAAAACATGCCAGTTCCCACAAAATCAATAATATGAACATCTGTTTTTCAGTTAGGGCAATCAGAGTTTTCCCTAACAACACGACCCCCTCTGAACTTCGTAGATAGGAACTAGCCTACCAGAATATGCTTGACATCCTCCTGGCCTCAATCTCCAATAAACTCTACCCACCAGACCCAGCACTTATTATCTATACCATTTACATTTTTTGTATTTCTGTATTTACTATTACCCATGCTATTTACATTTATTTTACTTTTCACTTATATATATATATATCCCCACCCAGTTATTATTCACCTCTTTCAATAACATATCGTCATCAGTATTATTTGTGCTTACTCTCCCCCCCCCCCTTCCACCTAAACCACCATCCACGCCTGAGACGCCATTCACCAGTCGGCCGTCTATGTGTACACATGTGACGCCGCCTTCACCTTCTGCACGTTTAAGGCTGCTGTAGGTCGAAATATTACGCTTCTCTTGTGTTTGTTTTTTGTTCGTCGTCCCAGCCGCCTTCATCTGTGGTAAGTGTTGGGTCATATTTCCCTATCCTTCCTTAGTTACATATATATATTTATTTACAAATTTCATTCCTCCCAGGTAGAGCCTGGAGGATCTCAAGGATCCTTTTCAGCCTACTAACCTGAAGGAAGGAAGGGAGGGGGGATGGAAGTCGGCAGTGGCATTGTAGGAAACCATCCCAGCATTCGTCTAAATTGACTGAGGAAAACCATGGACAACCTCAGTCAGGATGGCCGAACCGGGTTTAACCCCCGTCCTCCCGAATGATAGGTAAAACGGAGAATTCGCCGTCTTCCTATATTGGGCCTAGTGTTGATAGACAAACAGCTCGCTTTTATGTCCGTGCCTCTTAATATCTGACTATAACTTCAAATAGTTTCCATTCCTGTGCGGGTTTATTATTTGGTATTATAAACTGTGACACTGGTTTACCGCAGTAGCTCATTCCACCGTGAGTGCCGTCTGGAGTGAGCGCCCGACGCTCTTCACTGGCACCTGGTGGGCGTACCACTGCCACACCTCGTCTGTCGAAGGCTGCAGCTCATATCGCAGGACGGGATCGTACCTCCCGGCAAACGACAGCGCAGCTTATGAGAAAAGAGATTTAGACGCTCACCCGAGCGGCCTCTCGAAAACTTCTGCGTTTGATGATCTCTCTATACTGGTGCGATCGTAAACTAGCTTTATGAGATAGCGGTGGCATCTCACCCCTTTTTCTCTTTCATAGTAAGTACGCGTCTGCTAGAATGAATATGTAAAGATCCTGTAACATGTTTTTCGTTAAGTTCGATAACGTATATTGTGTACAGTATATCGGACTGTCTGGAGCACGCGATCAAAGAAGTTGTTAGCAAGATGGCAAGAGAGGGGGTGACCGAGAGAGAACAAGGGCGGACATGTTTGTTGTGTAAGGTATGGAGCGGGGCAGAACTGTGACCAATGTGATTGAACAGATCTCTAAACAAGTTTATGTGGAGATTTATTATGTTGTGATATAAATGGAAAGTCGATAAGCATCAAGTAAAGAAATGTTTTTAAAATTCAATTGACTCCGAGTGGTTATTGGTAGTTCGATAACTGAATGTAACAATAAACCTATTAAAATCTGCTATTGAGCATTATTCAGGTAACGACCTCTCCAAACGGAGTTACGCTCACAGGTTGCATCATGACAATGCCATCAGCAATAATTCATGCAGATGATGCGACTTGGATCGCATCAGGCAGCACGTTCTAGCGGAGTTTGAAAGCAAAGTGAGTGGCAAGCTCGTATATGGTTTCGGTGTGATTTTCACATTTAACAAAACCAAAATCAAATTACGCCACAGACTGATAGAGCTAGTATTAGGTATGCTGCTGTGATCAGACCGAACATCAGTCAATTATTTGCATTATATGTCTCTTGTAAATTATAACGCACTGACAGAACATTATAAAGAAGAGAAAATACTTGGACACTGAGTATTCTCGAAATCCTCAGAACAAAAACACCGTAAATCGCAATCATCGTTCTACAGGGAGGCATTCTGAGAGGATTTATTTCTTCCTGCTAATCTCCAAAAACTTATATTTTCAGGTTTATCATTCCCTTTGCCCTGGCTACGTGAAAGTTTATGGGAATAATGGCTAATCCAAACACATTTATATCGCAATTGCATGGTCTATTATCTTTAAAACTCTTTTGACGCCTTTCCAGGCATGTCTACTTCTGTCCCTTGCTATTTTAAGACGGCATTCAGGTTACTCAGGTCTTCCATATACCGAGCATGGTTGGCGAGCGATAACGCTCTAGCTTCGCATCTGGACCCGGGTTCAAATCTGCTTCCAGTCATCCAGATTTGGGTTTTCCACGTTTCCCCAAACCATTCCAGGCGAATGCCGGGACGCTTCCTTCAAAAGGCCATGGTCTCGTTCCTGGTCTTCTCCATCATTTCCCGGATCAAAAAAAAATAAAAAACAAATGCTTCACACTAATCTATTGCTTTAAACCATCTGTCTGGTGATATCTGCACCACAGATATGCTACGCGGTACACTGATCCATCAAATCACTAAGCATGATGAGTGAGCGGTAAAGCTCGAGGCTGACATTCGTGAGGACCCAGGTTCAAATCGCTTTCCAGACATCCAAATTCCGATTTTCCACGGTTTCCCGAAATCTCTCCATGTGAATGATGACCAAATGGCCAAATTCCTTACCGTCCCTTGCACCCGTCACCCGAAATTCTCTCCCACCTTCAACGACGTAGACGTCGCCGTGTCGGAAAGACTGAAGGAAAAAAATAAATTATGCGGAAGCTTTTCATCCGATCGAGCTACTAGTGCTGCTCCGATTTTTTTTTTTTTTTTTTTTTTTTTTTGAGGTGAACTTCCAAGTTCAGTATTAATTGGCATCCTGAAATTACTAGCGACGTGAAATATATCCTTGAAACGCTTAGTACTTAACGCAGAACAACGGGATGGAAAGCGTTTGATAAAGAGAGCTTTAAATGATTCGGTATATTATTCGGCATCTCCCTCCCCTCCGCACTATGTGTGAAAGGGACATGATTTGACGAGTAACGAAATTGAGATTTATTGCACACCGTGTAGACTTACAGATCTTATCCCGTCGGTTTTTCGCGTGAACGGAAGCAAAATATTATTTCATATGAAATGCTATAAAGCCAAAACTTTAAGACAAATTCAATATTAACGAACTAAATAAAAAAAAATGATACTGAAAGCACATGGTATGAAAGTGTAAGCAGAACCAGCGGAGTGCAAGTAGAATTGAATGAAACCTCCTTGGAACTACGGAGAGGTACCAGCTCTACCGATTGAGAAAGAAAGTCATGGGGGACCAAGACCTAGGCGAGAGAGAAAGTTATTTTAGCAAAACTGCCTCCGGTGGACCTGAGAATGCCCAGAGAAATAAATGTAATAAAACCACAATCAATCAGCCTGGGCTTTTTTTATTTCAGTAAATCTCATCTGAAACACCTGTTGTAGCTGGACATTGAGTACAAGTTTCTCTTGAGTATCTAATTGCTGTTGAACTGGCTATTTGGCTAAAGGAAGACTAATTCACGTTAACGCCTATAGTAATAGGTCTGACTACTACCTTCCACAAAAAATTTCAATGAAGAGTACCACACTTCTCAACATGTTGTCACAACTTGTTAACGAGATACGTTTGATGGTAATGAGCAGTCACTCTTGGGCCACCTCGGTAGGTCGGTCCTTATAAAGCTATCGTTAATCACATAAGGATGTCTGGGGCATCTGACTATGCGATTCTAGACTGATGATTTGCTACTTACTACAGTGCAGAACTTATCTTGTAACCTCCATACAATTAAAATTTATCCAATCGAAGACGAGCAAACTCCACTACTTAACTTGCTCGTAACTCTGCAGGTCTTATGACGACGTGGCCCTAAATATGTCGTCTTTTGACCCAAGTAAACAGAGTAGAGATCACTTCTTTAAATATTATAATATTAAATCGTCATAAAATAGCTCATTCAACGGGTCGCTAATCCTACAGGAAAATTACAAAGCGCAGTTGTTAGCATATACTGTTAACTGTTTTAATAGTCAAACCAAAGCTCACCTACACTCAATAAAACAAAACACAATTACAATATATCACTTTTCGAATAATAATACATTAATATACAACTACCACGTCATTTGCAGTCCGAAACCGACAGCGCTTTCTAGCAAAAAAAAAAATCTTTCCCCCCCCCCTCTCTCCTTTCTCTCTCTCTCTCTCTCTCTCTCTCTCTCTCTCTCTGTCCACTACACCAGGCCAAAGATTTCTATCTTATCTTTTAAAAGATGTACTTACTCTACCAACTGACAATGTGTTTAGTAATCTGTGGATTTCTCGAGCTTGGTAATTACATTATATACATTATTACAATCAATATTTACATCATAATTAACTGCACTCAACTAAATAATATTTACAAATTAATTAACTTCGTAATTGGGGTGGTAGCATATATTACAATCTGTAAGTGTGAATCCATTCCTTGTGACAACACATGTTTTTATTTTATTTATTGTTGTTCCTTAAATGATTTTTTTTTTAAATATTTGACTGGCAATTTGTTAGTCTTTTTCTAAAATCTGGAACCGTTCTACTTCATAGCGTTTGAAATTATTGGCTTTTAACATTTTCTTATTCCTTCTATTATTTGTGCAGACAAGGCCGGTAATAGAGGAAAATAACTGCACTTCCTCTACCATTTCGTTTCTACACTTCATTCTTTACGCCTCTTACTGGATGGAATTTCGCCACCAGCGGAACGACTTTGACTGCCAGTCTTGCGACAAAAACCTTGTTTTGCAGCTGCATTTGCGCCGTATCTCCCCTGCGACGGCGGCGGGATGAAATTTTCCATTAACTCGGGCGCTGTCTCGCGCCGTACTCTTGCGGCGCTAATGGAAGCCCCCGGGCGCATCACGCTGCCCGAAGATCATTTCCGCCCGACAACGTGCTCGTCGCTTCTCTCTGTAGCCGTATCGGCTTCAGTACAACGAAGCGTCCGTGAATACTAAACACGAAAATCATTTCAGAGAGTGCTCTCCACCAAGACTAATTGACAGAATACATTAAAAATTTACAGTACTTCATGAAATGGATGTAAGCTAACTGAAAATGTACTGACTGTATTTAAACATCAGACGCATTCATGCAATAAGACTTTCTTATTACCGAGTGTAGAGAGTGAGTGGTTAACGCTGTGGCATCGCATTCGGGAGGACGCCGCGCCCATTCGAATCCCCGTCCGGGCATCCAGAATCGGGTTTTCCGTGGTTTCCCCGAATCACTCCAGGTGAATGCCGGGATGCTTCATTCAAAAGGCCCTTGCATAATTCCTTCCCGTTCCTTGTCCCCAGTCCCATCCCACCTCTAATGGCCTCGACGTCGACGAGGTGTAAAGCAATTTTTATATTCGCGGGTGGCCCTTTTTTATTACGATATTAATACGTAACCACCTAAGCGAATAAGAAACGGTTCCAACAAAACTACACAGTTTACAACCAGAATAATGAACACACAGGGTGACATAACTTCTCTGATTCACACACGTTCCTTCGCTTGGCTTAGATCGTTTTCGCAGTAATCTGCTTTCTTTACGAAGTCGTTGGTATCACAATGAAAAATTTACATAACGTGATTGAAGACTGAAGTCACATTTAATTTCAATGTGTTGGACAGCACAATTTCTCTGTACCAGTTCTTTGCCTCTCAACATGTGTTCACAGACTACTTTAACACGACTACATTAACTTCAGTGTAGTCAAATGTGTGTTTTAAGGGACGCATCCGCCGGGAATATCTCGAGTATTCGTCATTAATCATTATACCTCCTACGCGGGGAAGAAATATGACACAAACGACATCACTCCATATTGAAAATACCAATACATTCTTCACATGGCAACTCGGGGAGTAGTCGAGGAAAAAACAGGAACAATCAAAAATTACGCTTAACTAAACGGATTCAGATTTTTTTTCAGATTAAACTATTATTGTAATCTTTTTATATCTACCTAGAACAATTTTTTCTGCAATAATTTAGAGAGCATCATGTTAACTGCAATCAAAAATTACGCTTAACTAAACGGATTCAGTTTTTTTTTCAGATTAAACATTATTATTGTAATCTTTTTATATCTACCTAGAACAATTTTTTCTGCAATAATTTAGAGAGAATCATGTTAACTGCAACAAACTGTATACAGATGATAACGTAAAAGTTAATGTCATATTCGTATAAACATCATTATTTATTTATATTTAATAGTTGTCAAAACACATATATTTTCAAGAAATTACTACATCTGGTATATGTAAATTAAGTGTCATAAAAAGTCAGGGCCGGCGTTAGGGGGGGGGGGGGGTAAGCGGGTCAAAAGTACCCGGGCCCCGCCGGCTGATGGGGGGCCCGATCACCCCGACTCTAGGGGCCCTCAGGCCATGAAGCCAAGAATACGCCCATTGTCACCTGGCCATGCATTGACGTTTCTACAGCCGTTTGTAATGAGATGGTTAATGTACAGTCTTGTGAGTCAAGGAGCATTTCCTTTACAGGGTATTGCCTTTCTGTGACTAATTAGGCGACGAAATGAAAAAATATCAACGTCAGAGAAGTAATTTCAAACAAACAGCGCCATTAAATAAAAAATGGTATTGAGCATCAGTTTGCAACAAACGTTCCATGTCGTTCTATTCAATGGTGTCGGGTAACGGCATTAAGCAATAAATGTAAGAGAAACTTACTTTGACTGTATATCCACTAAACTAGCTGACCTTCTGCTTTATTATGAAATTCTGGTGCTATTGTGCTGAGTAAGGCCGGGCGCACATTGACGCGCAGTCGACGCAGCGCAGCGCAGCACAGTTTCTGTGTCTCTATGTTTTGGGGCGGAACAGCGCGTATTGAGACGCAGAGCAGGGCAGCGCAGTACTGCGCCGCACGTGGCCTGCGCCACGTTGTGTTCACGACACAGAAACTGTGCCACGCAGCTCACTCGTGCCGGTTTTTGCCGTAACACTTCTTACGTTATTTATAATCTTGCTTTACTTATAATCATTTTCAACTATGGAATAAGAAAAATCGATTAATCTGGTGCGTAACCAACCTGCGATTCACAATATCAGTCATAGAAAATACATAAAAATTAAATTTAAATAAGAGATTTGGACAATGAGCCCAACAAGTGGCGAGTAAATTCAGCATTTATTTATCATACAACTGTTCACTTACAATTTTCACTTTTCTTTTCTTTTTTTGGAATTCATTTTTAATAAAACTTCGAAAAAGATTGATATATATAGGCTATTATCACATTATTTGTTTTCTTACTATTTTTACTACATCATTCAATAGTGTCCCCGAGAAACAATTTGTTGACACTGCTTTTTTAGTTTCAAGTGTTTATGTTCTGTTATATAGTTTTCTTAAAAATATAATATGAAATAAAAGAGAGAAACATTCTTATAAATGTCATGTACCGTCAAATGCTAAATAATTAAATAAATAACCACGAAAATACAGCGAGATTTTCTTCAGTTCTAATAGATATTTGAGCTTTGTCGAGAAAATTGCAGGTTACATTATGCCGTGAATCTCCGCTCGAGTCATCCGGAAATTATCTTTTGAGAATTTTCTTGTCACTGCAAAAGCCAGATGAGAGTTTCTTCTTTTCATATACTCACTTATGCATAGTTTTATCTAACTCAGCTTCTGTTAAAGTAATAACAATTTTCCAAGCTGGGCATCCCAATCTGATTCAGAAATCAAAAATCGAGTTTTTGCATCGACATGTTTTTGGTTACACTTTATTGTCGGTTTCTCGCACAACACAATGCTTTGTAAACTGCCACACGAAACTGCGCTCTAATATGCGCGAGTAACTGCCAGTCTGTGCTGCCCTGCCCTGCTCTGCGTTGCCCATACTGCGTCACGCAGCTCAATGTGCGCCCCGGGTAATGTAGTTGAAAATTAGTAAATACTGCAGGATGGTATGGTCAAAGTGCCTGTTGCAAATAGTGATGAATTTTTTTCCTATCGGCTGACAAATTTATTTTTAGTAACTTTTTCACTGGAAACAGCTCAGATTATGTAATTTGACAAGCTACCTTTAGTGAGTAGTGCGTTAAAATAGACCCAAACGAAATACAAATCTATATAGATGCTGTAGCCAGATTCTACTCAAAAGTTAATTAGTAAGTAGTTTATTTTAAAAATCCAGTTCATTTTAATCAGTATGTTTAGTTTCTTTTTGAATTAAGGTAATATACTTCCTTAAATATTCCCATCTGAAGATGATTTTAGTTTCTCTAAGCAAATGAAATAACAAACAGACAGACATGTCAGAAAACAGAGAGCATATTCAATAACTCGTAAAATTTTGTAATCAAATTATTACGAATTTTTCAGAATAAAATTTCTTAGTAATGATGACTTATTCCACTGTACTGCGAACATTTGGATTATCGCATTTTTATTTTTATTTTACAGCAGGCAAGTTTCGTTTATGACTTTGTCTTCTTCTATTCAGCCAGAAAAATATTAATAAAAAGTTAAATAGATATTTCATCGGCTGGGTCCTCATTTTATCTGTACCACAAACTTTTTAGTTTTAAACTTATTGATTACTTTCTTCAACTTCGCCTCTGATACAACACTACCGCTGTCATTTATTTCCGGTTCTTTTTCTTATTTCGTTGCCCACTGTAAATAATTCACTTCTGAGAGAGTCGTGTCTTTTATACAGGGCGTTCGCCGGAAACGCTACCCTCCCAGTCGGTTGCCGTCGGCAACTTGCTCGGTCAGTGCAGCCAGCGGTTTCCGCCAACCGGCACCGTGAATCACCGCACTGTTTAACACCTCCGCTGCCCCAACAGTGCATTGCAGTGACCCTTACATTGTTAAGAACGGTTTCTTTGCATTGTAGATAGTTTGTGACTTCAGTCTCTCATTAATCAGTGTTGTGAATAAACGTTTCTTTGCGGTTTGGCTGGTTTGGGGCTTCATACTCTTATTAATCTGTACCGTGTTTGAGTGTGAGTAAAATTATGGTACGTTACAGTTTGCAACAAAGAATATTTCTCTACGATACATATGTGAAGAAGAAGTCGTTTAAAAAGTGTCACAGTAAATTTCGTCGCGAATTTCCTGGCTCTTTACTGACAGCTAAATCAACAATTCTGCGTCTGGTTAAAAAAGTAAGAGAAACGGGTTCATTTTTTAACAAAAAGAGACTGTCGGTCAACCGTATTCTCACAGAGGAGAAAATTGACGATATCGCTTTTCGACTAGAACAGTCACCCAAAAAATCATTAAGTCAGTTACGGCAGCGTGTGTCTCGAAATATGTTCAGAAGATGTGAAATGTTCATTACACAAGAGGGTCAACACTTCCAGCATCTTTTATAAGGTAAGCTAATGAATTACGTCACATTTAAATGCTTAGCACACAAGTTTATGAAGTTTATGAAGCGTAATTATTATGAAATAGTCCGCGGCCGACGGTCGAACAATGCCGGAAACTGAGCGCTCGCTCGCCGGGAGCAGTTTCTTCCTTGTAGCGCTAACAGTGGGTTGCGTTTCCCGGCGAACGCCCTGTATAATTATATTTCAATACAATTTTCTTCACACATGGATCTTTATTAGGTACTAGAAGTTTCAACCCCACTTTTTTCAGTGTTTAGAAAATTTTGATTCTTACACCGATCCAGATGCTTCATTCCGTTAACAGTCACTATATTATGTATTACTATCAGATGTTTAATACCATTGTATATTACTCGCATTTGCCGGATTAGAAACATTAGCTTTTAAAACTAAAGTTTCAATTATTTTCACAGTATGCTTTTTCAGTGGGAAGTATCATTTTATTCTCAGATTTTAGTTTAAATTCCGTTTCTTGCAACGGTTCTTATATTTTGTGCACATAAATGATACGTGTATTCAAATAATAGAAAACCGGAGCAATAATAACAGACAGAATCAAACGAACAACCTCCCGCACACAAGACTACCAGGTTCCCGTGATACTATGCGTCTCAGTGTTATATGTTTGTTGTCCATCAGTACGCACTCCATCTAAAGTCATTTTCAGTAATGTTATATTATTTAAAATTAATAGAAAGTTATGAAACAAAGATAATTATTAAATTAATATTCTCGTTACATCATCAAAGTTTACTCCTACATAAGCTGCCCAAGTTACCATTTCCGTAAGATATTTTTTGACAGTAAGTTATGTTTCCCTACGGTTATTCATGTGTAATAATAGTAAGAGTATAACCAGAGGCTACCTCTTGAAGTTTTATTATTGAAATTTTTTTATTGTTATTATATATATATATTTTGTTTTTTGCTTCCAGCCACGTATAAATGTCACAGTGATGTGCGTTTCCACGGCGTTATTCTCTGCCCTCATTTTCAACAAAAGTTATAACTGAATAACTGTTTGTTCACACGGTGCCGAGGAAACGGTAGAAGACATAAGCCTACACAGCGCAATGCTAACATCTACTCTTCTAGGAGCGGTCTGGTGGCTTAGTGGTATAAATTTCTCACTGGGGACCAGAACTTTTCCGTGGTTCGGATTTCTCGTTAAACTGTAGGTCCCCTGTACCCGGTAGGATTGCCAAGTTAGGTTAAGCCAGCTAAGACAGGGCCATAATGCGCAGAAATCCTGTCACCAGGTCATTATGGCCACACTAAAAATTATTATCACTTACTCTTCTGCTCCTTACCGATGCGAAGCTACTGCAAAATTTTGATAGCCAGGTTCCAAACCACACTAAGCTGGAATCCAGTGTCCCTGTTAACTAAAGAATCAGTTGTTCCGATTTCAACAGCTTCTGCTATAGTCATGTCCTAAAAATTTCTGACGTGGGATAAAATAATAGTTTCTTGAAAATTAAGAGTATATTCCTCTTGTACACAATGTTCGGCCACAATTGATTTGTCTTCTTGGCACAGGCGAACATTTCTTGCGTGCTCGACACACCGTTGCGTGTGTCCGATATAAGCAAGGCCTCATTCACAGGGTAAATAATAAACACTAGGGTCTAAACTTAGGCCATCTTTAATGTTGCCAGCCAAGTTTTTAATTTTTACGGGTGGTCTGAAAATTGTCTTTACTCCATGTTGAGTCAACAGTCTACCTGTTTTAGAACTAGTGCACCCATAAACGGAAGAAAGGCAAGGCCCTTAGTATTATTACGATCTTTCTGTCGATTTTCCTTCTTTCTAAACGCGCGACTAATTTGTCCAAATTGTAATCATTATTCAAGAAAGTTCTCCGGAGACAGTCCAATTCACTCGCAAGGCTATCTTTGAATCTTTGTCTAAAACTCTCCGTGCTCTATGTAGCAAGGGGTTAAAACAGTGTTGTGTTGTGCAGGATGGAGACAGCTGTTGGCGTTTAAATACAAGTCAGCGTGGTTAGGCTTTTGATAAACAGTGTGTCCAAGTGAACCGTCGGTACGTTTTGTAACCAACACATCCAGAAACCATCCTGTTACAGTTCCATGGTGAAATAAATATATTTATGGATAGAATTCAAATGTGCCAGGAATTGATCAAGGCTTTTACTGCTATCTGCTGAAATCACAAATGTGTCATCAACACAACTGTAAAAACATTTTGGCTAGAGTGGAGAATTTTTAAGTGCTTCTTCCTCAAAAAACTTAATGAAAAAATTTGCAACGACTGGAGACAATCGCAAACCCATTGCTACCCCATCCACCTGCTCGTAAATTTCTCCTTCAATCCGGAAATAAGTAGTTGTCGGAACAGTGTATCGGGAGACTAGTGGGGGCTATTATATTACTAGCTCGTACCCGCGACTTCGTACGCGTGGATTAAGAATTTTTTGCCAGAATTGAATATAGAAAGTTGTTTTTAACGAAGGATTGGACGCAAACAACACCGAGTAGGCATAATATGACAGGAAAGCTATCACTATATCATTCTACCGTCGAACCAGCCTCTTGAAAAGAATTAGTTTCCAACATATTTCTGTCATCATTCGATAAGGTCTCAAAATTTCGTGACTACAACTATTAAACATTCCGGAGAAAATATCCTGTGCCCTTCATACAGATTTTCTTGTCAAACTCCATCAACATCGATATAGCCATTTGGTCGTCAAAATGTAACAAAAAGACACAGACTTACGTCTGTATTTATAGTATTATTACTGCGGTTCTCATACACACACACACAGACTCTCTCTCTCTCTCTCTCTCTCTCTCTCTGACTGCGAACAACCCCTGAGGAATCATTATAACGGAAGAAAGTATACACCTACAGCATTGCAAAACTACCTACGATTTTCCTCGCATTGCACCCCTAACTTTGTGATATCTACAGTTTAACATTCAATCCGAATAACCTACGGCCCAGGCGTGACTCTTACGATCAAAAACAATTTTTAAAATTCTTGGCCTCCACGGAGAGTTGAACCGGAGACCACGACCCAAACATTTGTAAGCCAACGCTTTAACCAATGAGCTGTCAGCCGATACACGGAAAAAGCAGTATACAGACGTCCATATCCAACGCGTCTGTCTATCGCCAATCAGTAGTATTTCGAAATTATGAGAGAACATGTATTATTTATACAGATAATTTTTCAACCAAATGTAGACAGTATTTTTCTCCTTGTTTCCAAGAATAAGTGTGCAAAGTTTCATCGAGATAGGATGAAAACTGTTGATTTGTATGAAGAACAAACAAACAAACAAACATACATACATTCATCTTTATATATATAAAGATGAATATTAGTTTTGATAATCTGGATAGCAAGAATTTTTTATTGCTGTCAGATTAGAGCTAAATAAATTTTAAATTTTATTCGGCCTTCTGGCATTTAAATTGCTTGGTATATTGAATGTTACCTCTAACACAAGAGAATGCAACATTATAAGCAAGCAAAACCCAGACCTTAGAATTTGCGGAATCAGAGCAAACAATAATTGAACTTTAAGTATTTTATGTATCAAAGTGATTAATGAGACATCTTGGCGACACAGGCCAACTGTTAGATGTTATGCATATACACATATGAATATTCCCAGAGCGCCATTAAAAACAAAATGAACATTTTTTGAATCATGTTAAAAACAAGGATCTTTCAGAATTTAATGTTCGGTGAAAAATTTGCCAGCTAACTCAGGGGTCCTGCAAAATTAGAGTTGAAATTCGCTTCATGTGGCGTTTACGGGTCACTAAACCATGAACATTGGCCTGGCGTAAGAGCACGTTAGCGTATGAAGACAGCGCGGTGATAGACGCAACGCAGCGTGTTACTGTGAGATGTCGATCTCAAAGTCGTGGCCGGCGCGGCAGCGCTTGTCTCGTCCAAGCGTCTTCCACGACTGCATCAGGCCACTCCGGCTAACAAAGTTTGTTGATGTAGCTTCCTTTAGCCACCAAGAAATATATGGCCCCACCTCTCGCAGTCCAGCAACTAGGTCACATGGAAAAAAAAGAAGCTGTGGAGTAACGTTTGTAACCGCCGACGCTATAAAGCATTGGTGGGATAGCGTACGCCAAACTCACGTGATGCCCAGAACACTCACTATTAGCTTTTCGTCTTGCACTCACTTGAGGCAGCGACGACCTTCAACACTTTCGCATCTTGGCTGAGAGGACAACGCCCTGTCTTGAGCTAACGGGACTCGCTTGTCGCATCCGGCATCCCTATTGGGCTCAAGTCGACTCCTTGACACCAACCACCGACATTCTCCGGCCACACAGACGTTCAGAATGTCGCACTGACCACCAGCATATTTCACCATTTATTTGCTCCTTTACATAAGAAACCATAGTATGAATAAATTAACCTAGGACTTGAATAACAAAATAATTTGCACTGAATAAATAACCTGAATATAGTAAGTCGAAGACTATATATATTCATGGAGTATGACATGAACGTCACACTTCAACAGATCAATCATTTTCTAATCAAAATGCCTCCTGAAAAGTTCTAAGTAATCTAACTAGTACAAACGAATAAAAAGGGACACCACATCGAAGCTAGCCATTAAATCACCAGGATCTAACTTTATTCAGCCTAATATTTCCACAAATTCACTTGAGTTTTGAATATAGCGATGACCCTTCCCCACTAATGGGTCAACAATACCTTTGAGGAATTTAGAGGTATTAGGCCAGAAAGTACGGAGCTATATCAATTTTACTTACAATAGGTCGTATTGGCGCTCATACTTTATGTAATTTTGGTACACCATACAGCTTAGGAGGAAAGTCCTATACATTTTTGTTCAAATTAGACATACACTGATCAGCCAGAACATTATGACCACCTACCTAATAACAGGTACGTCCGCTTGTGGCACGTATAACAGCGGCGACGCGTCATGAGGCCTTGGTAGATCGTTGGAGGGAGTTGGCACAACATCTGCACCCACAAGTCACCTAATTCCCGTAAATTCCGGGGAGAGATGTGATGAGCTCTGACGCCAAGTTCAATCACATGCCAGATGTGTTCGATCGGGTTCAGATCTTGCGAGTTGGGAGGTGGGTGAAGCACAACAATTACAACTCGCTACTGTTTTCATCGAACCACTCCACCACACTCCTGGTCTTGTGTCATGGCGCATTATCTTGTTGAAAATACCACTGCCGTTGTGAAACATGATCGTCAAGAAGGGGTGTACGTAGTTTGCAACCAGTGTTCGATACTTATTGGCCATCATGGTGCCTTTCACGAGATCCACTGGACCCATGGATGCCCACGAGAATGTTCCCCATAGCATAATTGAGCCACCGCCAACTTGTCTCCGTCCCGCAGCACAGGTGTAAAGAAGTTGTTTCCATTGAAAATGACGGGTTCGCACCCTCCCATCGGCATGATGAAGAAGGCATTTGGATTCGTCCGACCATGAAACGCTCTGCCACTGCGCTAACGTCCAGTGACGATGGTCAGGTGCCCATTCAGTCGCAGTTGCCGATGTCGCGGTGTTAATATTGGCAAATGCATGGGTCATCGGTTGCGGAGGTAAATGGTTAGGAGTGTTCGGTGAACTGTGTGTTCTGCCACAGTTCGCCGCCTGTACTGTTTTCCCAGTCTGCTCAGCATACGACGTCCGACGTACGTAATGAGGGCTGGCCGCCCAAACCCTTGACGTTTGGACGTGGTTTCACCTTGGTTTCGCCACTTGAAGACACAACACTGCACTCCTGGAATACGCGACAAGTCGTGCAGTTTCTGAAACGCTTGTGACGAGCCTTCGACTATCACAATCTGCCCTCGGTCAATTTCAGATAGATCGCGCGCCTTCCCCATTCTAAACACGGATAGCAAGCTCACTGATACTACATGCAACGTGCGTGTGTATGACTAGCAGTCATTCCTCGTAATGTGACGTTGCTATCGCCTGGACTTGTTTATATCAATAGTAGGTCGGCAGTCATAATGTTCTGGCTGATCAGTGTTCTTTGCTATCGTTTATGCGTTTCTGCAGTTAGCAACAT
The DNA here is from genome assembly GCA_031002005.1 of Vandiemenella viatica. Classification (NCBI taxonomy): domain Eukaryota; kingdom Metazoa; phylum Arthropoda; class Insecta; order Orthoptera; family Morabidae; genus Vandiemenella; species Vandiemenella viatica. The sequence goes on from JARYHS010013630.1 coordinate 76,888,600, forward strand.
CAACAGAGCTCCTGCAGTAATTAATGTAAAAGCAGGAACCCCGAATCCAAATATGCATTATGTGGTGTCGTTACGTCTAACCGGTAGCAGGAAACGTAAGCGTAAGGGTCATTTATCAAAATTGCATTTCTAAATTATTGATGTTAATCCAACCATATCGGCCGATACAAACTAAACTACTCAATATGCTGAGTGGTATAGTATTTACATACCAGGGACAAATTACACATTCGCGGTTAATGAATAAACAAGCGTCAAATAATGAGGAACTCGAGCTTCGATTAAGCCGGGACAGATTACCCTTATCATCGTACGGGGTACGATTACCTGGCGGTAATGACGTTGGTCACGTGACGTGTGCTATATCACTTCACCGGTGAAGGTTTCACTGATTTTCCTCACTTACAAATTAACGTCACATTTACTTACCGTAAACATAATCGGAACAAACAAGCGTAACTCTCATTCCGTTTATTTTAATCTGAATTACAATTTGACTTCATATACGAGAAAAATACGCTAAGTAATATGAAAAAAATCTGTAAATTAAAATAAAACTATAAATGTCTTTATACACAACATATTTTTTATCGACTGCCAAAAGAAAATGATTTCGTATACACTGGCGTGTAAGCATGTATGGAGCAAAGATATTGTTATATACTCCATAAAAAATTCACAACTTCAAGTGAAGAACATGTGGAGACTGCACGATTATTTGCATGTACCCGAAAATGGTACTAACTTGAAATTGGTATTAACTGCATTGACATTTTTCCTCTTCCTTTTCCTCCTCTCATTTCACTTAAAAGTCACTGCAAATTAAATTTAAAATGCGCTTAAGAATTAAACAACTGAATCACTGCAGTAATTATTAGAATTCTTTAAGAACGTAAATCTTTTCCATTTGCTTTTCTTATTTGTTAGCAGTCTATAAACTCATTTGATACAATCCTCCATCTCTTCTGTACTACAATATATTTTCTGAATTCTCTGTTTCGCCTTTTTTTATGTTCAGCTGTTCTCTCTACTAAACATATTCCAACACACGTCTCAATACCACTGGAACCTGTTTTGGAAAATTGTAATCTGCTTCCATAAATTTCTTCTCAACCACCAATTCCAGAATGGGGATCTTCCATGCTGATTGTTTCTCCTTGAAACTTGGCTCAGTTTTCAAATATTTTTTTCATTATAATCACATCAGCCCTGACCCTGTTTTTTATGTCAAGTTGCTTAATTTTTTTCTTAGAGCTTTAACAATTATGTGTCATCTTGGTGGCAGTAATTACCTATTCCGTATTTCACCTCCGTCGTTGCTTGTAACGTAACATACTGTAATGAGCAAAAATTAAGGACTCATTACATTATGTTTTAAAAAAAGTAAGTGCGATAGAAAATTGTGGGATACTGGACTTGCAGATTCCACCCCGTTTATTCAGCCTACCGTAAATAATTTTGCCATGGTCAAGGGAAGAAGCTTCACACAATAGACTGAACCTCACCATTCAGTGTCGCCCACGCTAAAAGTTAACAGCGCAAATAAGGACCAGGCTCAAAATAACTGAAGCCAATGACATTTTTTCTTTCTCAGTTTGCTGGTTTCAGCGGGTCTTGGAGAGACGACGACGGGGGAGTCCGCCAGGACGGCAAAAGCCGCAAGTTGGATCCTTGGCTGTGTACAGACTGAGCGCCGCATCTAAGTGATATAAGTACTGATATAGTACTTGTGGCCGTAGGGAGTTTGTTGGCCACAACTCCAGAGTGCGTGGAGTTTTGTGTTACACATACAGTGTGTCGCCGTGTCAACACAAAGGCGTTGACGGCTTGATGTGTTTTGGTTGTTTCTAGATTTCTACGTCGCGTGGTGCCATTGGTGACGTGGGTTGTCACGCTAACGGCAGTGAAGTGATCGTCGCACCTGACGGTAATAGAACGTCGTACATTATTTTAATTGCATCGCCTCATTTCAGTCGAACTGAACATCCCCTGGCAGGTAACCCTGCGCGAATAAGAACTAATTCTTAGTAGCTCTACCCTCTGTTTTTTTTTTTAGTTATTATTATTATTTTTATCAATCTGAGCTTGGCTGAGTGACGCCCGTTTTTTTATTAATCATTTGCAAGTTAATGTATTTTGTTGTTTTAGAAATAGAAACAGTTTGTATTTTATTTTATTTATAATCACAAGGAAAATAAATGTTAAATTGTGAAACCAGAAAATTATATTCGTTTCAGTGTAAAAATGAAAGTTTTTCCCATCAAAGAAAAATTAATATTTAATAAACAATAATTAATCCCACCACCGTAGGTTTTTTTCTCCTTTTTCTGTTGACTATTTCAATACTAATCCTGCAGGTTAAATGGATCCTACAGTTTTATCACTTACTATCTGATCTGATGAAAAGCTTTATCTTTGTAAAGTGATAAAGTAATTATATCTAGGAACTATCTTCTGTCCATGACTTAGTCCATGCAAAACAAGAGAAGTTATCAGTTGGCTTATACAGTCGAACTTTAAACATCGTCATCATCATTACTTTCAGTTGCATCCTCTTATTTCGTTACCATTCAATGATTTTTCGGCTCTGCTGCGCTGCAGACATCTATCAGGTTGAAAGTTAGAATACTTGATCCTCCTCAAAGGCACACAGAATCGGCGCCAGAATAACCTCACGCCTCACAAGTATTTCACTGCTTATGTTTCGATCAGATTTAAATTTTCTTCTTCGAACCAGTTACGACAGCATTATAATAAAAATATCTGATTTTAATACCAATTCTAAGGTTTAAAACCGCTTAGAATCTGTTCAGTAGTTTTCAGGCTATTCCAGGTTATAGGAATAGGTTTAATAGTCATAACAGATTTTAACTTGATGCTCTAGCGCCTAGTGATGCAGCATAAGATAATAAGGTCTAAAACTGGAAACACTGTCAAAAGCAGTACAGTAGTTTTCGAGTTATGCCAAATTATAGGTAAAAAAAGTTTCAATATCTGAACAGATATTAATGTTCTGCTCCTAAATCAGATGGCGTAGCATACTAAAACGTACCTTACCGAGCGTAGAGGGACAGCGGTAATCTGATATCACATTCAGGAAGACACAGGTTAAAATCCGTACATCCAGATTTAGGTTTTCTATAGGTTCGCGAAATCACTCTAGGCGAATGCCGGGATGGTTCTTTCAAATGATCGCGGTCGAGTACCTTCCCGTTCCTTTTCCGCCTCTAATGACTTCGACGTCGATGTGGCGTTAATTCATTAAAAAAATATACCTCAGATATCTGTCTGACATAACCCCAATACAAATTTATAATACTGAATGTGGCTTGTAATATGAGCAATCGGTGTTAGATGTCTCTAAAAAAGGCAAAGACATCCCCCCCCCCCCCCCACACACACACACACACTTTTTTTCGTGTTACCACAGGATTCAAGATGTTAGAGCTATTTGGAATGTTTATTCTCATTCGATTTCAAAGAAAGGTAATTTCTTTTATACCCTTTGTTTAAATTACTGGCTAACTTATTAAGAGGGTGGTCTAAAAAGTTTCCGACCTCAACGTGAAGATGGCAGCACTCGTAAATAAAAGCGAGTGAATTTCGTTGTTTATCAGTTACTCACCAAAGTTTCAGTGAGTGAGTGAGTGTTTTTGTGAAAATGGACAAAATCGAGTATCGAGCTGTCATTAAATATTTGTTTTTAAAACGCAATACGCCTACACAAATCAAAGATGAGTTGGATTCTGTGTATGGGGACTCTGCGCCATCACTTACCACAGTGAAATTTTGGGCAGCTGAATTTAAACGTGGCCGCAAGAGCTTGGGAGACGATGAACGTTCGGGACGTCAAAAAACTGTAACTACCGAAGAAAACATCGCCAAAGTTCACCAATTGGTGCTAGACGACCGCCGAATTAAAGTGAGAGAGATAGCAGAGGTCATGAACATTTCAACTGTTGGCGCAGTTTAGGTGTAATAGATCCGAGTTTTGGCGCCGATTAATTACTGTAAATGAAACTTGGATACACCATTATACGCCCGAAACAAAAATACAGTCCAAACAGTGGACTGCAAAGGGGGAATCGGCTCCAAAAAAAGCAAAAACTGTTTTTTTCGGCTTGGAAAGTGCTGGCGACTGTTTTTTGGGATAGTCATGGAGTTATTTTAATCGATTATTTTCAAAAAGGAAAAACCATTACACGAGCATACTACGCATCATTACTTGACAAGGCAGAACTTGCGGAAAAACGGCAACATTTGCAGAAAAAGAAAATCCTGTTTCACCAAGACAACGCACCGTCTTACACCTCAGCGGTTGCCATGGCGAAAATTCACGAATTACGGTTTGAAATGCTTGACCATCCACCTTACTCACCAGATCTAGCCCCAAGCGACTTCTTTTTGTTCCCTCATTTAAAAATAGCGCTTGGAGGACAGAGATTATCGTCAAATGAAGAGGCAATCTTCTTCGTGAACAATTATTTTGCAGAGAAAAACGCCGAGTACTATTTGGACGGGCTACAGAGATGGGAGCATCGCTGGGAGAAGTGTGTAGAGTTACAAGGAGACTATGTTGAAAAATAAAAAAATCAGAAAAAATGTCTTTTATCTTTGTTAGGTCGGAAACTTTTCAGACCACCCTCGTACATAGACACAGATTTGTTTATGTCGTTCACACTTGAAGCTTATCTTTGATAATACATCTTCCTTTGGTGGCTATCCTTCTAGCCTGTTCGGGGTCTTTGATTCTTTGTGCCAGTGATTAATCATTTACTGACACTAAGCTAACATTTTACGCAATAAAGCTCAAGTGGCTTTTCGAAACCCTGTGATGTCTGTTGCCACAATAACATGATAACTGGGAACAGTGAACTCGGCTCTGTGACCGGAATCTTTGCAAGTGCTGCAGCTAACACCCGCCCATCTTATCTCAACACCTCGGAGTTTGCCGCAGTCTCTACGGAGTTCCTAACTAATTTTCTGTTGATGACATCCCGTTAAGTTCCAATCGCCTCAGAGAAACTCAAGCTACAGTTCGTGACTTTGCGTTAAATGCGTTAAAGACTCAGTTTGAGGAGAAACATGGTCATTAAAAAGCGTTCAGTAGAGAATTGATTTTATGCTGTAGTATGTAGGTAAACACTGAAGTTACTTCAAGAAACTTTTAGAAGTAAGTTTATTTACCTGCTAGTTAATAGTGTAAGGTTCTTTGGTGTGCTATTCGATGTACACAGAATGTCACACAGCCCTTTTTTTCACCAAGGCAATCATCAAACATAAATTACTGCTCTAAAGTAACTGCATCTAGAATTGTTTTAACGAACTCTCTGTTTAATTTTGTTAATATTGTATTTTAAACCCAACAGATCAATATTTCCTTCTTCCTCTTAAAACAGCGCATAAGTCGCGGCAGTTGTATATCCATTCAGCAATCGGATCAGTTTGATAAATAATATTATATGAAGTATATAAGTAACTTACGCAACAAGTAAATGTGATTGATTGACATTTTCGTTGTGCGTGAAGTTACACACTGTCACTGTATATTTGTACGTATTTCATGGATTTTTTTTTTCTCACTAATTTACAAATTCTAAGGCGAAGAAAGTTTTTAATTTTCAAATAGAAATTTTATTTCTCTATTTGCCCACCGCACAACTAACCACTGCACAAAGTTCATAATTAGATTTATAGAGTTGTTGTTTTTTACGGAGAAATTAATTAAAGATCGACGAGGAAACATAAGGTAAGCACGCCTATTGTCGGCACATTTAGGATTTATTTTTCGAAATGAATCTTTCGACCATACCATTTAATAACTACTCATACTAAAGTCACTTTCTGCATCCTGAATATTTCTATCCCATTATATAAAAGAGTTTCAGGTAAACAATAAGAGCAAACGTATAATTGCATTTGCTACTATGGTCGACCCTTTCAGTTATATGCGTTCTTAAATTCGACATATTTTGTACGTATAGTCGACATCCTTTTCACAATCTTAAAATAGCATCAAGGTTGGAAAAGAACAAGAGCTGATGAAGGGGAATCGATTGGTCCTGGACCAAATGAAAGCAACTGCAGGCTCAGATGAGGTTCCATGAATGCCAATCCAGGTTCCAGGTCGCACAAGTCGTGAGATCCCAGGAGAACACTGTACACTCAACGAAGCAGCTTTACACTAATAAATTATATAAAAAAAATAATCTCATATTTTCATTTGTAATATTTCCCGGCTTTACTTGAAGTACTTAAGAAGTGATGGATATCACTATATGCCTACGATATGATATGTCTAACGATAGACTCATAAAAATGACATTCCATGTACCGAGGACCGATACCAAGTGTCAGTTTTAAATTTGTAGCGCGAACCGTAGCATATATAAAAAGATTCGTTCAGTTTATGATTAAAGCTGAAATTTTAATGAGGAACATCAATTCGATACCATTGTCGATTTAAGGAAATGGTAAGAATTTAGGCAATTAAATGTGACACAGTGGTTATCCATAATAGAAATTATCTTCTCATTTAAATTACAAATATAAAAGTTTATTTATTTTATCTTGATAACATTTATACATACATGTTTAGTAGAAAGAAAAGCAAACATACACAAACTGATATTTTATGTGCATGTCGACTTTTTGCGAACAAGATATTCACTTTCGGCTATGGTAAGGATATGCTCTAAGCAACCACCTCTGAACATGTGGACTCATTATTTAAATGTAGTTGTGAGGATTCACACAAAATAATGTGATCTATATTGCTCGCGTTAAGTACTTTTGGCCAATAGCTACATCAGAAACACTGTATTCTTTTATTCCATGTATTTTAATACTTTTATCAGGCAGAGAAGTCATATCTTGAGTTTGACTCAGAGGACAACTCAGACGATTCATGTAAGGATTTAATAGGCTAGTTAATTTGATCACTTTGTATAGATGACTGTGTATTTTTAGTGCCTAATTGTTCAGAATTTAAAGAAATACTAACCGTTACTTGGCTTTTTGATTCTGACGCAAAACTGGTGAGATATCCAAACTACTGGCCTTAAAAATTCTTTTCAGCCAATTATATATATTCATATGTTTTTAGTTTGTTCAAAAACTTTGTTTTTTCCAGATTTTCTATTACGATTTTTTGAACCAGAAAGCCTTTTTAAATTATTTCTTTATTTTCTGCCATAATTCATCAAGTGTGAGCACTGCTCCACTTCACGATCACAATTCTATATTAGCTCCATAAAAAATAAAAAAAATATCTATAAGTAAATGTAATAAAAGAAACATTTAGTATGTAACTGAAAGAAAAAAGTGTTGTTCGGACTTACCAAAAATAAAAAATAACATCACGGTCAAGACACTCGCTTCAGTTTATAAGTAATAACAGTAAAACATAATCACCTTGTTTCAACTACTTAGTCTAGTCCAAGTCTTACAATTTCGTTTAAGTTAATTACAATGTATATTACCACTCAATACGTACTGAACGGTACCAATCAATATGTAGATAGAAGTGTAATGAAATGAACTGTTATCATTTCATTAATTCGTTAATAACTTACGAAGTACTAGCCCCAGAAAAATATTTATTAGGACTTCCCCGCAAATAAAACGGCTCAATCGCTCCACAAGTGTTGCCCGTTATTCCAAGCTCATTCACTCTACAGGGACTTCAGCGACTACGAAATTTAAAGGGATTTTGATACGAGACTAAACGGGTGCACTAATGCTACTAAGTTAATATAGTCACCACGCAAATAATAAATAAAAAAATTCGTACATAAGTTGTTGAGAACGTACAAGTTTTACTAAAAAGCTTTTTTTAAATTTTCTTGTGAACTTTTGAGTATGTAGAAGGCAAAGAAAGGATAATACATGGTTACCCTCTCACCTGTCATTCAATGCGTCTCTTTCGTTCTACTTTAGTTAGTGAGGAAACAACAAGCGACAAAATGACAGGTATGAGCTGCCTCCTCTCACAACTCATCCTGGCAGAAGTCGCCAGATACGAGATGCTAATTATTTTCGGCGTGTTATGGATGACTGGCCCACTTGGTCATCACGAACACAGCAAGCCGAACAGCTCTTACTTTTAGTCACCAATAAATGATATCGTGCCAGCAAATATGCACACGATACTAAGGATTCCTTATACCGACTTACAGAAATCGAAACACACGGTTTGAGTAACACTGATGATCAATTTAATACTTTCCTAACTGAATTAGAACATAAAATTACTGTTTACTACAATGTTCACCAAAAAAATCTGACGGATCCCATGAGCGAGCTTTCCCGCGCGAGGATACAACAACTCATCCGGGCAGACAAACATTGGGTTATTATAAGACTAGCAACTAAGATACTATTGCTACCCAATTCACTATACAATCTACAATCTGTGGAACACTTTAATACAGTTATTTGTGTTAATATAAGCAAAGCATCATTAAACAAGTAAATATTAAATTAATTATTTATTAATTAGAAAAAAAGAAAAACTATTGTACAAAAAAGGTTAGACATAAATATCACACAGATCATGTTAGACATGCTGAATAACTACTCATCATGCTCACTCCTACGAGATAAGTTTATACAAGTTAACATGCTGAATTTATTTTTTCTTTAGAGCGATAGAGATACGTATTTAAATTAAGTGGCTAAGCTGGCGCGCGTGGCGCCCTATAGATACCGGCGCCCGTCCCCCTTTACTGTTATATTAAGTTTACAAGTAACGAACAACCAAATATGTTTAGCCTATTCATATCCCATCGGAAAATTAACCATAACGGTTATAAATAGCTTTTAAGATAATTTAGTCTATTTTTACTGTATACAGTTGTTGACCCACATGCTTATTGTTACTGCCAACAAAAGATGTTAAAAGTAAACATTCCTACTGGCGAGCGCTAATTTCCCTACGGCCGAACATATATTTTAAACATTTGCTTTACTCAGGTTTCTAATGAAAACTCTGAACCAAAAGTACATTCATTTTAAGATTTTGAGAGTTAACCGGCTGTGCATTTCTTGTCTTACTGTAAATAATTTTTCGAAATTATCTAAGGGAATGCTTCAACGATTTATCACTCGTGCTTTAAAAGTTCACATTTCAGTAATGCCAAACACTTCATAAAAAACGAAGAACTAGCATCATATGTATATATATAAAATGTTGGAATGCATTCAACGAACGAACATAAACATCTATGTTCTCAAATAAGTAACTATTGGAAGGTCGCGAGTTACTTTTAATACGTTCAAATAACATAGACATTTAGTAAATGGGACACAAACGAGGAAATAAATTTCGGGCTTATCCGATAAGCTGTATGTCGTGATATAAAAATCTCCAAATATTTATCACGTAAAACTAGATGTGAATAACGGGATCTGAAATTACGAAGGGTTTTTAAAATGACGATTATAAATGTTTAGGCGATCCATACTGATAATTTAAACATACTTTAATTATAAAAACCTAATCATACATTTATCCGCAAATTTGCCTAACATTATGCTGGAAGGAAGTGACACGCACGCATCGTTACAACGTGACCAACATACTAAACTGTTATTAAATGAATGACTAGCTTCTTCATACGAATATAACTGGAACATGGCTTCACTGAATTATTACACGAATGACTGAATAATTAACAAACCGAATATAACACTTCATTACCAAAAAAGGATTATCACGAGGCATTACAACAACGGCAAACAATGACTGAATAATTTATCTAACTACTTTAACTGACCAAATACTAACTAACGTGAGTATAGCTTGCCCAGTGCCGAAAGGCACACAGACAAGACATAAGTCTTACCTCTTACCTGGCTGATGGCAGAATAGTTACCGAATAGAATAGAATGATCCGATGCTACGCGGCGGTTCTTATTCACGTTATCACGTGCTAGACGTATGATGCGTGCTTCACGCAGCGCGAGCACTGAGAGTCAGCAGAAAGTCTCACGTACACATTGACCGCTTGCTTCAAGCAACCTACAATATTCACTGAATAATACCAAAACTCCCAAATTAAAACCCCTAATGCACAGAATGCCCGTTACATAGAGTAAGCGACAGACTGAAAAAGATTCCAGGTGTGTAAAGTTACATAATATACTTAATTGCAGAGAAAGAAGTGGTACATACCTTGCATAAAATATGCGGCAGAGAAACGATTAAAGCATCAGTTTTTTCCCTTTATGGCTCTACGCCCCGTTGACGTCGAGGTTACGCCCCGTTGACGTCGAGGTTAAGAGAGGCGGGAAAAGACTGTGGGCATGCCATGATATTTTAAAGGAACCATGTGGGCTAATTTGGGGAAGCAATGGAAAAGTCAGATCAGGATAACCGGACGAGGATTCAAGGCAGCGTCCACCCAAATGCGGGGCAAAACCGTTATCGCTCACTCGCCATGCTAGATCATTTTTTAATTTTATTTTTTATAATTGATTTAATCTTTTTACTTACATATATTTAGTGTTATTTTGTTATTTGAATACGAAATGTATCTTCTTTGATAAGAGCGTTTTCGGGATGGACCAGGTAACAAACTGGTCTACGAGTAAAATTAAAAATTGTGTCGGCCACACACATCTTTACTTTTCAGTGGAAAAAAAAAAGGATATAGGCTGAAATAAATACCTTAGATCTCCACTTGGCAAACTCTACGTATTGATATAGCACACGCTAGGTATGAAAGCCCTATAGAATATAATTTTGTGCGATATTAAATAAGTATTCTGTTTGGGTCAAAGAAATACATAAGTTGTGCAGTTTGAAATCTGCAACTTTTTCCTTTTACGGAGTGGACTCCTGGAACAACCGAACAGGTGAACAGACGATAGAGTGAATAAAGTAGGTCTCAGAACCTTAGGCATTAATTAATAGCATGTATAACATTTGAAATGTACCAAATTTATTTGTGAGACTGGAGTTTACATATCATTTCATATTCTAAATGCTTAAACACTTTTAAAGTATGTGTTCAAATTAATTTTCCCCATGCGACTCACTTACCATTGGTATTTCTCAAAGTCTATTATTTTTCTCGTTGTTTTGAAGTCATAATTGACACCGAAACATTCCAGTGTAGCTGCGCCCGTTACGATGCCACCTCAATGCGTCGGGGGTACAGCGGAACCAGGTTCCAGTCCTGCTCCCCGCGTACCGGTTGTCCCGCAATCACCTTGACGAATGCTGGGACGATATACAATTTCCGCCTCATAAATTATACAGTTCACAAACAAACAAATACATCTGTCATATATAACTATACAAATTGCAGACAGATAGCACCACTAACAATTTCTTGCGGCGGTCACACTGTTTCTTAAACACTTTTAACTATTTGCTTAATTACTCAATCTCCTTTACGTGGCTATCAGAAACACTTGCTTATAGCGTGCTTGTTTCAAGTTAACATCATGGACCATTTAATTAACCAACGGGAAGACCTTATCTCCCTTGCTTTTCATACGGCAGGTCGGCGTATGTACAAGAAGGCTTTTTGCATAAAGTTATACTACTAATGTGGAGACAGGCAGTTTTCTAAAGCAGCAGCAATACAAGGGGGAGCCATTCTGTGCATTATGAAAGTTGTAGGAAGCATCGGTGGTGTTAACGCTTCGAGGTAATGTCTATGTTAAGGTCAGTAACCGTTAGCACGCTCGGTGACGGAATGAAATTTCTTAACTCTCGGCGTTATTATGTAGAGTATCTTGTCATCCGAATTTTAATTTACATTTATAAACGAGCACAGTTTAGATGGAAATCATCCATTTTTATTCTGGCCCCACAGCACAAGTAAATAATTTTAATTCCGTATTTTGTGACAGTAGTCACATTGTTTAAATTAAAAACGGATACCAGAGTACATTTCATTGCAGTCAGTTTTTAGTTGTTTAACTGGATGAGAGTGAGGATGGTGAGTGAGCGGTAACGCTCTGCCAGGCATTCGGCGAGAGACGGGTTCGAATCTCCATCCGGCCATCCGGACTTATGTTTTCTATGGTTTTATGAAATGTATTCAGGCGATTGCCGGGATGGTGGCTACAAAAATTCCACGGACGTATTCTTTTCCGTCTCTAATAGTCCGAGAGCTAGTTAACATTTTTGGATAAGTATTTGAGGCACCGTGATCATTTATGTAACTCTTCTTTTGTAATGTCTAAGTGAAAAGTAGAATAGCTGGCTGATGGGATAGGGGACATAGTCGAATCATTAGCTTTTCAAAATTTTCTTTTCTTTCGAAATTGTGTTTCTTAAATACCGAAAAAATATATTTGAGGAATGCTGAGATTTGCACAGAATAATATTTACTCCTAGAAAAAATATTTTTGAAAAGGTAGGTCATTTTGGTGGGACGTTTTACCTGACAGGTGATCGGGGATGTTCTCATTCTCATTGTCCTTTATGTAGTAAATATTAGTTGTATACTTGATTATGGACAATCAGTTTCATGTTGTAAGCAGCTACTCATTTCTATGTTATATCCTTTTTTTCGTCTATCCGTGTGGTAGCACATTTAGACTCGCAGCCGGAATTTTAATGCTCACTTAACCTGATTTCAAACTCTCAATGATTTGATGATTTGAAAGACATTAGAAAGCGTGGTGGTTCGGATTTCACGGATAACTGCAAGTGACCTAGACCCGGTAGGGTTACAGGGTTAGGATGGGTAGCCACGACAAGAAGCGCATGCGCGGCAGATCGAAACTCTGTCAGTCGGTGGCTGAAACCATCGGGGATATCCCGGCCAGTAATGCTATGCGCAACTACTTCAGTTTGTAGAGAATAAAAATAAAACTCTTAAAATAAACTTTTGTTGTATTTTTAGAGCATTTTTTTAACATCCTCGATGTAATCAGAGTAAATTGTTCTTTATAGTATTTTTCTAATCTAATCCGTCTCTACATCATTAACACTTCGTGATTTTATAGCTATTTGCTTCGGCGAAACTTGAAGTCACCGTTGTACTATAATTATAGCACTTCAAACACTAATTTTTCATATTTCTTCTCATAAATTTCAATCATAATTCCGGCCACAAATCAACGCTGATACCGACTTCCTCAAAAATCTCTCGCACAACCAAATATAAATTTGCAAGAATCACGGAACATACATCTTTTGTTTATGTTGTATGTCGTCTCCGTCATGAATCGTGTTTAATCAATGTTTTATTCTGTTTTAAAAGTGTCAACCACTCATAACACTCTGACAGACTCATGCAGTTGTTACAGGCCTGGAAAAAAGTGATTACATAAGTGGATAAAAGGAACGTATGACAGTTTTGTGGAAAGTATGACATTATATGTTACGAACGAAACCTTAGTTGCAAAAATAGATTGCCTGTTACGAAACTTCAGGCGATCATCATCCGAAAGATTCGAAAAAAAGAAATATAAGACAAATAGCGTGGTAGCAATGTGAGATGAGGTCGAGGAAAAACAGAATTGAAGAAAATCGCTGCCCGAAAATATTAAAAAATATAAGCTTTCAGAGAACAAAGAAACCTAAACTAAAAAGAATATAAAAAGTAAGATAAAAAAATAAGAGGGAGATGACTGGAAGGTTAATACGCAGAGAGGAAACAACTGAAACTGGCGATGGTCGAAGCGGTGGAAACTGCAGAATAACTGCAAATATTTTCCAATCCCCTCGCTCATTTGCAAATACGTAAAGCCTTCTATTGAAGTTCCGGTTATTTTTGTACGACACAATGCCCGTAAAGCAGCCTTTAAAAAAAATCCTTATCATAAAACAAAGGCACGAAAATTTCTATTGAACATGTGTAGGAAATTTATCTACGACATCATAATCATTACAAAACAAATTATCAATCTATGACACGAAGGTCGAAATGTTAATAAAATCATAATTGAAACATTTAATTTTGTTAAATGAGGGTTATTGAAATAGTGAGTGTGTTGCCTTCGAAAGAATGATTGTCACGAGATTGGAATGAACGAGTCACTTAAAAATTTCTTCTGAACAACTTTAGCTCCAAAAGAGTTTTTTTTATTCATTGTTTTACGCCTCGTCAACATCGAGTTAATTAGAGGCAGGATATGACAAAGGAGGGAGGGGGAGGAGGCAAGGAACGGAAATGAATTTGGCCATGGCCTTTCGAAGGAACCTATATGATTTCGGGAGACCATGTAAAATCAAAATCTGGTTGGCAAGACGAAGAACTTCACTCGCTTCCTCTCGAACGACCAGAACGTTCCCGCTCATCCAATACGCTCAATAAATGTGAAACAAGCTACCATTTTTTATCATGTTCTTATAAGTTATGTTAAAATGATATATCAAATTGTGCAATTCGGATTCTATATATTTCTATGTTTTCATATTTCGCTTGATGTTGAGGCCGGTATATTTACGGAGAGAATTACAATGAATCAGAATAGTTATTATCGATACAAGATAAATTGTATATTTTCACCAACTACTGAATCGTTTTCAATTCACCGTTCCAGTACAGTTTCTTTCTGGAACTAAATCCCAAATTCGTGTCCTTAGGATAGAAACTGAGTCTTATTTGTTTGGACGGTTGGTTGTTGAGTTCACTTGATTGCGGTCTCAATATTGTAAGGTAGGTTTCTCAATTGGAAACACTGCTAAGACTTTTCCCGCTAAGGAAATCACGTTTCCCGATAGAGCGATACTCAGCGACTCATAGATTCTGGTTTTAGGTGAGCTGCAGAAAACAGGAAACGAAACTCCACGAACTGATAGGTTCTGATTTACTGTTGTAGCACTCGGCAACGTGATATTATCGAAAAATATATTTCGATTCAACAATCCGCCACTTAAAACTGGTTAATATATGACATATTACCAAAAGTCAACAGTGCATATACTTAGTTGTTTGATCAGTTTACAATTATTTTTCACTTTATCTGTTTCCAATTATTTAATCATTTTTGAGATTATGGGGTAATGAAAATTTATTCTTTTGTTGTTGGATTATAGAGTGAACCGCACTTATTTTCCCTTTAATACCATGCATTTTTCGTCAGATGTCTTTCCCCAAGTTAAAAATTAGTACGAAATGTACGCTCAATATTTAGAGTATAGTTAGAATTGTACCTACTTTACGATTAACCTTCGAGATTAACGTTTTTTTGTGTCTCGCTTTTCAAACTAGCAGTTGCTGGTATCAAGTTAAAAATAATAAGAGTTGATAAAAAACATAGATCAATACACCGTTCTTGCAACATCGATTATATGATAGCAATATCTTTTCATTTCTTTATCACATACAGCAGTAGTAAGGGGTTGAAAAATGTTATTTATAAAATCCAAATAAACGTAACTATTTTAGACTCTAAGGTATTAAACTTTCCCCTCTAAATTTCTGTTCTCTCTCTATTTTTTTTTTTTTTTTTTTTTTTTTTTTAGGAATAGAAATTCTTTATCTAATAATATGCAGTTTGCTTTTAATATTATGTTGTGATTTTGTTTCCTAAATATTAAAAGCTTAAACTTTCATCACAGAAACTTTTATTCATGCAGTACAAAATAACACGCATATACAACCCATTAATTTAAACAAATCAACCATTTTATTTATTTTACAAAAACTTTAACACTTGATGGTAGGGTAACGTAAAGGAATCTAGGGTACAGTTACGTTTCAACTGATGGGCAGGAGAGTCGCCGCTACATGAAAAAAACTTCACCTTTACAATCTAAGCGAAAGCACAATTTCGCGTGGCTGAGAATTACCACATAAAAAGATTTACTGTCTCTTCTTCAATATCACCAACTGGGCAATGTGCAGATGATAAATAAAGTAAGGGAAATGTTGATGAACGCTACTTGATTAAGCACTACAGCAAAAGAAAACATGTCTTTAGAATAAATACTAATCATCCACCAATGTCAAAAATATTAGAAATGTATCAATTACTGACATTTGCGCATTCTGAAACAGTTTTAATAAAAGAAAATAGTCATAGAATTAAAAGCGTTACTTCTGAAATATCGACGTTGAGGAACGATATGAGGGTTATAAAAATGGCGGATTATAACTCAACGATTGGGACGTGCCCGTAGGGCACTCGTTCCATAGGGCTTATACAGGTGTATTCTGATTTTATTTAACTATCAAACGTAATAACGACACTTTTAGATAGTACTCTTTTGAGGTGTTTTGCTACGAAATGTCACTTTTACTGTCTCTGTAAGATATGTGAGTCAACTTCTAAATACTTTAAAAATTGCAAGTCCTTCTGGAAGCACGGTATATAATTTTCGGGCTGTTAATTTTTTTTTTCAGTTGTACTGACCATACCAGATGATTTAAAAATTAAACTAGGAGCAACAGTGAAAATGGTTTTACTGAAAAGATTCTCGCGGTATTATAAATTAGCACCTTGGTATCTCGGTATGCTTAGTAGGAAATAAAACCCTAGTAAAGCGGAACTGGTATGAAAAAAAAAAGGTGTCGGTGATGATGCAATGTGGGAAGGATGAGCTTAGTATTGTGTTTTAAGAAAACTGTGTCGAGTGTTTGTGTTTAATAGAGCAAGCAACAGTACGATGGCATCCGTTACGTTTGTCTGATCCTCGAAAGAAACAGCTGTAATCAGTTTGAGATATCCCTAAAAAAAAATTGGTGACTTCAAATTTTTTTTCCCCAAGTTGCTCCTTAATTTGAGACGACGACAAGAATGAGATGGTTATTTAGGGATTGGTATTTGTATTAAGGCGTTTCTGGGCCTAAATTACTAAAGGTTTGTGCATATTGAAGAAGCTGTACAACACATTTATAACAATTTCACGTAAATCCTGAAACACAAAAGACGTAGGCAAGTATCATTTAAATTTTAAAATAGCGACAGCGATTATTACACGGTGAAAGTAAAATTTTTCGTTCAAGTAAAAAAAAAAAAAAAAATGATGGCTATGTCAAATTGCAGAAGGAGCTGGATTTAAATTACGTTATTATTATATCTTTGAGGAAGTTATGTTCAACATTAGATCTTTACAAGCAAAATATTTAATTAATTCCTTTAAATTTTGCTGTCGAATCGGCTGCAACTTATTTTGACACATATTTTGACTTTGAAATCAAACATTTCTTAAAATGAATCAGAAGAGAGAGAGATGCCCTAAGTTAAGAGATGAGACAGCGATCAGATGTAGACATACAATGTTTCTGTACTAAATCCCGTCAGGTTGCAGTTTGCCTTTTGGTTATTATGATGTCATGTGATTATTAACTAGTTTTTTTTTAACTGCTTAACGTCTCTTAACAGCGAGGTCTTTAGAGACGGGAAAGGATGGGGGGCAAGGAATGGGAATGAATTCGGCCATGGCCTTTTGAAGGAAGGATCCCAGCATTTGCCTGGAGTGATATTAACTTGTATTATCTTATGAACAATTTTCTACTTCAATCGCTAATAGAAATTAGCAATCCATTTATAGAGTTTTTAGCATAAAATCTAATCACATTTGCTAGAGCCATCATTAGAATATTGCGAATGTATCTTTCTTCTGAAACTGAATGCGGTAACATAATCACGTGAATTGGTGATAGTTTGCTGTGTGTTCTTGATGTGTAAATATCTTGATGCATAAGCAAGAGAACTAAACTAGGACGGCTGCACTGCAACCTTAATGTTTTGTGACTGCTGGTTTGGCGGTTGTCGTATCCACGTATCGTGATGGATGATGGAGCGTGTTTAGGTGCGAACGCGGTGATGTCACTTCAGGGGAGCTCATTTGATATGATGCAAGATCATGTAACTTACAAAAATTGTGCTATATTGTTTAGTATGATTGCCTTATGTATCATATGCATGCTAAAGTCACCTCACATACATAACATCTCATCACTGACCTCTCTTATGATATTACGTTTTTTTTTATTTTCTGTTCGTCAACATATTTTAAAGTCATGTGAAGTCACATTTTCACTAACTTCCTTTTTTTTTCATTAGAACATACGGGTGAAAATGTCCCAAAGCTTTCATGTAATTGTGGCATTAAACAATGTGATTCCACCCTACCGTTCTTTTTTCATTGTTTCCAAACATGATTAGATTATTTTTTTCACAATAAGAGCCACAAAATGAATTACCGTTTCCAACTCCAGAGTAATTGAGCTAGAACCTTCCATTTTCGAATATCTACACAAAACAGCATATAACAGAAATAGTCAAAAGAAGTTACATGTAATAGAAATATCTAAGAAGATTTTGTGTTTTATGACAATTCTAAGTATGATTTCACGATTTAAATATGATATTATATTGGCACATGAACTCACGTAATGTGTAGCAATGTGTTCAAACCATTTTTTTTTTTTTTTTTTTGTCTACTCGTGTCTGTGAGTAAAATCAGGAATAATAATTTGGGTTGTTACATTCATTGTATGTAAGACTTCCTAACGATTAATGCAGGCGAAGAACTGCAGCTATTCTATTAAGACAGCAACGGAATGTACCTCAAAGAGCAGCAGCTAAAGACCTGAAGTGTCTTAATTTTACTGGTTAGAACATTATCAATGTTTTCGTTTATTAATGTCGTTTCTTAGCTCTAAAGTGTTGTTACGTTACACGCAGGTAGTTACAAGTCCCCGACACCGTGAGCGATTCATTATCGAACTGGTGCAAGCTGCTACTGTGAAACGTCATCGATATGTTGTCATCAACAATATGTTACCATAAAAATCGCTACAAGTCATGTGACCCTACAAATAGCGAAAAGTGAGTAAACTCTCCGAGTTTTAGGATTTAACGGATAGTGATGATCTAAAACCGGGCACAATATGATGATGAGCTATTTTTTCAAAGCTAAACGTCTGGAAGGCAACAAATTGATGCTAACTCCCGAAACATTTCACAGAGGGAAAGTCTTAGCCTTTCCTCTATCATTGCACATTGCCCATCGGAGGATCGACGCCGTTTATTCGTTGGTCTAGTTCTTGCTCGAGTACGATTCGGTTGTGTGGGACTTTCATCATTACTATCAAATACAGGAGTTGGAGGAGATTTAACACATTCGAGACTAGAAAAATCTGTAGTCAGTAGGCGGTTGAAGAGAGTGGTATTTGTGTGTAAGGCATTAATTAGCAATGAGATCTGGATTAATTTTGGGGGACGCATTGGGTGCTGTATTTTGTAGGTAAGAGACGAGCATGATGACAAACTGGTACTTGAATTTAGGTATAAAGGACTGGAAAAAATCGTTTGTAGGTGGAATAAATTATCGACGATTGTGATGCACAATTTACCCCAAACAATCAAAGAAGTAGACATTTTTGTATTTCAAAGAAGATATATGGGCTAATAGTCACCGGTGTATATTTATGAAAACACTGACAGATGCATTTCAATACTGAAACTTGATACTTACAATCGTATAAAATTATTTTATAAACGAAGTAAATAATTAAATCTAGTAGAAATTTTCAGAATCTTAGGGCCAAGTATGACTGTGGTTTCGTAGTCTGCATATTTTTACTGAGAATTTTATATGTACAGTACTTGAAACCTGTATAAAATTTTTTATACTGATGTTAATGTGAAGTGAAGCGACCAATCCTAAAAACAATTAATGCTCTTAGATGCATTTTTTTTCCTCCGGCTAATGTCAAATTCTTTTCCGAATAACACAAATAAACGAAAAAATAAACAGTATCCACTCCTTAAAATAGAGTACTCTAACATGTTAGATATTTTTAGAGATGTCACCCCATGGAAGTAGTGCGCAATTTTCAGGATAATAAGCGTATCCAGCTCTTCCCACGTAAAAAATATGCAAACAATCAGACCTAATATCGATCATTAAATGCATATGAATTTAGAACTGGATTTGAATGCTGATTTTATGATGAATCATTAAAAAAAATCGGAAAATTACCACGGAATCCTGATTGTTTTATCTGGTGAAAACTCAATAATGTGTTTACAATTTCCGAGTCACTTTACTGGTTGATGGATTATGTTTCGTTGGTGTATAATAATTTGTATGTTCTGTAGAGCAATTTAATGAAAGGGTTCTCTCAAAGTTGTAGGATAATGCTAATTTTGCAGCACTAGAATCGAAGTATTGTGATCAAAACTTTACTCACTCAGGACGCCTCCTTTCTGTCTCGTCACCGTCCCGCCTACCCCCCCCCCCAAAAAATCACAATCCCACTCTCCCCAACATCATATCGCTCACCCCACCGTACTAACCGTGGTGAGAAAAATATGTAGCTCATTAAATGCGAAATGTTTGAGAAAACTTTAAATGAATGGAATATGTATTTATGCAATATAGTTGTTGCCGAAATATAATCGCTATTTTCGTTTAAATATTAATAAATTAATTTCTATTTCTTTGCTTCGGATTTTACTGCACTTTGAGGTCGATATCGCTAGATGCAAGGTACGAGATGAAATTCTTCCATGATCTTTTGAAGGAACGATCCCGGCATCCACTTGGAGTGATTGAAGGAAACCATGGAAAACCAAATTCGAAATTGCCGGACGGGCATCTGAACCCGTGTCTTCCCGAATGCGAGGCGAGAGCCTTACTGCTCGCCCATCAGGCTCAGTAAGACGGAGAAGTTCAGTATTGAACAGTAGGTGAAAATTTAACCTGCATCCGTATATAGGTCGTTGAAAAACATTGGGACCATATGAGGTAACTAACTATGCAGGTCAATCAGATTCTTATCAGCATTATTGTGTAGTACATATACGACGTCATTATCAAAAAAATCAACCAATTGCGGATAACAGTTAAACGTATATGTTAGTAGCATCGCATGTTAGTCTTTAATGGCGTTTAATATTTCTGATACATTAGAATACCATGGAAATAAATTTTGCATTCACTTGATTTGTTCACTGATGGATATTTCAAATTTGTTAAAAACAATAATAGTCTATGCTACTAACTAACAAAAGGATTTCGCGACAAAAACTGACAAGATTGTTGAAGCCAAAAGTTGGATTTTTATTTTACTACATCGCTTGGCAGTGCTGCAATATTTTTCATTATTTTTATTTTTTTATTTCCATCAACTAAACAGCCTAATAACTAGGTTACTAAATTAGGCCTAGGCTTACACTAAATATAAATTTCAAATACAATTTACGCCAAAGATGTTATACAAAAATAATCACCGCCAACAAATGCGGGTTCCCGTCCCCGCCACGGGAAGGCGGGCCAGGTCTCCTATAGCGAAACCATAACTATTTATAACAGTTATTGTTGTTGGAATAAGGTAGCATTTACAACAAAAACATATATCTATCACATATAATAAAACTGTTCTCTCCTTCCCGCTACAGATAACAACAGAATAGACATAAACCAAATACACAGCATAAGTTAACCTGGACGAAGCTTACCACCTTAGTATCACATAAACTTCAACGCACCACCAATCCACAAGACTCCTCCCACTATTAATCTAGGGTAATAGCTTGCTTCCTACAGGGACAAAAAGTTCTGTCGTTTCGTGCAAACTTTTGAGATTATTGTTTTCACCTGAAGAAGGAAGTACGCCACTGATTTCATGTTGTAGCTTAGTGAAATGAGGATGGGAGATTATTTCACAAAGTTATTTCCCCGTTTATATGCAAATCATCTAGAAAATACTTAAAACATTCACACATTCCGGCTTAGGTTAATACGCAACGTAGGGAAGATAGATAAAGTTACTTAATGTAGAAATGTAGTAAATGAATATTAACTGAAGTACAGTAAACGAAGAGCCGAAGCAGGTATATTCTTCTCTATCACCAGAACAACATATGATTGGAAAGAGTTTCCTGGAGTACTTTTAGACCGAATTTTCCAGAAAATCGGATCTTGAAAGGGTCTTCATAACAAAGTTACGTCATGGAAGGTATGGTACTGAGTATTGTTTGTGTATTTCGTATTTCTCGATTGTAATATAACGCAAAAGTTTCTTGCGAATAAGGTAACATTTCTTCAGAGAGGTGAAAACCTAATTGTATTCAGTACAATTATTCTGTAACTTAAACAAAACTAAATTTTCGAGGTCTTAAATACCAACTGTGGTATAGATTGAGAAGGAAATTTAAAAAAAAATTTTTTATTGAAGAACCAGTTATCATTAAGTCCATAACGTATTTTTTTAAATAATTTAATGCGTTACAGAACGTATTAATGAAACTAAATGTCTTTTATTAAAACGTTTAAATTGCTACCATGTATTAATTTAATTATCCAAAGAATAAAGCTATCCCACCATTCAGTATTACATTTTAATTCCTTACTACTTGTACATTCCTTAAATTCGCATACTTAATTTTTAGCTCTAACACGTATTTCTAAAAAAAAAAAAAAAAAAAAAAAAAAAAAAAAAAAAAAAAAAATGATTTTGCCTTATCTCATTTGGCTGACTCACTTCACAGCCCTGCTACATTTTGAAATAACATTTTAATCGGTCAGCCAGAAACATGTTTCTCTGCGCTAATCGTTTTATCATTTACCAACCTGATGTTATTTCTGCTGTAATAAAGATTATACATTTTACTTTATGACATATCAGTCACGCTTGTTACACGATCATAAAAAAACAAAAAAAGCAAGAGAAATCTTATGTGTATTAAATATCTTGTCTTAATTAAAATGCGAACAGCAGTCAATTAAAGTGGGGACACTACAGAATTGGATTTACGGGACAAGGAAAAACAAGAAAATATTACATGTAATTTAGCTTAAAAGCTTCGTTGACACTTTATTTATGAAAATCAACCTTAATGAAATTCACCAGGAAGTTTGGTTAAATATTAATATATAAAAATATATATATATGTGAGCTTAACACTCCCCTCTTCCATTATACAGTTTAAACAAATTTTAAATTCTGTGAAAAGTAATAACAGAGCAGTTAATGACATCAGTTTTCAAGTTTCTGATGAGTTTGTTCTTTTTCAACGAAGCGTAATCCTGAGGCTTGGCAAAAACCGATTGCAGAGGCGTTTTGTGTCGGAGGTGTTGGCTACATAGGCAACCCGCGTCGTAATTACAGCAGCCACGTCCGGCGCTCACAGTCTTTTGTCAGCGCATGCGCAATGAGTGGAAGGCCCGACCACTAAACCCGCTGCACCAGAGTTTTGAAAACGCTCTCAGAATGAAAACATTGTTTCAAAGCAATTGCTGTCTCCTCTCTTTTCTTTTGTTTGCGTTGCACACGACTCTTTTCAGCGCTCTGTTTTCCGCAAAGAGAGATTTTATTTTCCGCACGTTCCCTCCTTTATTTTAATGAAGTGTTGTAAATTTGCGTTACGAGCGAAAACATCTCAT
Source organism: Vandiemenella viatica (assembly GCA_031002005.1). Taxonomy (NCBI): domain Eukaryota; kingdom Metazoa; phylum Arthropoda; class Insecta; order Orthoptera; family Morabidae; genus Vandiemenella; species Vandiemenella viatica. The sequence goes on from JARYHS010013630.1 coordinate 76,911,911, forward strand.
TCGTGATGTGCATACGAGGATCAAAGAATATGCACAAAAATCAGCGTTCATTAATGTTGTTTACCTTAAACGTCACAATTAAGCCAACTTCTGTTTAACACATTGACTGCCATTATGAAACTGGGACTATGTATTGCTATGCCACATTGAAATCACGAATATTACTTGTGAGGCCAAATTGATTTTTTGCATCAGACGTCTTCTTTTGATCATGTAGAACTAAGTTACATCATAAAATATCAAGTTATGACTGATCTGGACTGATTACAGGCGTGAGCCATATATGGCTCACGTGGCCCAACAACTACATTTTAACACAATTACGATCTGTCTCCATGTGAGCCACATGTGGCTCACATCATTTAAAACACAATAGGTATAAAAAAATCGTTTTCAAGAAATGATTCAAACTCTTAGTTTATTTGCTTATATTAGCTACATATAAAATTGATATCTTGATAAGCTATCTTGCATAGCCTCATTCACTAGCTGTTCAAGTTCTTCAAAAGTTTGTCTTCTTTTGGCCATAACAATAAACTAGGAAACTAACCAAATACACAAACGTAACCTCAAATAGCATACACGAGCAATCAGCAAAACAAAACAGTACTACAGCTGAGTCGTCGTAAGTTGATCTCTGACGGTTGCAGTTAGGAATCACCAGGGCTACCAAATGCAAAAATATTGATTGCTAAGAACATCAGAGTGTTCAGTGGAGCCACCACTTTTAAACCCATAGTTGAAACGCATTATCTGTGAGCCCCATGAGACTCACGAGGCCTCTAAACACAACTCTGCATGTGAGCCACTGCACAATGTATACGTGAACCAAATATGGCTCACGTGGCGTCATAACCCATGCAACTGTGAGCCAACATTGGCTCACGTGGCAGTCAATGTGTTAAAAGCTGTCGTTTCTGTTTTTGATACTGTCAGGTCAATTTGTGTGCGTTTTCCCCTATAACAATAATTAATAAATTCTCACTAATAATTTATTTATATAGAATTTAAAAACTATGATATTCTAGGACGTTTATACAATTACTAGCTTGTTGATCTACCAAACGATGCCCAGGGGTTGAATATAAAATTTCTAATCTTTTATTACGTTTGATCGGTTTTTCTTCTAAATTCTCCGTAACATAATGAAAAAAAATTCCCCGCACGTGGCAGCCTACTTAACACAACTATGTAGCTGGTTAGGAGGAGGAATTCCTTGGTGATTAATTTGTTATCCTGTGGGTGGTGATATTATTTACATTTAATCAATGGCATGAGTATATTTGGTTTTCATGCTTGAGGATGTTGAGTTATAACACCTTAAAATTTATTTTAAAATGTGCGAATATGCAAAATTTTATGTTTATCAATGTGGATTATAAATTCAAAGCTCTTCGCGTCCCAGTTCTAGAGCAGGCTACAAATAACTGCCCGTGGAAAAGCAGGCTGTTTGAAAATTTATGCCCACCACAGACCCTGAGCCTTATTAACACTAATAGCAAATACAAGTCGATCTGGTAATTGCAATCGTTTAAAACCAAAAGTAAATCATTTGTGTCTGGTATCATATAAGGCAAGAAATATCCTCTCTTAAAAAATTTTGGGTTACTTTTGTTAATTTAATAAGGTGTGTCAACAAACTTTTAAACGAAATTCTCGTCCCAGTACGTAGCTTCTGTCGATCAGTGTTGTGCAGAAGAATTTTAGGCTGTGTGGAGGCAATGCGTTGAGAAATGGCATTGAGTAAGATACACATTGATCAACGTCCACCACGGTGTTGAAGGACTAGTAGGCTCGTCTTTGTGAACCATTGTGCACTCATCACCAGCTTGTAGTATTACATTACCTGGACATGACTTGAAATTTGTTCCTATTAGAAAGGGGATTTTCATTAAGACGAAGATCCATCGGCAGCTTAATCGGTATCAACGTCGATGCTATGCCGGTTAAGGCAATGCTGTCGCACCTCAGAGAGTAGCTGTTTGATGAGGAACGTTTTTTCAGTCAACCGTGATCCACCTAAGAAAAATATTACTTCCTCTTTTCAGTCTGAGACGTATGATGGTGTCAAAAGCCTGTATTCTATGAGGATCCAGTTGGCCTTCATTCAACTTTACGTTTGTTTGGAGTTCAATTGAGTCACGATTGAGCGCCGCAATCTCAAGGTGAAGGAGGGTTTTCCCTGCGATTTAAATGTATTTGTCATCCAGGAGGATAAGTGCTTGGCTCCAAATTTCATCGCAAAATTTTGCCTATAAAATTCTTATTTAATAACAATAATTATGTAATATCAAATACCTAGTGATAGAGTTTCGTACATTCGAAACGAGGATCTTTGTATCCCAGTAACACAATTAAACCTACAGAGCCACCTGACCGCTATAAAGAGTGCAAACAGATGTATATGCTGCTGTGGCAAGGTGTTGATGGAGACTTCGACTAATCTACAGCACTGGTAACATTCCGCGTTGTTGGGATGGGTGGCCACTCTCTTGTGCTGCGAATTAAACTCTTTGTCTATTTGCAAAAAGCTTGCACGTGTATTTTTTTAAGGGCAATGATGGGGTAGAAGTCGTGGGATTGTAAAACAAATGTGGGCAGTATTATTTCCCTTGTTTTAAACATCTGACGTTACAATGTTTGGAAAGAAGCACTGGGTGGAAAATCAAAAGTAATTTGGGGCACTTTCAACATACGTTCAGCAGTAAAGATAATTAAATGTTTAGAGGGGATATAGTCTTCGATGATTTACAGCAATGTGGAGTCTTTTAAATCGTATTTCAGTAGTATGGTTAACTATTTCTATTAGGTGTAGTTGGTATCACTGCTCTACGTCACTGTAAATGATTGTATAACTGTCCAGTACAAAATATCAAGATACCGAAACGATGTTTTTTAAGTTGCAACCATTTGTACTTTTATATTCGGAAGTACATTGACAAGGTCTCCCTTTCGTTATGTAGGTGGTTAGTAAGGAAGTTGAGGTTTATAGCCTTATGCTTGCTGTAGTTTTGACTGCAACAATTTAAAATGGGAACTGTCTGGATATAATGCAGAAAAGAAAATGTACTCTAATATCAGTATTAAATAAGTTCATGTATCATTGACAGCATAGAATTACCTAAATTTTGAACCTATTCTTTGATTTGAGAAATTTCTGCGAGAAAGAGTGCAAACTTGCTTACATTCTTCCAAATTTTTATCAATGTTTACTAATATACCACTATATTTATTCCAACCTTATACACCATGTTCATTGTATAACCACATCCTTCTAAACAAAACAGAAATAAATCAAAGATATTACTGCCAAATGTATTGCGTTGGCCATTAACCATTACGTTGCCCTTCTTCATGTGGATCTCGGATACGGATTATATAGCACAATTTTAGAAGATCCAATAATTAAAACATCAGTGTAGGTTAGGAATGAGTAGTAATCTGAAACAATTTTAAGGTGTCTAAATACAACTTAAATACATACAGATCTTAAGAACATTGGCCTGTGGTTACTTTGATTTGCCTCTTTGAAAATGATATTTTATAGTTAATTTCATGCGAAAGGGAGACAATCTGCCTGCGTGCTGCGCTGGATATTTTCAGAATAAAAAATATTTCGTTATTGTGCGGGAAACAGATTGCTTACAGGATGTTTAGACGATAGAAGATACTCGTTCAATGATATCAGATGAATGTTAATTGGAGTTAATGGCCATATAGTGACGCGATATATTTACAAAACGTTAAACTTTTTTTCATAATTGCAGTTACTGACCCAAGCATTTGAATTGAATGGGATAGCTGTATAACAGAAATGTGACTAAAGAGGTATATGGACCTCCTATAAATAAGTACAGTCTACTCTGTTCATGTAACTAATATTATCTGCACAAACGATAGTTCAGCAAGAAACACCGTCTGATGGAAATCACAGTACTGTAACTGAACCCTTCAGTTTTAACAACTCAGAGTATTTATCAAACGTTTTCAAAGTTACAATTGTAAAAAATAAATTATCTCGTCTTCTCTTTGTTAATAAAAATATTAACAAATCAAAATTTGAAGTTAAAACGACTCTCCTCATATTTTAGATAACCAACTACCACATTATGATAGGGATATGTTTCTTCCTTTTTACCTAATAGAAATAGCAATATAAAAAAAAGATCAATGTTAACAGAATGCATGTATAACTAATAAGAACTTCGTGTAATAATTATTTTTAGGATTATTCCTAATTTGTTACTGTTTTCTATCTTTGAACAAAAGATGAAGTGGGAGTTTTATTAATGAAATGTGGCTAAGCAGGCTTTTGGAACGTAAAAAATATAAAGTTGACATTGTTTCATGTGAGAATACGCAGTCCCTCTCGACCATCGTCTTACGCATTCTTAAACACAGCTGGACAGCACAATAGTGTATCCTCTACCAATACACACACCCATATCCCTTAATGTTTACCTTGCCAGGAGTTACATGAGCTGGAAATATTGCATCGTTCTACCAGAACAACCACTTAAAGAAACTTCACAGTCATCACACATACGTTAACGATGCTGTAATTTACTACTTGTAATTTACATCAAGGGTAGAAACGTTGCACATTCAGATGCCATTGTTGTTGTTTGGGATTTAGTGCAAGTGACGAGTTTATCATTAGCGCTTTAACGCTAAGTTAACTACTTCCCGTACTTTATGTGTCCGAAGAAATGAAAAACCCAAATAGTAATGTTCTGTCACAGTGACACCGTAGTTATTTAAAAAACGACAACGCTTATTAAAACTGTTGCTGATGAGTAGGTGTTCCTTATTTTGAACCAATGCACATTCACCAACTTGAAATGAGTGTATTTGCGCTTGAACACACTACTCCAGTGACAAATCAGCTATGTCCAGGTGGCACAAAGGAATTAACGCAGCGTCCAGTTCTCTGATAGTCAGTAGTGACTGAGGTACTCCCTGCAACAAACGATAGCGTTTCCATGCCTTAGGCTCACAGAGAGGACTTGTTTCAGGAATTATTTTCGTTACTTAAGTCTGTAACCAATGTTCTAAAGTAGATGGAAAGTATGTCTGTTGACTGTTTCTTTCGGTTGGCTCCTGCTCCTGCATTCACCAGCCTTATTGAGGAACAATGTTGATCAAAGCGTAGATATCCTGTTTTAGAGTTGGATTGAGAAATTCACAGCGACGTCCAACTGTTTCAAATAGGAGAAATTTTTCCTGTAGTGGTGAATTGTTACCGTGAACTTTAACAAAAGAACTGTCAATCATCCGACCACGCCCCCTATATTGTCTGAGCTCACAGAGAGCCTGCATGTTTATGCAAATGAGACTAGGTAACCTAAGTTTGACCAGCCTTAGGTGATGACAGCTTTGAGGATGACAGCCCCTCCTCCTTACTGACCTAACTCTGGTCGGCCTTTTGTGACCTAATTAAAATGAGACTGCTCCTATTGTTGGAAGCTATAATTAATTACTATAATGATATGGGACGCGTGGCCTACAAACCCCAGTCTTGTCGGTGTTTTGTGACCAACCGCAAAGGAGACGGCTCCTATTGTTGGAAATCAAAATTAATTACTTGTTGTCAGTTTACACCACCTGCTCCATCCCCTCATCCTCCTCTCCAGCCAGTTGAAGCTTGTTTGTCTGAAAACATGAATCCATAAGATATACAGAAACCCCCAACCAACAATTGGCCCACCTATTTATGCAGGTTGAGACCAACCTGTCTACAAAATCCCACCCATAAGAATATCATAGGGAAGGCGAAATACACCTCAACGATCGTATTAATAAAATACATTTCCACACAAATTTGTTGACCTACTAATGATAATTCCTGTCGTTAGACGACGTTACTATCTTATCTCTTAATTAGAAACCCCGTAGCTTGTCAAGTAATAAAATAATTTCTATTATTATAAACAATTTTACCATAAATAAATGATATGTTAATTTGATTAAAAGCGATATTTTTTATTAAATAGTAATTATGATTAAAGTCACTAGATTATTATTCACTTATTGCGTAGTCGATCACTGCAAGTGCATTTAATTTAAAAATTCCTGTGTCTTAATTATTGATTGATTAAACAAAATGTAAGTTATTATTAAGACGTAATTGTCATTAAAATCGCTAGTAAATGTTTTGTTTGAGAATTTGACGCAGAAAATTTTCACAGATTGTAACGAATTCAATTTTTCAGGGTGCGGAATCAGGAAAATGCTAGTTCGGATATAAAAAGTTAGTTTACACCTCAAATATATTGTGTTCCATTTCCTTGGAAACGAAATGTTCTGAATATCATTTACCAAGAAACCACGTGCGCGTCGAAAGAAAATAAGACTCTTCAAGAAAGGGGGGGCTGGTTTTGTGTGCCTAGTCCTTTCTATGTTCAGAGCACTGGACGTCACTTTGGGGGGGGGGGGTAAAAATATTTTATTCGTGCAACGTTATTTTTAAAAAAAGTGTATTCGGTCAGAGCAGAAAATTATCGTTATAGAACAAATGCTGTTTATTAAAATCCATTCTGTATTAAGAGATATAGAGGTGATTAAGGTTACGTGGATATAACTCAGGGATTAAGTTTCCGAACTTTGAATACGGCCTCTTAGCAAGCGTGAACGTCGCACTGTAGGAGGGCGGGCTACCAGCAGAACGTCCACCATAGGGGTTGCTCATAACAGGTGCCCGCGGCCTGAGTGAGATCTATACAGAATTAGCTAAACCTAACACTCTATTATTTAGTGAGCATGTGATACAATCGAAACGTGGTTTCTTGGTAAATGATATTCAGAACATTTCGTTTCCAAAGATATAGAGCACAATATATTTGAGGTGAAAACTAACTTTTTATATCCGAACTAGCATTTTCCTGATTCCGCACCCTGAAAATTTAAATTCGTTACAATCTGTGAAATTTTTGTTCATCAAATACATAAACAAAACATTTACTAGCGGTTTTAATGACAATTACGTCTTAATCAGAACTTATATTGTGTTAATCAATTAATAATTAAGACATAGGACTTTGTAAATTAAATGCACATGCAGTGATCGACTACGCAATAAGTGAATAATATTCTATCGACTTTAATCATAATTACTATTTAATCAAAAAATATCGCTTTTAATCAAATTAACATACGATTATCATTTATTTATGGTAAAATTGTTTATAATAATAGAAATTATTTTATTAATTGACAAGCTACCGGGTTGCTAATTAAGATATAAGACAGTAACGTCGTGCAACTGCAACAATTATCATTAGTAGGTTAACAAATTTGTGTTGAAATGTATGTTAGTAATACGATCGTGGAGCTGTATTTCGCCTTCCCTATGATATCTTATGGGTGGGGTTTTGTAGACAAGTTGGTCTCAACCTGCATAAATAGGTGGGCCATTTGTGGGAGTGGGCTTCTGTATATCTTATGGATTCATGCTCTTCAACTGACTGGAGAGGAGGATGAGGGGATTGTGCAGGTGGTGTAACCTAACAAGAAGTAATTAATTTTGATCTCCAATAATAGGAGCAGTCTTCTTTGCGGTTGGTCACAAAACACCGACCAGACTGGGGTTCGTGGGCCACGCGTCCCATATCATCATAGTAATTAATTATAGCTTCCAACAATAGGAGCGGTCTCATTTTAATTAGGTCACAAAAGGCCGACCAGAGTTAGGTCAGTAAGGGGGAAGGGAGGTGGCGAGAATGTCATCCATCAAAGCTGTCATCACCTAAGGCTGGTCAAACTTAGGTTACCTAGTCTCATTTGCATAAACATGCAGGCTCTTATTATTGTACCTGTCAGCTCAGACAATATAAGGGTCGTGGTCATATGATTTACAGTTCTTTTGTTAGAGTTCACGGGAACAATTCCCCCCTAATTTCTCGAAACAGTCACTACCTTCTCCATTGCCAAAGTGCAGAAAATTACTTCTAACAAACACAGCACATATGGCTTTGCAGTCAAGTATGCACTTACCCGTTCGCGAGTTAAAATCTTTCTAGCACGTAATTGTATTATGGAGCGTGACAGAAATGTCAGCTATGATGATCACCCACAATGAGCTTAGAATCTCTCCTCAGATAGTACACTCCTGACGGTGTCATAAGCAGTACTGATATCTATGAATGAAAGTATCAAATATTGTGTTCATTAATTTGATGCGACCATTGGTTAACTTTGTGTTATAATAATTAGTCCAAAGATCCTGTTATCAATTTTTTTTTTAATGGCATTCGGCCATGTTAGCCATTTAGCCAGCTCAATGTGTTTTTTCGTTTTACAATGTGTAGATTTCATCCAAGTGTGATTGTTTTCTCTCTTTTGTAAGGACGACACAAGACGAACACAACACTTAATTAAACCCACCCATGCCCTCGGCCGGACTCGAACCGGTGACCCCTGCAACGCGAAGCTAGCACGCTACCCCTACGCTGCCGGGGTCGGCCAGTTATCAAAATAAATCTTATAACCAATCCGATGGGTGGTTTTAAACCATCAAATGTTCATCGCACCTTTATCTTGATGAGTAACGTGCATCAGTACTACCGAGAGTGGTGGTGTATCGGATAGCGTTCTGGCTTCGCATTCGGGAGGATGGCGGTTCGAATCCCCGTCCGGGCATCCAGATTTGTGTTTTCCATGGTTTCCCAAATCACTCCAGACAAATGCCGGGATGCTTCCTTAAAAAGGCCATGGCCGAATTCCCTCCCCCCATGCTTTCCCGTCTCTAAAGACCTCGCTGTTGAGAGACGTAAAGCAGTTAAAAAAATGCATCAGTACTCGTTCGTATTAGTGACACTATTCTTAGTTGTCTTTCTCTGCCAAATTTACAAGAGGTTATTGCATTTAAGGAAATATCAATGTGTACGAATAGCTTCACCGTTGCGTAACCTGTGAAAACTTTGAGCTGTCGTCAAAAAACAGCCATGCAAACGGTTATCATCTCTTTTTTTGTATATTAGGGATTCATTATTTGCTGTACTTGTTCGGGCAGAACCCTACATAACCGAATTATGTAATTAAATGCAACACGACATAGTTTTAAGCGTAGGTTACTTCTTAAAAAACAGTTTCAGATAAATTAAATGGAAGTTAGAGGCGATGAATAACTTAAAAACGATCGGAAGTGCAAAACTTCTAAGGATAAACTTATAACAGAATGTTTATAAATTACCTGCAAGAGAAATAATTCTTGTTATAATATTCGTCAGAGGGCGCCTATGTCTGTCGATCTTTATTTCTGTGCACGCATCACGCAAAAACGAACAAACGTAATTCAACGAAACTATGCATAATAACATCTGAAGCCATAGGTTGACATACAGAATACTTTGTACCCCGCTAAGTTACATATTTAAGGAACAATATCTTAAATTTTTGTTTGTTTGTTAACTCACGGATACTAGCGAAATTACGCACTTTAAGTCTCATGGTTTAACGTGAAGAACAGTTTTCATCCCTGTAAGTTCCATACACCAAGGACTAAACTAAACTTTACAAGTTTCATCTGTCTGTACTTACACTACGCAAAACGTTGTTTACAGAGAAGCTTTGAGATCAAAAGTAGTTGGGTAATCTACATCCATAAGGAAGTGCCCTAAACTGCTTGGTTTTGTCAAGAGGAGTGGGATGAAAAGGGAGGGGGGGGGGGACTTGTGTAGAAAGCTGGACTATGTGGGCAGAGGGGTGCACGAGTAGGGACTCTAATGAAGCAGTGAAGGTTCCCGCATCATTTGGCACCCTGGCGGATCCCGCTCAAAATTAAGCGGATTCACAATCCGTAAAATCGGGCGAAAACGTGTTTCCATCTGCGTGATTGCCTCCCCCTTTCGCTTTTTCGGTCTCTACCGGTTGTATTTCCCCGTTTACCTGCCCCCTTCAAGTTCACATTTGACCCACGGCAACAAATGTTTATATCGTCCTTCGTGATTCCTTTAGGTTTTATAAGAATTCCTGTTTGTTTTTGTTGTATTGGTTACTATAACTTGAGTTTTTGGCGTCATATTGTAAAATAAGCTCCCGAATCATACACACACTAAAAAATATACAATTGGGATTATTACTGAGGAAGAAGTAAAAATAACTCAAAAATAATGTTAAAACTACTTCAAAAAGGAAAATTCTATAGAATAGATGTTTTCCAGAATGATTTGTAAAAAAATTTCGATGATAAATTGTTTCTGTACTTCACAAGAATTGAGATATTTGTTTTCAAAGATAGTATTTCAATTTCCTGGATTTCAACTTCCTAATACTACTAATACTTGAAGATATAAGGTAATATTTTTTTCAAATACAGTAAAATTTGACATGGTTGTTCAGTCTGAATACATCAAGAAAATAATGTCATTTGAGTTCTCATGAGTGTATATCCCTAAAAAATCACGTTTATGTTGGCCATAATCATATCCTTGATGATATAAATCTAATCAAAAAGTTATCTTAAATCTCATTTAATAGCTAACACATGTATCAAAAACTAATGGTATCGTAAATAATGGTAGTAGGAATTTATAATAGAAAAGCTTAAAAGGAGAAACGAATAAGTAATTTTTAGTGATATCTTTCGTTATGTGGATACGTTACTCTGGTTATATTATCAGAGTATTTGGTTAAGATTTTGCATAAATAAATGCATTTTACTTTAGATGATGGAGACTATAATTTCGAAAACGGATAACTGTTATTTATTTGACTGATACATCTCGCATTACGTTTCTCCGAGTTTTTAATAAACTTCATTGTTTCTCACCGTCTGCCAAAAAAATTCTTAGGTTATCGTTTAACCTAGGCCTTATAACTGATACAGATAAAATAGCGCAAATATTGAATCACCCTCTCCTTAGATGAATTTCTGCGTCTAGCTTTAAATAAACGAAAAGCAAGATGATGGAACGAATGTAATATGGTGGCTGTTGACTGGCGAGTGAAGGCTGGCACGTGACCGTTCTCTAGCCAATAGCTATATTAGCTATAGAAGACGTACGCAGACTCCAGACTAGGCGTTTTATATAAGCTAATATTCTATATACTGACAGTGCCGCGCATGTATATGACTTGAAGTCATAATGTTCGGGTCATACATAGTTGGTGTAATTATACTTACCGATACGCGAGGGCGTATTACGCGCAGCAAAACAATAGTCCTGTGGTACCTTTACTCGAATTCCCTTCCAGATCTCACAAGGGATTTTCCTAGCTGGTTAGTATTCTTTGATGTTGAAAAGCTATTTTGATTCGGATCACGAGGGTGTCACCCCTCAGCTCGTTGTATAAAATAATTATAGTTTTGTTCTGTCTAATAAATTTCAGTGCATTTTTAGTTCTAGTGGTCACTGAAATTCTGCAAGTTCTGTCGACAATCCACTGTACGATAAACTTTACGAGGATTCTCTCAATAGTTTTTCCCGCAAGTTTTCAATATCCAAAATGGCGTTGGTGAGCTATGGAAATCTTTTAATCAGGACGAAGAATCATTTACTGGCAATGTAGAAAGAAAGGTGAAAGAACTGCAGAAAAAGAATAGAAAAATACAGCTCTCCTTAGTTTTTTTCCCAGTTGGTAGCATAGTTTGTTCTATTTTATCTATTAATAAACAATGATGAATGAGGTGAAGGAGAATTTCTTTTGGTATCACCTCAAGAAGAAAAGGAATCCCTCGCTGTATCTGAGAAAGATCTTCCCAATAAGTGGTCATTTGCAAGAGTGGAAAGTTTCATGACGTGAAAAACACTTAAAAAAACCTTTGTGTACAGCCTAAATACAGAAGAAAAGGAGGAGAACACCCCCCCCCCCAAAAGCGATGGATGCTATTCTGCCTTTTTATATCTAGCCATATTTGTTTGATAGTTTTTAAGTGAAGGTAGTCTTAAATTGTTGCCAGACGGTTTAATGGAAACTTAAGTTTCCTGTAACACATTTTGTAAGTGCAAAATTCCTTTCATTTTCATTAGATGGACAGAAGGAACTTGTTATAAATTCTACATCTACATCTACATATATACTCTGCAATTCACAAAATTGTGGGTGGCAGAGGGTGCTCAGCACCAAAGCTAATCTCTTTGTTGTGCATTCCAATCCCTAATGGTACGAGGGAAAAAAGAATTCATATAAGAAACATTGCGGCACCTTATTTCTCTAATCTTATCTATCCTGTCATTCCGGCTCAAATAGGTTGGTGGAAGAAGTATTTCACTACACTCGTGAGTGTAAGTGGGAGTACGCATGTTTACTAATAAGTTTAAACGAATCGTGCGTCGTCTATCTACCAGACCTCCCAGTCTAGTCTACTAATCAGTTCTGTGACGCTTTCATAAGGACTGTAGCAAGCGGTCACGAATCGAGCGGCTCTTCTCTGTACTTTCTCTATACTTTCGATCAACCCCTTACGAAACGGATCCCAAATGGCACAACAACATTCCAAATGTGGACGCACAAGAGATTTGTACGCTATCTCCTTTGTTTGTTCATTACAATTTTTCAATATTCGACCTATGAATCGCAGCCTAGAATTAGCTCTACCTACCAACGAATTAATGTGTAAGTCCCATTTCATGTTCCTTTGTACTGTTACTCCCAAATATTTCATAGAAGCGACCATATCAATAACTGAATTGTTTAACTCGTATTTCTGAACAATTGGATTCTTTTTGTTAGTTATGCTCATTGTCTTGCACTTTTTACAATTTAGCGTAAGTTACCACTCAGCGCACCATGCCAAAATAATATCCAGATCACGCTAAATTTCTAAGCAATCGGCCAAATTCCTTATTTCCCTATAAATAACCGCATCATCAGCGAACAATCTAAAAAGGCTTTTCACTTTGTCTCCGAGATCGTTTATAAAAATTAAAAAATAAAAAGAAGTGGTCCTATTACACTTCCTTGAGGTACCCCCGATGTAACATCTAGACTAGAAGAACTTTCTCCTTCAACGACGACATACTGCGACCGACCAGTTAGAAAATCCTTTATCCATTCACAAAGCTGATCCGATATACCGTACGCTCGTAGCTTCGCTAAAAGGCGGTTGTGTGGCACAGAGTCAAAGGCTTTCTGAAAATCTAAAAAAATGGCATCTACTTGTGAACCTGCATCAATAACTTTCATTACGTCGTGTGTAAATTCCGTCGAGCACAGTTGTTCCAACATTAATTCTGAACTTTTTGGTAAAATTTCTTTCCTGAAAGTATAGAATATATATATATATATATATATATATATATATTGCCTTTCGGTATCTTAGACCATACAGCCAGCTCGATAGTAATTATATGTCAATCAGTGTTTTTCAGTTTCTCCACTATGAAATTTTTACCAGCAAGTTAGACACATTACAAGACGGACATGACATTAACAGACACAAACCCGCGGACGGACTCGAACCGGCGACATTAGGTACGCGGAGCAACCACTCTAACCCACACGCTACCGAGGCCGACCACGACGGTTCAGGATACATTGTGATACCAGCTATGCCTGACTGACTGATATTCATCCCAACTCCTACTCCCTCAATATTTCCTAAGATCTTATAAATAATTGAATTATTAAACACACTTGTTTATACTTTGAATTAATAGCTTCCAACACTCCAATCAATATGAGTTTTGTGACGAACTTAATTCAGTTTAAAGTCTTTCTCACTCTCTCTCAACAATTCCATCAGCTAAATATCATTTTTTTTTTTTAAATTGTTACTTCAATGTGCTAGCTGAAAAATATTAAAAAACATTCGCGTGATATTTGCTATCACTTAGTATCATTCTATGTAGTTAGAATGTGGTAATCGTTGATATAACCGTGGATATTGATTGAATACCTCTACAATATTTTCATCAAATCGCTCATTAACTCGGGGCGATGATATTAATGGTTTAGAAGGCCGTACCACCACAGAAAAACCGCACGGGAACAGTTTATCGAAAGTCAATAATTGCTCACGAATCGCTGTGAATTTCTGAAATATAGCTGCACTGTGTTCACATGCTTTTGTCATCCCCAACTTACCGAGAAGTACTTTTAATCCCTTAGGTACTGCGAGCTAACGAGATAAGCTTCAGTTTCAGAATTCAAAGAAATACCGCTGGGAAATTACCTTCTAAAGCGACATTCTACTAGGCGATGTCGGTGAAGTTCCTCAAACACCTCTAACTGCGTTCATACAATGATGACTCAGATTTCTTCTATGTTGGCGAAATCAAAAAAAAAAAAAAAAAATGAATGTAAAATTGTTTCCGATTGGGTAATTCAAAAGTAATTTCACTGCTAAAACAGAAGCGATAGTATGTGAATATCAGTTTGGGTTTAAGCAAAACCGAGGTACAAGAGAAGCAATTATGGCATTAAGATTAATACTTGATGGGCGGAGCAAGGAAAAAAAAAGATACTTTTATGGCATTTGTAGATTTACAAAAAGCTTTTAATAATTTCAGTTGGTAGATGTTCCAAATTTTAAAGACATCTGGTCTTAATTATCTAGATAGAAGAACACTATATCATTTATATAAGAGAATCAAATGGCTACAATAAAAGCAGAGAAACATGAGACATGCATTAGTAAATAAGGGCGCGAAACGAAGTTATGGTCTATCCCTATCAATAAAGGAAATAAAATAAAAATATGAATGGGCATAAAATACTCAAAGAGAAAAAGTCAGTAATATGTTATGATTTGCCGATGACATTGTCGTGTTAGCAGAACAGATTGAGGATCTTGAGAAGTAATTGAATGTCATGAACAAAATAGTGAAGGAAGATTTAGGACTAAACATAAACCAAAGCAAGACAAAAGTGATTAAATGTAGCAGAAACAATAGCAGTAAGTGTAGATTAAATATAAAAATACGGTCGGCTGCAATAGAAGTAAGCGAATTCTGTTGCTGATTTTAGTATAGATTTTAGCGGTAATAAAGGCAGAGTGTTTCCATGCCAGCGCAGTGGTATGAAGACTATACCGCTCCTATATGACACCGGCAGCACGGTCGCTGGTATTGCAGTTCTTACTGTAGGAAACTCAACCAGCACGACTGGTACACGAGGCTTACACACTATGAACACGTGAACCACTCGCATGTTCGTCGTGACAAACAGCCAATGAGAAGAAGGCTTTCCCCACCTTCCAGAACAGAGGACGCTTCTTTGCGCGTACGATTCGCCCCTGTCCGTGATGTGAAATTTCGTAGGGCAGACCTGTTACCATCCAAATAGGCATTTTAGACATTTTTCTATCATTCTCCCTCTGCTGGCTCGGAATGCATTCTGCATTAGTTTTGGATCCTATGGTCTACCATTCCAATATCGGTAATACCGATTAAGTAACAAGTTATATATAACTGTACCATACCGCCACTTTCATCAATGAATCAAGTAGTCACAACTCTTCCTAGAATTTCAAGGAGCACCTATGTCCTGATTTTAAGCAAATTAAGTCTCTGTTTATGTATTTTTATCCTAGCCAGAAGCTTACAGATGCCGACTGGAAACCAAGAAAACCTCAACCGACAGTAAGTAGTTACTAGGCGGACCCACAGTGGGTAAGTTCGCCACTCGCTCGGTCTTCACGCTGACAAAATTGCTACTCATGGCGAAGCAGGAATAATGTTAAAAGCAAAATAGCACTAACGATAAAAGTTTTCTTGAAAAAGAGAACTCGTTTAGTTTCAAATATCCATCTAGGACTCTGTATGGGAGCGTCGCATGGAATGCCAGAAAAAGGAAAATTTAAGCATTTGAAATATGATTCTACAGAAGGCTGCTGAAAATTAAGTTGACAAATAAATTACGAAATAAACATGTTTTGGAAATGATGGACGAGGGAATAGTTTTGTGGAAGCGTCTTACTGAATTAAGAAACAATATGGTGGGTCATACTTTAAGAAATGCGGGAATGGTTAATTTGTTGGTAGAGGGAACAGTCTAAGGTAAGGACTGTACAAGAAGAAAGAAATTAGAATATATGAGTCAGATAATTGGGAAAGCATGTTGTTTGGGATGTGTTAAGATGAAGATGTTAGCGCAAGATAGAGATGGAGAATTGCTACAAACCAGTCAACAGACTGATGATAGGAAAAAAAAAATTTGGTAGAATACATACTCATTTCATTTTATTACGATGTCTTGTTTCACGCTTTCAAACAAATTAAGTAGATCTTATACCAATTCATTGTCTCCATAAAACAAAGAAATTGCGTGTGGCGTTGATGGCCGGGAGACACCGACGGGTGGTTGGGCTGCCGAGTGACAGAGTTTCGATTTGCCGCACATATCCGCCTCTGTCATGGCTGGTGACCTACTGTATGGTGAATGCAAACCATTGTCCCTCCTGGCATATTCATATGATCAATCGAAATTGGCACCATACTACGACCTCAAATTTGTTATACAGATCAGAACAACAGTATGTAACAATTATGCGATGTTAGATTAATTTATTTGGAGTTTGTCCAAAGGAGTAGCCTACTAACAATTTTCTATCTTCAGACATATCTGATAGTTGGGTTAATATGGGCCTTTATTCTCCCAATCTGAAATGGAAAACCGGTCCAATTCCCCCCCCCCTCCCCCCTCCCTCCACACACATTGTGGCTTATTGCTGTTTTCGGTGTTTGTGAAATTAGTATCTGCATGATAACTGTACTTTGTTTACATCATGTGTGATTTGTGAGGCCTAGGTCATTACGAGAAACTACCTAAGTCAGGATGGCCGGTACGTGTGTTTCAGGACTCGAACCTTGCGCGTTGTACTTCTCCTATCCAGAGTGCAGGCGCCTTAATACGCCCAGTAACACTGGTTGGTCAATGAGAAATAATGTCACATACGTATAATATTACACACTAGCTTTTTGATTTTCCTCTAAGAAAATGAAAGAATAATACCACAAGGTAGTGTATATACAGAACAAAAAACGTCACACCTTTCGACGATAGATCGCAACACAGACTTTTTCTGCTGAATGTTAAGTAAGCCGGGTCTAACAAACACGGTTTGAATTCTCGAAAAACTCAAGTCCTTCCACATTGGCCACCTGTGTAGAACGGGGATCTGATGCACGAGGGCCTTAAATGGCCGGATCGGGGGGGGGGAAAATTCCTATCTTGCAGAAATTCCACACTTTGTCGCGGATATAAATTGCAATACCGGAATAGCAAAGGAGAGTTTCTTCTATGGTTACATAATGTTTTAGTGCAAGTAAATTAACGATCACATTGAACTGCAATGGTTCCAGATTCATTACTGTTCAGGACTTCAAAATTGTATGAGAAGTCATGCGTACTTCAGCTGAAAACGGCCATAATATGTTAATATCTAACGATCGTCAAATCGAGCAAGAGAATTCTCGTTGATTCAAATACATGTTTACAGTTCATCTGCCCACAACACGATATGAAAAAATGCACTGAATTATCACTTATTTTGAAATATAATCTTCGCAGGTTCGCTGACGGATTGTGTTGATGAAAGTACGAGCTTTGGGCGACGTACGCTGCTGCCGTGAGCATCACACCTTAAGATGGAGGCAGAGTACGTCATCGAAAGTCGTCTTTCATCAGCATAATCCGGCAGCGAACCCCGCGAAGATTATATTTCAGTGACCTCACCGGGAAAGTATTCGAACCAAAGATCAATAATTTAATTGTACTACATTTATGAATGACGTCACCATGTTCTTCCATTTCAGTTCTGAACCCTGCAAGCTAAACATCTCAGAGAGGTATCTTACCTTAATAAACAGCTGCACAACACAGATTTAATCAGTTGATGCACTTCAATTAATTTGAATCTAAGTTTCTTGGAGCCCAATTCGTAAGTAGAAGCCAAGATGAATGAATTTTACGATTAAGCTTACTTTTACTACACTTTCTGTTATTATAGCAACAGAACCTGGTGATCCATCCGACCTTCTGGACACTAGATGGTAAGATCAGAACGGCTTCACACCTCGACTCCCACACAGAAGCCATGCTGCTTGCAGTTTTTAGCCGATTACTTTCGCGAATGCTGCGATGAACCTCAGTTACCTCCCCGAAACTACGCGTTGCAAAAACAGAGTAACACAGAAGACAATAACACAATGCTTATACGATGTAGTCTTCACTGGTTTGCAGCCGGATGTTGTAACAAAAATTCAACAGTTTCGACGTACTTTGTTTTCTACATCAGGTATCCGAACGTCAGCAGCAACGCGTCGAGACATGACAGAATGCGGAACATTGCGTAGGCCGTTATATATGACACGTAAGAATTCATTTGTACCATGGGAACCTTACCTACAACCTGATGAGCACTTGGCTGTTCTGGTAAAAGATGTTCAACAAATTCAGCCGAATTTTCGAAGCATGCCTCCTCTCCTGGTATTTAGTAAATTTAGCTCTTGTATTGTTGCTGCTAGAAGTTAATATTCAGACAAGCTGTTCGAAGAGCTTTCATAAACGTGAGTGTAGTTATTTTGGACAGCATTTTTGATTTAATAATAACGCACGCAAAGAGCAGAACTGACCACATTTAATCTACACCACCTGCTTAAATTTGAAAAATCCTGCTGATTGTCCCATTAGTGGCAATATATCGTCCCATTGTTTCAGAAATTTGTTATTTTATATTGGCACTCTCTCGGACGTTGGAAGGTGTTTGATGTTGTCGGAATGATTCTTGAAGCAATATATCTACTTATAAACCTTCATGATGTTACTAAAAATTATTTAAATTAAATCTCAGTCTCCTGGGAGGTATGGGCATATACACCACTCTACCTAAAACGTAACGCCTACTCTAATATTCAAAACCATCGTTTAATTTTTAACACTATCCTTCGGTGTAATTGCGTAGTCTTACAACTTTATATCTACTCAGGACTCTCTTTACCCTCCTCCTGTCTTCCAATTACTCCTAACCACATTCCTTCATGATGACTGTGTTCGCGTATAAAATCCTCAAACTGCTCTCCATTCGATACGCACACTGTTGTCCCTACATTATTGCACGTTACCGAAGCAAAGAATTAGCTAAGGTTCTGTAGCATAACTCTCTCACTTCTTTTGCCAACTAGTCATTACCCGCCCTCTCCCCCACCCACAAATCCAAAGTTCCTAAGTTGTTATTAAAAGACATGCCACTGTATATCTTCAATTAATTCCCGCTTCAGTGCATAGTTACACAGTATACTTATTTTTAATCTATGATCCTAAT
Source organism: Vandiemenella viatica (assembly GCA_031002005.1). NCBI lineage: Eukaryota > Metazoa > Arthropoda > Insecta > Orthoptera > Morabidae > Vandiemenella > Vandiemenella viatica. The sequence goes on from JARYHS010013630.1 coordinate 76,931,115, forward strand.
TGTTTGATGCTATTTGCGTTTTACTTCTTTAAATGTCAACCAACACAATCAACTACCCTGCTTTACTATTCGCTATTATTTTTCATTGTAAACCTCTTATGCAACATTGTTACCTCCATATTTTATGAATTTGAATCAACCACAGTTGTTAATTACAAGCACAGTACATTGTCCTGTCTTAATTTTGCTGTCACATATGTTTTGATATCTCATTTCATAACCTAAAAATTTATAGCTCCTAGCTTTTAAGAATGCCTCTTCTTAGCAAGGGACATTTTGTTTTTTGCGAGTTATTTTAATCTTGTTTCCACCATTCCATGGCTCATTCTGCCAGTTGCCTTGGGCAAACGCTATACTGCTCTATCAATTAGCTCTCCCAAGACAGTTACATCAACATCGCTTACTAACGAAGATTCACATAACAACAAGCTTAAACCAATGTTACTTAGTTTACACACCATATTCTAATATCACAGATAGAATGTATGCGGATAAATATCGGATTCTCCATTAATTTTTCACTAACGTAAAACTAATAGTCATGTATTTCTCAATCGTATTTGTCTCCCCTTCTATATGAACAGCTGTTAATAACGTAAATTGCCGATCAAATGGTTAGCAGAAAGTCCCCAAACGCTATATAAGTAATATAATTTTAATAAGATATTTGAATAAGCAGCACAGTGATCTGTAGAATGGATTCATGTCTGCTGGCAGTGGTGGATAGATTCAGATCTTAAATATAATTTCTAAAATGAATGCAATGATTTTTCTCCTTTGTTAACGTGTCACTGATAGTTTGACTGCTCTTTCTGTTTAAATTTGCAGTATAAACAAGATCAAGTCACGTCTCCTAATATGAAAATCGTATGCATTTAAAGAACTAAGTTTTCTTTTCTGCAGGTTGACTAGGTAATTATAGTGATATGAGATTGTAAACCAGGTGAGAATTACAACTATTAAAGCATTTGTTTCCTTGTTGAAGTACTAGATTCTTCATTGGAAGCCAGAAAATGTTTGAAAAGGAAATGTGTGGTTGGACAAGTGACTGACCAGGAACATGGGTATGTTACCAGTTTCGGTTTAACGTGCATGTCCAGCGAGTGATGGATTGCCAGCAGTGCGTGAAATAGCGTCCATCCCGTCTCTGCCGAATCCCGCTACTACCCTCCATCGGTCTCTGCTACACCCAAATAATTAACATTCGAATTTATTGCCACTTCTCTACATGGCGTTACACTTCAGGTGACACTTTTCTATTGGCATCGATATACAACAAATACCTCATCATGGTTTTTATTTTACTCACAGTGCCGTCTTATGCAGTACAATTAATCAGTCCAGCTTGTCTTAAAGACTCAACACAACATTTTTAGTGATTCTCCCACAAGAAATATTCTACGCCTGCCATTTCTTGATAGAATTCCCATTTTTTTTTATAAGACCCGTTAACTTCAGCGACGTTTAACGGCATCATAATACAAGTGTTAAATTTTTCGTCTTTCTACACGATATAAACGCGTGAGCATGATAAGCACATTTCTTTTAAGCATTTAGACTCAAGTATTAGACAAATGTTTGATACTAATGGTTACCTTTTAATTTAATTTAATTTAATTTAATTACAATAGAGCACACACTCCGGTGGCAATTTTCCTACATACCTATCTTCCCCCTTTCCTGCACCCATCTACATTTGTCCTCTACAAATTTTTACTTTTAATTCTTTCAACGTTTTCGGTAAATTATTTATAATTTCCCTTGGTAACTTATTCTAATCCCTGACACCCTCACCTAAAAAAGAGAATCTTCCCACACCCTTGTGCCTCAAATCGAGTGCCAGCTTGTGGTCATCTTCATCTTATCCCTTCCATGCACTAATTTTCAAACCTACACCAATATCTTCCCATGTCTTATCACCAGTATACCCCTTGTACACTCCCATGACCATCCTCATCCTCATCCTATCTTGCAATGAATCCCATTCCAGCTCCTTTATCATATCCGTCGCTGATTGCATTCTGCGATAATTTCCAGAAACAAATCTAGCAGCCATTTTTTACACGATCTCAAACTCCTGTATTTGATACTCAAAATGTGGGTCCCATACTACACTACCATATTCGAGCAATTGTCTGACCAAAGTTTGTAACCCAATTCCTTTACTTCTCTCGTAGATTCCCCTCATCACTCTCTCCAACAAGTGCAGAATTTTGAAACCTTTTCCTATCACCTGTCCAATTTGTCCTGCCCAGTTAAGCTTGTTATCAAATGTAATACCAAGATATTTACATTTCAATTCTTCAGCAAGTAATTCTTTCCCAACCTTATACTCATAATTAACCTTTTGTTTTTTATTTGTGTATCTAGTTAGCTGACTGTTCTTTGCATATATCTTCAGCCCATGTTTACAAACCCAATTAGATATCGTGTCCAGATCACCCTGCAACTGTTTACAATCCTCTATCGTTTTGATTCTTTTATACAGCATTATATCATTTGGAAACAATCTAATTTCAGATAGTAAACAATCAACAAAATTATTCATTAGAATAATGAATAGCAATGGTCCCAATACGCTACCCTGCGGCATTCCCATTTTTACTTCGATTTCTTTAGATACCTCATTTCCTACCCTAACTATCTGGTTTCTACCTTTTAAAAAATCTTCTACCCAGTAAATCACTTTCTCATCCACTCCAATAGTTTTTACCTTATTAACTACCATTTTATGGCTCACTCCGTCAAACGGCTTTGACAGATCTAGTGCTACACTATTAATTTGGCCTCCCTTGCCCATTTCATCTGAAATATCTTGCATATATCCCACCATCTGAGATTTTCATGACTATCCTTGCCTGAACGCATGTTGCCTGCTTGAAAACCACTTACGTTGCTCACATATATCTGATGTGATTGCATATCAATCTTTCCATTAATTTACCTATTGATGTCAAACTGGTTGGCCTGTAGTTTTCGAATCTATTTCTCATCCCTCCTTTATGTACCGGTACTACTATCGCACTTTTCCAGTCCTGTGGGAAGCAGCAAATATCGAGACTGAATTATATAATATTTCAAGATAAGGTATAGTGTCTCATCCGGCTATCTTTAAGATATCTGTGGTAATATTATTTAGACTAGCCCCTTTATTTTTTTATCATCTTTCTTATTTCCTTCATGATTTCCTCAGGATGAATTTCAAATTTTTTAGGATCTTTATTTATAATTGTGTTGTTAAGCTCGTTATCCGAATTAGACCCTCCCGTTTCTGATTCATTGTCCCTAATGCTTTCTTTCGAAGAAGGCTGTTATTTCAGTGACAATATTTTTGATTTGCGGTTGCCGCTGCACTTCTATCACATTTTTTAAGTTTGTATGTACTCATTTCAAACTCACCTTCCAGAGGTTTTTCATGTTATTAACAAATTCGCTTTTTTCAAATAACTACAGTATCATTAGCGAATGACGGATATTTATTCTTTCTACTTAAACTGATATGCCACATGGAAAAATTTCTTTTTAAAAACATTTACTTGGTCTGTAAATTGCTTTTCTACATCGGCAATCAGGGATTTCAAACCTCTTTCTCTATTAAGTCTCTGGTGCTATAAACTTTTATTTGATTTTCCTGATCTGTTGTTCTAACATCGGTACCCTATATATCCTGGTTACTCTTGAACCCAAATTAGTATTAATTTCTCATATATTTTACTACTGCCTCTACTTACAATATTAATATTTAAGTTGTTTATAAGTATCTGCTGACAAATAAATGGTTGATCATTTGTTACATTGTAATTTTTGGTGGTTTCGAAGATGATGATCGTGTCAAATTCTATCAGAATCTATTCTCTGTCCTAACATTTTTAATCCAGTTTGAATAATGCAAACATTCACTGTTATTATGTAGACGTTGGCAGCTCTATGCATATATCAACTGTTACTACTGCCTTTTCTGATTTTAAATGTTTCGGATCCATGTCAAAATCTGCGCTTAAATCAGGCTTCTACTGTATGTAGGAGATATTAAAAATTCCAGCCCCCTGTACAGCTCTCTTTCCCGACAGCACTTTTCTCAGTTTTTAATATTCAGCGTATATTCACCTGTGACCTGTGGTCTTTGAAATATTCTGATTTTTATTTCTATATTGGTCGTCTTAACCACTTCCTTTTTGTCGTTTGATCCTCCACCTGATTAAATTTACTGAACTATTTTCTATCAATATGCCCAGTATTTATTTCCATTATTTACCTGTCTCTATAAAACGGATGTTTGCTACCAACGAGAAATTATCCTACATTTGACTTGAATGTTTTTAGTATTAAAATCGTAATGAAATATTCGGTAAATGATGGAAGTCTCCACTTTAAGACTTACATATTCAGAAGGGCTTATTATAATTAGAATAATTTTTCACTGTAATACGTTGACACGTAGTACAGGTGATGGATTATCTAAAGCTGACAACAGTTGTGTAGCAAACTGTGTTTTGGTCCTGTCCACAGTGAATATTTCCTATAAACAGCGAAACAAGAAAGACGTACGGTTGATGTAGTAACCGCATAGGTAAGTTTAATGCTTATTTGATAGGTGTAGATCATACCTCTTTTATAACGACTCTATAATAAATAGTTCAGTTGAAGAATATTTGATCTAAATGAATGTAGTTTATAACCATACCAAAATTTAGTTCACTCGTAATTGTAAGGTGATATTTTGATATTTATTGGGATGGGAGTTGTTAGAAAGAAGAAAGAGAATTAATTTTCAAACAATATTTAAATTATTCCAAAAGATTTGTTGATTACAATCAGACGGAATCTTTAACGTCCTAAAAATATAATTTATTGATCAGCTATTTTTTCTTCGTGTTAGAATTTCTATCTAAAGTTCTTTGGAAACAATTAATGCTAGGAGTCTGGTTGATTTCCATCGCAGACAAAACAGTTAATACGACTGGTGAGTAGACACCGTTGCATACAATTTATCAGGGGGCCTGAAAGTGAGATTATTTGAGATCGATAAATAACAAAGTGTGAGGCCGGAAGCTGAGCAAATTAGATATGACTTTGATAAATGCGCTTGTTTACGAGCAGCTGTCAAGATCTTGTTACGCTGTAGCAGCTTAGCATGAAGTGATAACATCCTATAATTATCTTCCTCGGTTATTTTTAGAGAAGAAGCCGCAGATGATGTATTATCGAAATTTGTTAAGGTGTTTTTATTCCTAGTTGCTGCTTGAGGCATCCCACCTTTACTCGCTTATACGTAGGAAAATAAGATAAGACTGCAAAAATTAACTAAGGCTGTTGTTTAAAAAGGAAAAAAGTTACATCCTTGACTGACCATTAACTTCAAAGACAATATTTTAAACTAAAAATACCACCAATTCATAAATATTTACTATGATCGTAATTAGAAACCCGAACGACTTCTACTCGATATTCGAAATTATCTCAAATTCTAAAAAAAAAAAAAAAAAATCCGAAAGGAGCTTTTTGCGGCAAGTGTAGAAGATTAAAGATATTGGTCTAAGAATTTGCAGTAGTGCATGGAAGAGAGAAGATGATCACGACACACGCAAGCACTTGATTTCATGAATAAGAGAATGGGAAAAGTTTCTCTTATAGGTAAGGAGGTTAAGGATTAGAGTAAATTATCAAAAACGTGATCATCGATTTATTAAAAACACTAAGAAAATAAAATTCGTATTGGGTGAGGGAATTAACACTCAATGTATATAGGATTACAAAAATAATTGTAAGAAGGAAGGGTTAAACAGATAAGTTGGAAAATTACCACCGAACCATGAGATCTATCACAATTAAAATTTAAATTAAAAAATCCTCGTCGCTGTCTCCATTGCAACCGATTAATCGCTGAGTTAATTTTTCTTTCAGGAATCCGCGAACAGTTAATTGCCGATTGAGTGGAGATCCATCGTGTTTCTTCTTCTACCTGAGTAAACAACCAAATTATTAGAATATCCAGGTATAAAATTTCCAGGAACAGCAGGCCATAAAAAAATATGGGTTGAAAACATTGTATTTGGATAAAACTTGAAACGTATTTGCCTCGGAGAAGATTTTCTTCAGCCAAAATTCCTTCAGCATGCTGGTTGGCTTGACCGTTGCTCTGAAACGTCGCTTCATTGCTTGAAAACAAATTTAGACGTGAAGGAATCGTCTTTCTCGACGTAGTTAAGAATAAACTCAAAAAATCTATTCTGCGTTCTTTATCACTTTCGGTGAATGGTTGCAGCAATTGTATATTGATGCTTTGAAAAGCAAACCGTTTTACCATACCATTGGTTGAGGAATTTTGAGTTTCTGGCTTTCTTCTTCGATTGGTATTCTCGGATTTTGTGACAACGCTTGCTGAATCCGCTGCACGTTCTCTTCAGACACGTAGGTAATCGGAACGAATGCCTTTCATAAGGTTCTCCTTTTCACTGCAGAAGAAGCCAACGGTCGGTTCTCCACCTATGTGGCAAACGAATACCGTATCTGCGACGAAACGCACTTAAGCAGAGTTAAAGGATTCGTTTTTAACAAATTCAGTAAATTAGAACGTTTTCTCATATGCACTGAGTGAGTGAGAGAGACAAGTAACTGCTCCTTTTAGCAGATTATGGTGGAGTTTATTGTCTTGCGACATTTTACTTAAAGTCATTTCGATAGGTTGTAGCATAACTGTAGGTATGTCTTCTATTTCGGCTTCTGACGTATTCTTGCGGCATCTTGTTGCAATTTAGGGCAGCTTCGGGCACGAAGGCGAGCCAACTTGTGATGATTAACATGTTGGGTGAGTAGAGGTTGATGAGGACATCCAGTTTGTCCCGGCGTTGGTCAGCGACGTGGGGAGAGCAGGTGTGGCTGCAGTGTAAGTTGCGACCACGTCTACAAACCCCTCTGGAAGTCGTCCGGCCATCTTGGCTGTGCATGTCTCCGGTGTCTTCCTGCTTCTTGGGCGTTGACTGGTGTTCTTCGAGACGTCGTGGTGAAGTGTCACTGCTGAGGGGATCCTGCTCTCTGGTCTATTTGATGAGGGCCGGATGTCTCGCATGCGCTTGCCATCTCGAAATAACATACTCTCGTGGACCAGTCAAAGAAGTTCCAAGCGACATCTCTCGCCAAACATATTAAACTTTGGAACGTCGCTCTGTTAATTATTTGTATTTATTTTCGGCCAAGTCTTTCGAACGAACTATCCCGGCATTCACCTAGATTGATTTCGAGAAACCATGAAAAACCTAAACCTGGATGGCGCCCACCTGAATGCGAGATGAGAAATGTTCTGGTGCTTTAACTAATTTGGTTGCGGAAATATGAACTTTTTAAAATAGGTGTATTCTGTTATAATAATCCGTTATTACCACCACTGAAGTAGTGTTTTCTGTTTCGTCACACATATGTGTAGTGCAGACATTTAATATCTTTACCTAGTCATTTCAACGACCATAATGATAACTCCCCAGAAAAGTATGGAGAGAGAGCAATGCTAGGGTTTACAAGAAGAGACAGGAAAATGGCCGTCTACATTCGTTCGATAACCAAAATGACAGACGTTTTAGATAGAGTGACGACCCAAAAAACGGCAATGAGCTGGTCATATTGCTCGAAAAACAAACGACACGTAGACTACGGTATTTCTGGATTGGACAAGGGACCTGAAAAGAGCAAGAGGAAGACCCCCGGATCGTTGGGGTAGAGATATTCGACGAGTAACAGGCGTGAACTGGAAGAGGGTTGCTCGAGATCGATCAGCCCGGAAGGAACTGAAACATTACTATGTAGCATTAACTTGTAAGATTTAGCTCATCTGGCTTAAATAGGCTGTACCCTGAAACAAGAATTGATAAAGCTGTAAAAATAAATAAATGATAACTATGTGTTATAATCATGACAGTACTTAGTTCTCCCGAAAACTTAGTTATCAGGTTAGTAAAGTGTTCAAATGTTGTTCGTTCTAACCCTTCGTTACCGAGAGTGAATTAATAATATTCAAATTCGATATAAATCTGTACAAAGGTCTTTTAGCTCATTTTAACCAAATGTGTTCATAAGTAACTGCTTCCTGAAAATTTTATTGAATGTCTATGTCAGTTAGTAAAAACTGTTTTGGTGACAGGATGCCTACAAAAATTTGCGGACGGACTAACAACGCTTGTTACGTAAAAAAACAATGAAATTAGCCCTTCCGAATCTGTTGCAGACCATTGTCAAATATTGGCAATAAAGGTTGTTGTGGAAACGAGACATATACCAAAACGTAATATAAGTGATATTTAGAGAAGTACTGTTTATCATTTACTCATTTCAATGTAAAATTATTGATTGTGAGTGACTGGAAGGAATTCTAATAAATTTTTAGCATACGAGCAGTGGAAAATCAAACTCTGGATGTTACGTTTTTCTTGGGTAAAGGATGCTGATAGACTGGTCTAGTGTTCACTGATTAAAGAAAAACTAATTTCTGTAACTGTAAAGTATTTAGAGTAAGACTTCAATGGTAAAAATAAGCACTACTGTGATTTTTACTGCTATTACAATATTAATTTATTGGTATGTACAGTAAATGAACTTTCGGTGGGCTTTATCTCATTAAAACCCATACACTCTTTTGACTCACACAGATTTTATGACGTTTTATTAGGCGGCAATGAAACTTACCGGGATTAAGAGTATCCTCCACCTTAACACAAGGTATAAGCTATCACTGCGAATAGTTTCGCTGTACTCCGTTCTTAAGTTTCTGCTTGATTTGTGCGAAGAGTGGCCAAAAATAAATCAATATAAACAGTTTTGGCCTCTATATCACTATTTATCTGATAGTTGTAATCGAAAAAAGATAATATACGTTATCAAATGATATAAGATATCACTACGTGTATTTTCAATAAAAATAAGAAATGGAAACTTACGCTTTAGGCCTCTGAACCATTAGGATCTTTGTAGAATTATCCTAAATTTCAACCCATGACGTAAACCATAACTATGTGAAGTTTCGTTCAAATCTGTCCATTAGTTTTTAAGTAATGCCCGGGAAAATTTCAATATTTATGGTTTCGGCCTCTGTATAATTGGGAACTATGTTACCAACATATCACTACATGAACTATTACTATGTACAATTTCATTAAAATCCGTACATTAGTGCTTGCTTGATGTGTTGTCAAACAGTCCGACAAATTTCCATATTTATTGGTTTCGGCATTTGTCCCACCTGTAGCGTACACTGAAGATTTTTTAAAATAAATTTCTCATACAGGCACATCTCTGATAAAATGGTACAATACAGCATAAATATGTTGCCGAGAATATGGATGTTAATTGACAAAAGTTTAAAATGGAAATCGCAAAATGGACAAGAGAAAACAATTGCTTACTATTGAAACTTACCATTTTTTGAATATTTTTTTCAAAGACTAACGTGGTGCTAGTGACCATTAGGGTTTCCTCATCGTAAAAACAATTTCTACAACAGTTCCACTGTCACTACGTCACTGTAAATCCCACCAAAAAAGTAGAAAATTTCTATACTACTTTTTAGCTAAGAAAGTTCTAATCATAAAGTAATTTTGGTTTTGAGACTCCTTATTTTACAAGAAATTTGATTTACATTTGTTTTTTTGTAGGGTACTAATTGTATTAATTTCTCCACAAATAAAGATTAATAAAGCAAGTAAAAATTTCATATTTATATCCTTGTCATCAGAACAATTAACTTCAAGACTGCTATATATATATTAATGTTATATTACACAATGATACGAAGTTATATCGGTTGATAACCTGTGAAGGTTATAATTAAATGCGCGTTGATGCATTGTATATCATATATTTTTCTAACTATGAGTAAATTCTACAGAATATATTGTTCTGAAATCGTTTAATGAACAAAATTTTTTAGGTTAATGTTATGAAAAATAGAAAATCTATAGGAAAACATTGAAAATATAAGGACGCGAGATATGTGTAAAATATTAAAAGAGTATTATACATTAAATATCAAAATTTTATTAACAGTTGCCAAAAATTATCAATGCTGTGCATAACGTTTCGTAAACTCTCCTTTTTTAAAAGCTCTCTGTGGAGAGCAGTGCATAATTTACCACGCCGACGACGGAAATCGTGGGTCGTTACGTCATATGCCACCAGAGAACGTTACACAGAACGATTTCGCTGAATTTGCTGTTTCCGTCCGCAGACCACAGAATCAATGGGTCGGGCTGCAGCTGCTATCTCTCTCTCTCCATCCATCGTATCTCTCTCTGTGTATGTATCGGATTCTGCTATAACGACACAAGACAAACAGAAACAGCCTCACACGGTCGTCATCAAAAGTAATGACAATTTTAACTTTTATTTATTTTGTTTCGAAAACTGATGTGACACATCTTCTGACGTTTAGCTGTCAGTGGTTTTACTTTTGATTCCATACCCTGGTATATGTTCCTAAAGTTTAACAGAATAAATATTACAAAAAGCTTAACACATCTTTAAACTTTTTTTAACCAGCTACTGCATGTGCTCCAAGAAAGGACTTATCAGAAGTTCGTGAAATATGCGACTAATCACCATTAACATCTACTGAAGAGAAGTATAATACGTCTGAAAATGTATCTTCTGATGATCAGCTCAAAATCTATAAACTAAAATGATAGTGCAGTCTTCCTCACTACAATGTGATGTTACCGCTTCAGTCTCCAGGAACAACATAAATTTCATGTTATTCTTGTGTAACATAGTTACTCTAAATTTAGGTACTCACGGGAACTTTGTTCCATTTTTTTTTCTTTCTACTGCAAGTTTCTGAGATACAGTTCTAAAACATAAACTATCATCTAAATGTTATATGTTTTAAAGAACATAGAAACGGACGTCATAGAATAAAATTATTGATACTATAGTATGATAAAAGAGTTGAAAATATGTTCATCTTTACTGTGACGAATTATCTTGTTAACTGCCGCAACATTCCTGTCATTTATTAGAACTGAGACAGAGGAGTGTTGCAGGGTCTGAGAAATGTGGAAATCCTTTAAATATTGTTTAGATTTGATGAAATCTGAGACGGCTAGTTAACTTGTTCAAATATGTGAGGATTAAATTTGCAACTATGAATTAGGAGCCGTTTCACGTCAGCGGAGGGACGAAATACTTCTGTTATATTATTTAAATGTTGCAGGAAATTTTACTAAAGATTTATTCATCGAAAATTCTACTGACGGGAAGCATCAGATATAAGCCTTCAAGTAAAGAGAAGTATCCACACAATTAATTACCACTTACAATACACAATGCTCTTCTTTTGCTTCCCACCGTTACTCTCCTTTCTACAAAAGTACTAAAAAAATACAGCATATAGCACAGATCTGGAAGAAAATTCAACAAGTGATACAGGACTAGAACGAAGCATTTGGACATTAATGTTAATATATACGACACAAGCAAAACCCTAGGAACTCTTGCTATTTTTTATTTATAGACTGTCTGTGAACACTTCTCTGAAATGCAGAAAAATTAAAGAATAACAATAGTTATACGATAACCAACAGTCCAAAATGAGATATTTTCAAAGGCATGGCATGTAATAATTTCATATAAACATAATAATAGTTTGGTTCTCCATTGTAATTTATTTTTTTTTGCCTCACTTCCAGCGTGTGCTTTTGTTATGAGAGGACATGCAGGCGCGATTACATCCTAATCGACAAATGGTTTCGTTGTTCGATGGAAAGGCAATTTGTAAATGGTATTATTTATTAAGTAGACTAAAAATTATACTATGCACATATGCATCATAACATACCTGGAATCCATGTATGTTCACATCATGGAGACTGTAATTCATCGTATAATTGATGAAATATCGTTTGTAACTAAATATAGTGAATCAGGATAATCTGCATTTTACCAAGTAATTACAGATTCCCTCATCTTCAACAAAAAAATGTAGGATTACATAGGCAGAAATGTGACTGGTTAGAAGATAAAACAAAACATGACAAAACAGTAATGATTTTATGGTTTACAAATGCAAGGTTAACAGAATTGCAGAATACTGAAATCCTGAAACGGGAAAAACATATTCAGTCCAGTAATGTTTTTTTTCCGGATTGCTCTCTGTGAAGTATTTCTCCTTGCAATTTATTTGAACGTAATTCCGTCTTTATTAATGCATGGAATCTTATGTATCAGTAAATCGGTCTGCATGTTACCGAACATGGTGGGTGAATGGTAACGCTCTGGACTGGCATTCGGGAGGACTGAGGTTCGAATCCCCTTCCGGGTATTCAGTTTTCGGTTTTCCATGGTTTCCCGGAATCACTACAGGCGAATGTCTGGATGGTTCCTTCATCAAAAGGCCATGGTCGAAATCCTCCCTGTTCCTTCCTCCTCGGCCTTTCCCACCTGTAGTGACCTCTACGTGGACGAGGCGTAAAGCAGTCAGTTGTCAGCATGTTAAATGGTAACTTAGACAATTTAAGCTACAGCTCAAACTTCTCTCTCAGATTACAATTGAGTTTTCCAGTATGAGTTCTGTTATTCTTTACGTAGTCTTCCGTTTTATGTCTTTCGTTTACCGGCGGGTTCAAAATGTGTAATAGTTTTAAAAATATTTTTAAGGTTTACAACATTTGGCTGTACTTGGAGCTTTGCAGTTTAATTCTCAGCTAACTGTTGGTCGTTACTTCGCCCATGTTAAAACTTTTAATGTTTACTTTATGCAGCTAATTAATAGTCATCAAACAATTTAATGTAATTCACAATTAATAGGTGTGGTATTTATTTACTTCAATTTCACCAAATCAAATAAACGTTGATTATTATTTAATATCAATAATTAATTCTTGGTTTTTATGGATCAAAATATCAGTAGAGCGAGAGAATTTGCTTCTGGTATCCTTGCCAATGAAAGGGTGTTTGACGGTCGTGTTGTCTGTAGTGAACAGAGTTTTGCTGACGGAGGTTACCTCCGAGTCATTGGGACAACCAGCGGCACGTTCTTATCTTTCCAGGAAAGGCTCATTGTAATCGCTTTGTCACGTCCAACATTCGAAGGCAGCAACTGGCGCCAATTCCAATTGGCTGCTTGTTTCTGCGTAACGGAATGTAAAACAGTTTGCAGTGTCTACATTTGAACACCGAATTACCTTTGCTTTGTCCCTCTACACTAACATTCATTTTCGATAGTCCACGAAGAAAGATGGATTCGCTGAAAAGTAATATTGCATATAAGTTTGTTGTTAAGGCAATCGCACACAGCGTTACCAATCTTACAGTGATACGTTTCATTTCATTCACTGGAGGATCCTATGAGCTTTTCCTTAATCAGTGTGGGTAATTAGCTGACTAAAATCACCATTTACGTTCCCGATGAATTAGATGGTTTAACAACACTTCCACTCCACAGGAATTACAGTGTGTTATGGATAAGAAGCCCCATCTCATCTCGAACACATTTAAGCTGAGGCTCATTTGATTTTGATATTTAAGCACTGTTAACCAGATTAATCCGCCAAAATTATGGGAGCTATTGTTAAGACGAAATGACATCACTGTTTCCAAAAGAATCACTCAGTTTATTTTGCATTGAATCTGTTAGCAAAACCAACATTTAAACAACCACAACAACACTTCCTGAAATACTAAAAACAGAAATTACAAATATCTTATGGCGTCCATATTACGGAGCATCAGACACGCGCCCGTTCGTTACTATAATCTGGATCCAACACACATTCAACTGTTTACAATAGATACCAAATATTGTCAACACTAGGTAACGCTGCTAAACTAATGCCACCCCCAAAGAGTATACATAATATGGCTTGTGGAATTCCTACGATAGACCGATTTATTTACATATGTTAACACAATTATTCGTAAACACATATGATTAAATAAAGAGAAATAATAACAATAATAACATAAGTAATTGGTAGGGTGCGATATTGTCGCATTTGGTAAAATAGTTTTTCGGAATATATGTATATATATATTTAGTTAATTTTGCTTTTGGTGCTACCGTTCCTACTTTGTGCACCGAAACCACCATTGCTACTCTTCCTGTCTAAAATCTGTAGAATCGTGGAATACTTTTATTGCTCTTCATTCAAGCCTGCGTTAAAAGCATCACTTGTTGTCATCTTTGGATAGGACTATTCACACGTTGCTGTTCCTAAGGCTACTGTGTTCTTTTACCGAAAAGTCTCATTTGCTTGTGTCGAGGTATCTCAGAAGTTACGCGCTCCGCACTATGCCCTTTAATGCCAGGCACACAGCTCACTTATCTAAATTCCTTTATCTCCAGTGAATAAAGTACATGAAAATGATGTTATGGTACACCTAAATTTATGAATACATTGTTCTTAATTTGACTGCTCCACAGCGTCACATAAAGTTGAGAAGGCCTTCTCTTACTGCTGCGACAATGGACTATACATTGTTCGAAACTGCACGAATATCCGTTCAACGGTTTTTCCGTGAATACCGATAAAAACGAAATAGACAAAAATTTAATAAAAGTTTGATTCATTATCTGCAGCTTTAGCCAGTGGCTTAAACTCTTTTTTTTTTCCGAAAATGTCTTAAATGTCCAGAATTTATCCATTTGCAGTTTGATTATAATCGTAGGTAGATGGTAGATATGATTCACATGTTATATATATATATATCATAACTGTATTGTTACCGTAATCTTAGGCATTTCCATTAATAATTTCAGATATGATCAGATGTTATACAGATTAATCTGCTGTTAAGCTAACAGACGCTTTCTCCCATCAAACGTATTGATATTTGAAATCTTTTAACTGGTATAAAACCTGTGGAAAAAACAACTATACACTTATACGCGTTAATTTTTGGGGCTTTAAACACTAGGCAACCAAAAATGTGAAAAAAACAAAAAACATAAAAAACTAGAACGGCTGGATAATCTGAGTTATGAGTATTACAACTAGTAAAGGTGCCACTCAGCCTAGTGTATTCATGCCCTATCAGGAGCTGTGGTTTCCAAGGACATATAAATATTGTTTGACCTTGACAGTCAGAAAAACTTTGCGGCTGATGACTCTTCATATTGTAACAGTCATCTAACTATTGCTTATGAATTCTTGTAATATTAATTTTTACTGTTCGGGATCCAGAAATGAAAGATCTCTAACTAGTCAACAAACTGCATTTAATCTACATATTTGAAGGTGATATGTCAATCAAACAAAGAAATTATTATACACACATATATCTCACTATCACTTCCAGAATTGTTTACACCTAATATAAAATTACAAATTTTCATTCATACTGTAGTATAAAATCATTTTCGTCTCGGAATCGTATGAAATCAAAAATGATTAAGCCGGCTAGCTAATCACGCAACACCAAAGCACTGATTGCATTTGCATTGTTAAATAGAGCAATGAAATTATCTTTAAGGGCGTGTTACGATTTCCGTATACCTCATTGTTCGTGATAATTCGTTGAACAGAATTATATGATTTACCATTTCTTGTAGAATGCAGGAAGCGGCCACAGCTGCGTCAGCTAATAGACTCGAGATGCTTATCTCATCCTCTTCGTGTCTTCTCGCCAAAACACGTGGGCTAATGGATACAGAAAATGCATGTATCGTTATTAAGCACAGGTAGAACCAAGCCTAACCCATCAGCTGTTCGTTAGTCTGATTCATGAAAGCACCAGAAAAAAACATTTAATGCTACTACTGGGCAGTCAGTAGGAAATACGTCTAGCACGTTTAGTGCTCCAGAACAGAATGAATATTTAAAAAAAATGGCAGTAACTTAGTTTCCAAACCTGCTTCGTTCTCGCCTTGGGTGCTTTCCATTGGCTCAGTGCGGCTTCGGTATAGGGGACTATTTTCTGAGCTTGCCTTAGTAAATTCCTACGCGCAGGTATAGACCCTTCTCTCGCCAACAAAGGATTGCTGGTGCCGCTAAGTCGTGAATAATAGCATCGGCTCAACGGACATATTCAAACGAACTGCCCGTTCGACACTTAGAGAGGATCCTCCAGCACCCTTCCTCGCAGCTCCCGCTAATACCCAATACATACTAGATAAACACAAAAATGTAATTTGGACCATTACAATATGGAGTGTTCCAAAAGGCAGAGTGATATGAAATTGACACACTTGTCGTATTGCATTTCCAACAAGTCTTGAGGATGATATGCAAACAGGAATCGGTACTTCGGCAAGGAGTTTCTTAAGAACAATTTTTGGCAGCTGTGGGACATGTACAATCAACCTATAAAACACAAGAATCGCTCTAATTGTTTGTTGGAAAACAACAATCAATGGTCCGTAGTAATAGGTGGTGTCTACTTTCATATGCAATATCATACCTGTACATCAATATACGATAAGTTAATGTTACAATCAGTGTTGAACTAAATACTGTAAACGGAGTAATGGTAAGTAAATTTTTAAAAAAAAAAAGAAATAAAAACTGCGTTGAGATGAAACCCAGATTTAAACGTTACTAATCCCAGCCATACCGAATAGTGTCACCCGGGAGAGGACGCTGCTATGGCTCTATAGTTCGTTAACAGCCAACAGAGAATTAAGGGTAAGGAATTGAAAGGAATTCGCATAAACGATTTGAAGAAACTAAAGAAAACCCGTAACACATGGAAGGAGGGGAATTTAAAATAGCGTCCTTCAGGATGACAGGTTGGAGCAATAATCCTCTCACTTTCACCCAGTTTATGTGAGTTTACAATGTTTAACATGAGAAATGTGGTCACAGAACTTAAAGGTATTTCTATCAATTTCAATGTCTCCGTTTAAATTTTAACTAATGTTATCTACGGTAACTTGTTTGCTGCAACTATTGACCATAGAAATTAAATGAAGGTCTGAACACAATGGATGGTCAAAGGATGTCCTCCTGGGTCTGGTAGTGTCCGGCTGGACGCTAGTCACTGAGCGCGAAGTTGAGCGACGTGACTCGAATGGCACCCGCGACGACAAAGGCCAGCACGAAGACAAATCCCCAAACGAGGCTTCGCTTCCGTATCTGGTAGAAATTTCGTGAAAGAAGCGACGGAAGAATTGAGAAGTGTTCCGTAATTGGAACGGAGTGCTCCTTGTGCCTTGGCAACATGCGATTTTTTAACGAACAAATGTTATGAAATAATTTCATACGCGTAACGGTTGCAAGGTTTGTATTGAAATAGTTTCGAAGACAGTCTTTTTATGTTTTCGAAGAAAAGAAGCTTCACATACTGAAGAACGTTTGGGGCAAATCGTGAATAACGACTCAGATTGTAACTGGGTGCACCTGTTTATGAATTCTTCCTGCCATACAGTGAAGAAACATTGTGTGCATGATGAATTCGCTGACGCAGTATTGAACAGAACGTTATACTGCTACTACCCATCCTTCACACTAGGAAATCACTTTTATACGCGAGTTGCGAATAACAGAATTTATTGTGTAGTAATAGCCAGCCAGGTTGCTTCAGTTAATTTAGTTGTAGCAAATTAATGGTGTCCAGCGCTGACACGTGGTTAGCTGGTTCAAGTTCTAGTGAAGGAGGAAATTTTCATCCTCAGGACTTTGTGGACAGGGTGGAAGAGATGTTAGTGCGCAATTCTTGATCACCAGATGCAGAATAAAACTCCTGGGTTAAACCCCAAACCTCTCCTTTGTATGGAGTTGGATCATAGACACTTGGTGGCGATTCATCCGTCTTATTGGGGCATTCAGCTTGGAAGCCAGCCAAGGTCTTTTTCGGAAGAGTAGTGCTGAATGGGTCGGTATAGAATTTCACCCTGTCCCATCTTTAATCTCACGCCCACATCACAAACATCACTCCAAACTGAATACACAAATCATCACGGTCATACACACTTAACAATAGCTCTTACGGATACTGTCACACTGGGAAGCCACATCTCCTGCTGTATGGTACCGTGAAGCGATAAACACCTTCCACGCTTACCGCCTACACTTGGATACGGGTATGGAACTCAAATAAGAAGAAGAACTAGTGAGAATGTAATTACTGAAATATAAGCATGAAATAATGCTAGTATTATAGTATTATAATCTGTTTTTAAATTACCTGCTTGTAATATTTTCACGTTGAGAAATGCGTAATACCTCCTCAGGATAACATGAGATATCAAAGTTGGGTCGATGCTATCGCAAGTGCTGTGAGATATCAAATACATCACTACTGTGTATTTTTCATTTAACTTGTCACAGTCACATTACTAAGGTCCACAAAGTTGTACATTAACTTAGTTATGAAACACTGGTGAGATAATGTAAATCTGATAAAGAAAACATGTAGTGTTAACATCGTTTCCATTTAACGTTTCGTATTTTTTTTAATTACATGGGAATGTTTCTGATATATGGCAATTTAACTACTTGACAAATATCAAATGTGATTTTTCAAAGAGCGTCTTAACAGTAACATTTAATTGGAGTACTAAATTTACACCACATTCAGTGAAGCAAAACGAGACGTCGGTAAGGGATTGATTAAACGAAGTGCCGTATCACAGTTACATAATACGTTAATTTCAGCCGTACCATAAATATAGCGGCATCAACCAGTGGCCAACCCTATATTATTTTCATGACATATTTTTCCATTCATTATTTTCTCTCTGGTACAAAATCTGGTTAAGTTAACTTTATTATTTGATTAACAACAAATATTGAAATAATCATGTAAAACGTCATGATTTATGTGCTTTATAATATTTATTCAGTCTCTTTGTGCCTAACAACTTCCATAATTAATATTTACCTTAGTTTCAATATATATTTCCCGTTTGTAAACAATGTGAAGCGTTACTGATTATTCGGCTGTTGCGCATCAGCAAAGATATATGTGCAGACGATAAATAAACTACTGTCACTCCATTAATAAATATTACCATTTCCATGTGATTGGTAAATTTTAAATATATTAAATAAAATTAGGATAAGTGCGAAGCATGAATGAATTAAATGAAAAATATTTGTTTTTCGTCGCTGCATTTTGATGGTAGTAGAACAGTATTTTTTTAAAAATCTTACGTTACGATGGGAACAATGGATTAAGAAATAAACCGCCATTGCGATGGAATGTAGCGTTGCTCTTTCCTCAGTACCGTCAGGGGACTGATGTCAACAATGAAAGCCCTTATACTACTCCTAGCAAACAATCTGCGAAAGATTAGATAACTATTGTAATAATGTTTCTTGTGTGCCCTAATGTAACCATGAAGTTTATTTTAAATTTCAGGTAAAATTTAATTAAAATTAAATTTTCAAATGAAGTGTTCAAAAATTATAACTAATGAAAAAGCATAACAACCCATGTTAAACTAGAATACCATAACCTGATAATTCATTCTGTATGCGAAATACGTCTGGAAATATATCCACTCATTAAAAGTCGATAAAGGATGAATTTTCATCAATCAAGTATCTTTGCCAAGGCATTATTCGGATTGTAGAGTTTGGCTGAATTTTAGTGCAGTTCAGATTAAACGTAAGAAGTCTTTAACGTTACAGCTCAAACTACGCCAAGTCACAATTGTGGCAGTATGAATACCAACACTTGTAATTTAAGGCTTTCAGCTCATTTAGCGACATCTCGATTTAGAAGTCACCACGAGATTCCCACAGCCGACACATCATTACCCTCTCGCATATGCTGGGGTTCGACGCCCTTCACCATATGCGTGCAGTCGGGTCCAATCGAGTCATTTTCTGTGGTCTCCGGATACGCCAACCGAAAACTAAACAATTTAATTATTGGAGTGTCACAGTCGTTCTCCCCTCACACACCATCTCTCTTCACTCAGACTTAATTTTGGTTGGCTGGAGCTTCCCCTCCATGTCCACATTTCAGCAAATTTTCGTAAATCGAGGTTCTATGTCTAACAGATAGTCTGTCCGTGTTCGCGGAAAACCGCTGGTACTATGTATCTCTGTTTTGGACACGTACTATAATTCGACACGGAAAAGGTTCCAAGGCCATCTTAAAATCCGCGCAGCTCCATCGTTTCTCTTCGGTCACTTGAGTCTTGTCCCTCTGTTCCTGTAAATCCGCGTAACTTTGAAATGTCAAGAAACCATAATTCTTTACGTTGCTTCTAGGGTACAAACACTTAAATACGCCATTTTAGGAAACGTTCATATACTGGCTGACATGTGAGAAGGGTCACTCACCCTCTTGGGTTGTTCTTTGCGGAACAATAAGCCAGTTAGAGGCATTTTTTCTGTATCCCGGATGCTTGACCGACGGGTGGCCTCGAGCGTTTCTGGCATCACGTACGCAGAAACAACAATTGTACGAGCGCACACACATAGCTCAGCCTCTACCAACAATAATTAAAAACATAAGATTATTATAATATTACTCTACAAACGCTTTCGTGGCGGCTATACCGAAAGAAAGATTCTGCAAAACATGATTGATGACAGACTAGTTCTGTAAATTCAGCACCCACCTGAAACACTAAAGTGACCACCTCCAAAACCACCAAGAAAGCACATGATGCAAAATGGGTTCGTCCGCTGTTTCAAATTTTGAGGTGGAAACAGAGGATCCTCAAAGACGGAAACTTTGTCCAATCCAACCACTTTTCCATCATCTACTCTAATTTTTGTGATCGCAAATTTCAGCCTGAAATAAACTTAATTAGTCATCAACAACATCTACGTAGAATCATTAAATAAGTAACTTGGAAACGAGTATCTGACATGTATAAATGCGACGTAGATGCAGACATCAGAGCGCCAGCAGAGCTTCGTCACCATGTGCCGATACCATTGCCGTTGGTATCGATTTATCGCTGATTAATGACCAGCCGCCATTATCTAATTACCAATTACCATAACGACCAGAGTACTGTATCATTCCCGGGTACGGCGCTGCACCGCCCACTCGGCAGCAACCCGCTGCGCACAGGTGGTTGCCGGACCAGGCTTCGTCATGCACGCACCGTCATAAGACAAACGCTTCGCCTGTATTCTATTATATAGAGAATTTAAAACACAGTTATTCCGTTGTAAATCGAGATATTTCTTTTACTATTTTCATGAACAATTGTAAAGATAAGTGATTTTATCGATGAAGTATATTTTAAACATTATTTAAACATATCATTTTTGCCCGAGGATTTTTTTTAAAGCCTTTCTGACAATTCTCGGTATTTTGTGTTTTTCCATCTGTAGCAGATTTTTATGAGCACAGTAAAATTAGTCATTCGATTACAGCAAAATTAGTATACAAGTGCCTGAGTGTAAGCCTCCTACCAAATCAGATCCACATATCATTCATTATTTCTAAGATATTTTAATTCTTTACAGATATTATGTTTAGTAACTGCTTTGAATTTCTATCATTCTACATTAATTTTTTTCAATAAATCATGGGAAAGGGACAAACTTTATAACATTTCTTCTATCTGTAAGTTATTACAGTTTAATACACAATAGTGAAGATAAGAAATTACTGGTGAATTGCATTGTTGTTTGTAATAAAATCAGAAAAGTCCTGCTTGTAAATAATATCCGTTTATGAAAGTTCGTTGTATGCTTGAAAATTGACAAATCTGCGGTAGAGATTGTTTTTACAATGTCTTTCTCTAGTTGATGGTTCTAAGCTTGAGCATATTGTACTGGTTGAACGGAGACAGTTTGGGAAAGTACTTACGTTTTTTTGGGTTAGTCTTGAAGAAAGTAACAAGAAACTAGAAAGTCAACAATTTTATAAAATATGATACTGTAACTTTTTTTTCCCCCCCTAGGCATTACGTTTTTAATGAGAATCAATTTCAGTTTCTATCTAGTAAGCATTTGCGAATGAAAACTTTATATCTTATTTTAAGTAGTAACGAGAGAAAGAAGTGGATTTATTTGATTATTACTTATGGGATTTCCCGCCAGTGCGGCTCCACGCGTCGTAGTACCACCGCACCGGATAGAGAAAGTACAACGATTCTGGGTTCAAATCCCGTGCCCCGCGTATAGGCCGTCCTGACTGGGGTTTCTAGACGGTTTCCCGTAATCAACTAGGAAAATGCTGCGACAATTCCCCCATATTCGTCTCATAACCTCCACATCACATAAACAAGGGCACACTTATCGCGTAGAGCACGAGTTACACGTTTCACAGACAGATGTAACACATCCGCATCTCCCCATCAAAATACGAATCTTACTTTGAAAATGAGCACGGCCTCTGGAAGAGGATGTGACGAGCGATCAGCGAAAGTGGAAACGTTCTAAAGATAATTGTCATGATTAGTTATAGGGCTCTGAATTAAAATCTTTGTGGAACTATCGTCTGCAGGTTAACAGTTTTTTTTTATGTATTAAGTATTTTGTCAGTTGTTTTCTATTGTGTTAGATTTTATTTATAAAGCAAACTTTGAATGTTTTTTTTTTTTTGTAACCATCACTTTCTCCATGCGTGATGCATTGTCGCCATGTCGGGATAAACAATTAAGTAATAAGAAACAACAGGCCCCTTATACTGTAGTAGATAATATTTTTTATGATTTATGAAGGGCCAATTTTTTAATGAGGATTGGTGTTTCGTTCAACTATAGCTTCAATATTGATACGGTGGTTCAGAATACAAAAACGTATAGTTAATAACACCATATCGAAAATTACAACTGAAAATGAAAGAAATAGCAATGCTTATATTAGTTTAATGGTTACATCCAAAAAATAATAGAAGGAAATAACATTACTGACAATGGCCAGGCCTGATGCAGAACTTTTATCAGACCTGTAATCTAGCATTGTCTTGCGGTATTTGCGGTTATCATTTAGTATTTTTACATCCATTTCACGAACAGAGGAGTTAGTATTAATGCCATTATACGAAAAAGTTGTTTAATTAGAATGGGTTCTCAGATCTAAATAGATATTGAAATTTTGTGATAAAGCATAAGCCGGTATACGATAATACATTAACAAGACTGACGTCGATGTCCTCCTTGGATATCCGAACTTGTATATGGAAGTGGGTACCAGGTTCAAACATTTCATAATCCATCCTGTTCCTGATGTCACAACTTTGGCAACTAATGCCTCCGAATGCTTCAATTTCTCTCTCGCTGCATTGTACTCGTAATATCAAGGTACTGTCGGTTTCGTCGTAAAGAATACCAGAGCAAGACTTACTTTTTAAGAGCCTAAATTGTCAGCTGTCGGAAAGAAAATGGGAAATATGAACTTTTCATCTGTATTTCTCCTTTTATGGAGACAAATTGGTAAGATACATTTTTTATATTTATTATAGTGAATTTTTAACTGTCTGTTTTAAACTGAAAATAACATTCGTAAATAATTAATTACCTGATCCTGTAATATATAACAAATACTTAGACATAATTATTAATCATATAGAAATGGAAAAAAGCTAACAAATTGCGTGCTGAGTCGTCAAAAAATATCCTATAAACTGTGAACAACGTTGAGAGCTTCCATTCATGTCTAGCGAAAAGTGGAAATGACGCAGAAGTGCCATGCAATCCGGAACAGCGCGAGTCGTCGTGTGTGTTTGGTGACACCGCTAATATCAGACAAGCTTCGCTCCCTGAACTGGGCAATAACATTGCCAGAAAGTCTCGTTGCGTGCTGAGTGGAACACGCCGTGCTATTACCCACGGGCCCGGGGAAGTCTGCAACTGCCATGTAATTGTGCGCCTTATTCGGCGAGTTAATTAGCGAGAATAACAGAGTCGCAGCAAGCGTGAGTAAATTAGTTTTCAGCAGCGCCTGCAGGTGCGTGGCTCCCTGCGGAGCCAAGCGGCCCCGCCCGCCTGGAAGTCGCAAACAGGCGAGCATTCAGCAGCAGGCGGCACCGTCAACACGAATCAATCTAGCCCTTTAAATTACTTCGCTAATTTTTGTTCTGGCTTTTCTGGAAATAATGTGAAAATTAGAAGACTATTATCCAACTGTGAAAGCTTTTTTTTGATGTTGTTGAAGAATGAGACATTAATTTAAGAAATTATAAGGAAGTTTATATTGTAGTGGTTGACATACGCGGAAGCTGAAAGTTTTCGCTCTCTAACGGTTTTGCATAAAATTCGACAACTTTCGGAAACAGAATTACTTGATCTTTGTGGTAGTTCTAGCAGCATTAACATTGGTTCTATGTATAATTTCCTTCAGTAAGACTTAGACATAAAAAATAAGAAGCTTAAAATTTTACTGTTGAAGAAGAGATTTGAATAACATTCGACAAAAGTTCCAAAACCATTTCATATTGTCCCAATTATCTAAGAAAAAGATTCAGAAATTGAGGGGGAATCTAATGATATCTCATAAGTTGTGTAATGTGGAATGCCAACTCCTTTCTCAATTCTCTCTCCAAACGAGAAAGTGAACTCACATCAGTTATTTATTTAAATTACTCTCGTAGCTACAATGATATTTGTGTACATATTACCAAATTCTCTTTCTATTGTGTGTAAATGTCTCTGTTTGCATGGCTATTCCAGTCCTTTTCAAACGTATTGTAACGGGCCAAGTTTTGGTGCAAAAGATTTAGTTGTGTGATTTAGAATTAAACGAGTGTTAGGTGTGTCGTGACAGTACGCCAGAGTCGCGTGCCGTCTGCACGCGAAAGTAATGAGTCAGGTTTTGCTAACGAAAACGATCAGCGCATACCACAGCCAGGGACACTGTCCGGTCAGTTGCCGAAAGAAGTCTAGAATGTTCGATACGGCCAATATAAGGAGCGCAGGACATGCGTTCGGTCTTCTCAGTGACAGATTGACAGTAGGCATGCCACTATGCCAGTTAGCGGATAGAAAATAGTCTCTCTCTCTCTCTCTCTCTCTCTCTCTCTCTCCAATAGCCTGGTCTTGCGTCAGGTTCGGCAATGCTGCAACACTTGGCGGATTCCTCAGATAGCAATTCTACATGTATGTAAGTAATTGTTCCATCATCTACTAGTACTTCAGAAGATGTAAATCCAATAGAAGCCTACGGGGATAGCCTCGCAGACGGCGTCAAAACGGTTGATCTGTATTCAGTCAATGACGAGCAATGAACAGTATTGTACCGCAGCTAGGCTGTATTCTCACTGGTAAAATATAAGATAACCTGCTGTTTGCCATAGTAAGCCTAAGTTTGTGAAGCCATTCTAACAACCACACAGGTCTGTGGTCTTAATCCACAGTGGTGTCAGAACCTGATATTAGTAAATAGCCTTACAGCTGAGCTGGAGAGTGGAGCCGAGGTCACCGGAGGTCAGCAGCAGCAACTCCATTAAAGGTTAGTACCTGAGTTTCCAGACACTCTCTGCCGATTCCAAATTACGCCCACAGAAGAGGAGCTAGACCACTCGACTAGTCCGTTACAGTATGCTACGTTAATAACCTAGCGTATTGATTACACCTCAAACTTGATTCACCCATTTTCTCTTTTTGCAACATTTCTGTAAGAGCTCTTATTTTAATTAATCTTGTTTTCTGTTATATTCCAGAGTAAAGTTCCCTTATATGCTGAATTCCACGCAAAAATAATTCAAACATTTTATTTTATTTTTAGATGAATAATATATAAAACCTCTGTGTTGGTGAAGAAATTTTTTTGTGATATCAAAATCCGGTTTTTTGTTTATTGCTAATTTACACTTTTACTTACTAAATAAGAAAATTTGTTTCTATGCTCATTGAATTCATTCCAGTTCTGATATGTATTATTGTGTCGGATCTTTCTATTTCGATTTACGTTTTTTAACTTTAAAATTGTGTCGTTCGGAACAGCAAAAATTCGTATTGACATTAAAATATGGGTACCATGGTACAATCGTCTTGTTTTAATTACTTTTGAAGTGGTTTGTATAAAGATATTTGTAAATATTTTTTTTTTAAATGCAGTTTTCTTCAAAGAAACTATAAATTTTAGTTAAATACACGATTGGATACACTTAAATATTTATTTTCAATACATTACATCCACAAAAAGTACTGAGTTTATGTCTTGTGCTTGAATGAATTTAATTGGATGGAGAACTGTCAGTAATTTTACACTACAGAAGCTTCCAAACTACGTTTTATTTTATTATTGGGGGATCTGGATACTGGTATTGGTTGCCTGGTTAAGTTACAACTTTTAACCAAACGGTACCTGAAAGCAGTGCAGTACTGAAACACCGCAATAACCTAAACAGTCCTGTTCCTACCCTAATTACCGACTGTAATGTGATTGCAGCCACTAAACGCCTGGCTTTGTAGAGAATAACGGCCAGACAAAACACGAACCTGCGCTTCGCATCACACAAAAAGATTAAAGCCAGTTTCTATACGGCGAAAAATAAAGCTATCGAATTTCCTGTGCAACTGCTGTTTGCATTTATAACCTTGTATGTTTGACTTATTCGTCTCTCGACATATGTTTTTAAAGAATTTTTTAAAAATGTTTTAATATGGTAGCTAAAAATACAAATTTAATTAAAATTATAAAATATTTCAAAAAATCTGCTTTGCCGGTACTGAATTTTGATTTAAATACGACCGTTGGTAGAAGTTATTAAGAATAAATTGAATTCTATAATGGGATCAGGAAAGAGAGGAACTGATTGGAGACAAAAATATTCAACATGTAACTATTTTTTGTTGATTCATTGGCATTTAATTTGAAATTAACATGTGTAAATACGGTTGATTTATTTTTAAATAATTTAAGGAAATTTTCGTAGCGTTAATCTAGAATAGTATTTTAAATTTCAAAGTAGAGCACTAATGCATATTTGTTTTAGATGTATAGCTGCTACTTTCATCGCGATATCAGAAATCTATCTAGTGCTTTAAATTAGTCATTTATTTGTCTATTAGTGATAAAGTATAACGGATTTTCTGCTAACTTTACATTCTTCCTTTTATGAAATTGTTTTCTTCAGAGTACTATTAATTACTTTTTTATTATAAAAAATTATTGTACTTTACAATTTCCTGTGTCGGGCTAGTATTGTATGCCCTTTATTTACCTCTATCATCTGTGAAGATGCGGTGGCCAATATTATTTACCTCTGTACCAAAAATCGGGTTTAACACCAACGCTGAAAATATATTCTTTTAACTAAGGTACAATTATTTCTCTAATATCAAACACACGAGATTTATTAACTTTCACATAAATAAAGCAATTTTAATTTACTTATCCTACTGCTCCTTTTACAATTTATTATTCTATTCAAAACATAAGCATTGAAAATCATTTTATATTATTCCTTCCTCATTGATCCAAATTGTAATTATGTATCTCATCCCACAGCTTCTCAAAAAATCTTCTTTTAATCAAATTTTTAGCAAACCCAGATCCTCCTTCACTTTCTACAGTCTGGTTTAACTTTCTCTGACCTCGAAAATCTTTAATTCCAAAGTTACTACATTTGATCTTAATTACGTAATGACAAAAATATGATTTAATAATAAATTACATAATTAGTGTGATCATGCTCATGCACATCACACTGGTAAGTACCATATTACGTCATATTAATTTGTATTAGTGTATGATCTGTATTAAGGCTAGTCATAATTAAAATCAGTTGAAAAAGCAATACGAATAATTAATGTTTAAGTGACGAATATATATTATAAGAGCAAATTAGTTGCTTACCAGTTTATGTAATCATTCCGTCTGATATCACTGGACTGTAGTGGAAGGAGGTTTGGTTAAGATTTGTGAATACTTTTATGTCTTGAAATGGATTTCCTTAATCTGCCTTAATTACTGTAGAACTGTAAATATCTGAACAAAATCGTCCGGAATGGCAATACTTTTACCTTCTTCCTTCAGAAATAGTTATCTCTAAACTACATTCAAAGCAGTTACTCATATTCTCTAAATTATGAAATTTATAAACTCTTTATGAGAAGCGGCAAACGTTTCTCCTACATTTCCTGCTCACGCCCATAAATACCAGCTAGTAATTTTGCCTTTATATCGACAATATTTGTAAGGTGTTTATTATAATTTTCACTGTGAGATCTTTTACCCTCCACACCAGAAGTCTGTCTGCTCGTGAGTTTTGTGTGTATTATGAATATAGTGTATGTGCTGTCTTCGATTGTTTTGGAATATTCTCTCCGTTTACTATCGTTTGGAAAAATTTTATGTTTTATGTAGATTATATTTCATATTGGTATTCGATAAATTCCAGTGGTATTCACCCAGGACCAGTGTTGAGTAGGTTTCAAACACAGGTGTTTGCCTCTGTACAATCTTTATAAGCAGCTGTTCACTTAATGGAAACATGAAATGAAAATAGCGTCCAATGTCAAACAAACCCTGCTTAGATGTCTGTCAGTTAGTATCTTTACTGTGGAACGGGCTTATGTAACTGTAAGTCGCCTGAATTCACTGAATGGTCTGCAGATGGAAAATCTTGATTGCTGCAAGCCAACAGGGAGAGTTCCACGTAATGTTAGATGAAACGGCTAGGTTTGGCAAACATAAATAAAATAATTTAATGTTCATTGTCACACATAAAATGCTAAGACTTTAGGGTCCTAAAAAATACGCTTTTGTAGCAAAGTGAAATAAAATACAAAAATAAATTTATTGCGTTAAAAATCTAAAATACACACTTTCTTAACAATGAGAACTAAAAAGTTAATAACAATATTTAAATATAAAGATTTTGTTCAACAGCGATAAGATGTCCCAAAATTCAGGATAAATTAATTTTTGAATAAGCTTAAAATAATAATAAAATCACTGAGTAAAACTTAACGTTAATATAAAAAATCGTTTCTTAAAGAATAGCTAGTGACAAAGTATTTAAAAGGTGAGAGATAATGCTCTGGCATCTCATTCGGGAGAACGTGAGTTCGAATCCCCATCCGAAAATCCGGATTTTGGTTTTCAAAGGTTTCCTCAGATCACTCCAGGAGATTGTAGGGTTGGTTCCTTTAAAATACCATGGCCGAATTCCTTTCCGTTCCTTGCACCAATCCCTCTCACCTCTAATATCCTCGACTAAGATATATATATATATATTATATACCAGGTTTTTTTACATTAAAATTAATATTTTGGTAAGGGTGAATTTATTGTTATCTTAAGCTAATTCAAAAATTAAATTATGTTGTATTGTGGGACATCCAATATTATTAAAGATTATTTTTTACTTCTTAGTTTACATTGGTACAAAACCATGAATTCTTAGTTTTTCAAAAAAAAAAAAAAAAAATACCAATCTGATGTGAGTAACAAGTAATTTTAAGATTTAATATAAAATTAATACTTAAGTTATTGGCAAAGAAAAAACAATATTCATAATTACATCACACTAAAAAATAAGTAGCAGACTGGCAACGTGATCTAGGTCTAGATGAAGATGTGGGAAGGTTGAACGTCAAGCGTTTACCACGTAGCACTACACACTGTTGCACGTAACGAACGGCATTGCTCTCGTCACCACACACCGAATATGGCTGTGCTATTGGAAAACAATCAATTCAATTTACGTATCATCTGCATAATGACCGCGTAAAATTTTGCCTGGCGCCTCATCTCGTAATGGAGCATCATCAGATCATTCAAATGTCTCATAAAATTGATTAGAGTGAAGCGTAGATGTTTATTTACTGTATGGACCCATTCGGAAAAGTGAAATCAACCTTCGAATAAAACATACATATAAATATATGATCTCTATCACATATTTACCCAATAAAATTAAACCTCTCCAACTAAAGAAACGTATTTGAATTACTACCATTAAAAATTAAATTTGACAGTCAATTATTGCATGATTAAAAACACTTTTGTGAGAAAGAAGAATTATTATCAAACTGGGTGCAGTCTGATCCATGTTCAAATAACATTACCAGGAATTGTGTAGAAGTATGATTTGTGTTAGTCTGTGACAATAATGATAGCCAAATTTGCAGCTAAGAACATGGACTATTGGACAGCATTGATTGTATTTGGAGGTAATATTTACGATGATCAATTATTATGATACTATTATTGTTCTGATGCCATTTTTAAAATGTACAGGTTTTGACGCATCTGGTGTTCAAGAAAACAAATGTGTGTCATAACCTTGTAATTTTTTTGTTAGTGTAATTTATTCATTTAAAGAATTCCATTGCTTTAAGTAGAATCAAAATAGCTCACGCCTACTTCAGATTTTAAAATAATTTAATTAAGAGATTAAAACCAGCTCCCTAGAAAAAATTAATACCGGTAAATAAAATTTTCTATATCTGTTTTCTAACGGCAGGCAGTTTCAAATCCTATTGAGAACACTATCTGTACAATATTGAAGCGTCAAGTTAATCTATTGTACGATAGTAAAAGTAGAATGATGATGATTTAACTGTATTCATGATTTTTACCATAACTACGAATCATATCTCGTTCCGTGCAGTTCAATAAAAACTTATCGCACTTTATGGAAGCAGATATAGAATTTTCCGTTTTGACATTTTCAAGTATTTGGACACCTTATGACTTTTACATTTTAGCACAACCGTGGTTTTTATATTGCACGCAACAGGCTCCTTGTTTTAAAAGTCTTCGGGGTTATCCTGGCAATTTAATATATGGAACGATGCGTTCTGAAACACTTCAGATTGAGATCAGAAGACTTTGCAGCAGTCTGCGACCTTTTCATTCGCTGATATTTTTTTTTAACCTTTCGCCTTTACACAATAGTTCCCAGTCCTGCATTTGGCAATCAGCTACTACAAACTTATAAGTATCACTTTATTAATTTGGGAAAACAGTGACCTACTCCGTAAATGCTCCAAACTGATGGTATCTTTATGAATAAAAAAAAATTAATATAGAACTATTGTAGTTTTTTTTCTTCCATTCGTAAATTACCTTCATACATAAGTAAATATTTGTATGCCGACACCTCCAGTCCAGCCGAAGACTGAAACTGGAACGAAGTTCCAGTGGCAAAATAATTCCTGATATGTAAATATTTATTTAGGTTAATTTTTCAATTTAATTTTAATTGCAATGAAGTACATGCTCCAGTGACAATTTATCTACACACTCTTCTTTTTTACTTATTCTTCTACTTGCCTACTTTTGCCCTCTATGAATTTTAATTTCAAATTCTTTCAGCTTTTTTGATAAATTAGTCATCACTTCTTTTGGTAAATTTATCCGGTCCCTGATTTCACTTCCTTCGAAAGAAAGTATTCCCACTTCCCTATGCCTGAAATCGAGTGCCAGTCTGAGGTCGTAGTAATCTTTTCCCTTCCATGCATCACTATCCTCCACCAACATTTTTCCATCCCTAATGATCAATATACGCCTTGTACACTCCTAGCACTCTCTTCACCCTTCTCCTGGATTCCGATGAATCCCATTCCAGCTCCTTTATCATATCAGTTACTGAGTGTGTTTTGCAGTAGTTTCCAAGGACTAATCTAATTTAATCTACTCTAATCTAATTTAGAAAGTAATTAACGTGGAATTTACTGCTAAAAGAGCTTCATAATTAATTTAATTGATGCAGAATTTATAGAAATGCTAAACATATAGATTCAATTTTATTTTAATCATTTACAATCGGTGCGAAAACAGAACGAAAACCTTGGCAATGGTCTCTGAAAATCTTGTAACCTCAGTCGTTTACAGGTCAAAATGGCTTAGTGGAGCGTCTTTGAGATTAACTGGCTGTATCAATATTCATGATTTCAGACGCGGTGGTTAGAGGGTTTGGCAAGCGTGAACTAATTCGGGCGAGACTTAACTGAACGATTGTCCAGTGTTGCCATGCCAAGACTGGAGATGTTCAAGCCTTCCTCCGACTGCCACATATAATATTCACATCATACCTGTGAGACAAAGATTATTTCAATGTCGATATGCGCAGGATTTTACAAAATTGAAGCTGCCAGACGCATAGATCGTGTTAGATCGTGAATGCAAATAGATTGTAAACATACTATCATACCCTATTTTTACAAATAATCAGTCTTATAATTAACACAACCACTCTTACCATTATGTTATGCTTTTATTAACTGTATTATGTATTAATTTTCGCATGATAATCAAAAAATTCCAGCAACACGAAGTCAATATCTGAATATCGTGTTGAAATCTGTTCGCCTGCATCAACATCACACCATGAGCATTTAACAGTTTGTTTCAGTTACTGAAGTACAGGAATGAGAACAAACAGATGATGATATGAACAACCATGTACCGTTTCAACTATAGCTTTATAAGCAGCACTTTTCTTTCTTTACATCAGCCAGAATCATTAAATTTAAAAAAAAAATAGTACTTAATAATTCATGCGTTTATTATTTTGCTGATTGATCATTAAAAGAGGGATTTGAATACAGTTTCCCTTCCATTAAATATTTTAGATCTGTTGACCGAGCGTGGTGGAGGGTGGTTAACGCTCTGGCCTCGCATTCGGGAGGACGCGGGTTCGAATCCCCGTCCGGGCATCCAGATTTGGGTTTTCCGTGGTTTCCCCAAATCACTCCAGGCGAATGCCAGGAAGCTTCCTTTAAAAAGGCCATGGCCGAATTCCATCCCATTCCTTGTACCCAGTCCCATCCCGCCTCTAATGGCCTTAGCCGTCGACGAGGTGTAAAGCCACAAAAAAAAAAGATCTGTTGATACCACAAAAAAAATCCTCTCCTGAAATCAGACTTATTGTGCGTTATGGTATAAAATAGTGGTGTCATGGGGAATTACAAGCCAGTTTGTTTGTGCGTGACTGCAAATTTCATTTTCGATGACTATTGGATAATGGTGACACTATCGAGCAATCATAAGTCACAAATCTATAACAGATAATAAAATTGTAGACAAGTTGACCCTGTACATTAAATTTATGTCATGAGGAGCAATCTAACGCAAACTGTTATTCATAGAGATGCAAAAACATTAAATTTAGAATTTTTGTAGGTCTGTTTGTTTGTTCGTGCATTACACGAAAACTAATGGACGGATTTTAATTAAACTGCATACAGTGATAACTTACGTCGACGGTCAGAATAAATGATAGTTTTTATCCAGATAAGTTACAAAATTTTCTGTAATATAGAGTCCAAAAGTGTGGGTTTTTAGCATTTAGGGAATTTTCTGTATAGGCGTAGGGTAAGGGTTTTGCCGGCAGCGACAGCCAAGATGCTGCTAGACGTCCACCCGCGACATGCCGGAGAACGATGACGGACATCGTCGCCATGACCACCATGACGTGTCGTCGCCGCCGGGGAAGACAATCCCACTATGGCCATTCCAGGCAGTACTGGAGCTGGATGCATCACCCTATTCCGCCGCGCTTGCCAGCATTCCCCGTGGTGCTAAACACGCCGAATACTGTACTAGCATTATTTGTGAGATTATTTTCTTGTTGTGCGTGGCTGACTTCTGCACCTGCGATCGCACCGCGACCGAAAGCGTCCTCCACTTTTGTGCATAAGAATGCAGGAGTAGCCATTTCCACACATACCACGTCTCACGCGAGGAGCCTTTACGCGCTCAGAATCAACATTATATCGCAGTCTCTGCTTGATTATTATTATTAAATTCAGACATAAATTGTCTCTGCGACATGTGTTACATTACTACACACTTCTCCACGACACAGAGTGAGAAACCGTAAACTCTCCCTTTTTTGTAATTCTGGAGCTCGTTTCTCTCATAAAATATTTGACGAATTTTGATGAAATTTAGCTTAGTGGTAGCTTATTCTATTAATTAACATGTATGATACTTTGACCTGATTAATACCATATTCACATCATACAGAGTTCAAAACCGTAAATTTTGAATCTTTTGTGTATCGATTGTATTGTGTATCAGATTTTATTGACAGACGAGTGGACTGGTGTATCAGTTGGTTAAGGTGTGGAAGATCCCTGGTTCCAATTCCGGTCCTTAAAACTGACGTCCATTTCTGGCAAAGTTTTGCTTTCATAATGTGCATATGCTAGAACGCTCCGTGGTTAGGATTCATCTTTAAATTGTAGGTACGATTACAAGGTTAAGTGGCTGCTATAGACGTGTGTTGGGCACCACTATGAAACTGCCAGGTTTTGAGAATAGTCAAAATTATAGTTGGCAAATTCGCCGTCCTACCTATCATTCAGGAGGACCGCGATTAAACCCGGTTCGGCCATCCTGACTGGGGTTTTCCGTGGTTTTCCTCAGTCAATGTAGCCGAATGCTGGGATGGTTCCCTAAAAGGCCACGGCCGACTTCCATCCCCCCTCCCTCCCTTCAGGTTAGTAGGCTGAAAAGGATCCTTGAGATCCTCCAGCAGCCCGCCTCCCAGGCTTTGCCTGGGATGAATGAAATTTGTAAAAGAAAAAAGAAAAAAAAAGTTTACATTGCTGTTTGAACACAATTAATCAACACTAAGATACTGTGTTCTGACTATGGGTAATGAACATACGTAAAATTATCCAATTAATGCTAGTTACAAGAAGTAGAAACAGAAAGAAATGATGTGCTCAATCATGATTGAGGCATTACTTACATTGTAAATTCAGAGTGAATGGAGGAGATCCAAGAAAAGAAAAAAAAAAACTTCTCCTCTGCTTTTTTCTGCCCTTCCATTATTTCCTTGAAAGTCCATCTGTGAATTAACATCACAAATGTCAAATACCGCGTGACTAAGTTGAGGGCACAGTTACTGACCCATAAGCATGGCATCCCAGCTAATTTTGTGTGCTAGGTCAGACGTGGTTCTGACTTGGTACGAACGAAGCTGGAACATTTTTGGCAAAATTCAGCGACTTGTCTTGCTGAAATATAACTCGAAAAGTGCTCTCTTAAAAGTCTCTCATTTATGTATAACTACTGAGAATGCTCAAAATTCACATAAAAACAATTCGAAAATTACATTTCATACTAAAATACTTGTGTGATGTAATTTAAATCTCACTACGAAATCGTGGAACCTAAGTTTGTTCGCCTCAGCAGTACATGGTAAATGGAAACACCTCAGAAAATATATTGTTATTGATAAAAGCGCCATTGTCTGTCATCTCAGATATATTAAAATGATCACCTGGTAATTGATTTCAGGCACAAGGGTGTGGGAAGATTTTCTATTTTAAGTAAGGGTGTCAGGGATTGGAATGAGTTACCAAGGAGAATGATGAATAACTTACCTAAAATCTTAAAAGAATTTAAAGTTGAAATTTGTAGAGGGCAAATGTAGGTGGGTGCAGGATAGGGGGAAGTTGGGTTTGTAGGGAAAGATGCCACCGGAGCGTGTGCTCCGTTGCAATTAAATTAAATAAATAAAAATAAATAAAGATCTTGGATTAAGGAGACCAATCTGGACTAGAACCAATACACAGTTTTCAATTGTGGAGGCCGGCAGCCACAAATCCTCTAGTTCCACTGTGTTATTGGGATAGTGTTTAAGAGTTTCTCGCCATTCTTTTATGAAATATTTCCTGATACACGTTCATTCATCCAGTACTCTCAGCGCGCAGGTAACATTCATGGAAGGAATTCTTTCCTTTACAGACCTGGTGTAGCGAAAAATTGACACTTTTTTCTTAGTTTCTCCAATATCAGAAAAATAGCTTCTTTGCTTCCTCCGTGAGGGTGACATCAACCTAATTTTTTTTCAGTTCCCTGTAAAATAAAACATTCCCCCTTTAACTCCAGAGACCACGGGAAGTAGGCCTATGTTGCCCACAAAAGTAGTTTTTTCAAGGAGCAAGTTTATCCAGAGAGACAGATAGGAACATTTTTCAGTTTGCGACGTAGCATTAAGATGAAACATACCTCATTTTATTTTTCTGACCATGAAGAAGTGGAAGTAAAAATGGGTGTGCCACAGGATAGCGTACTGGGACAATTGCTATTCATTATTCTAATTAATAATTGTGTTGATTGTTTACTATCTGAAATTAGATTGTTTCCAGATGACATAATGCTGTATAAAAGAATCAAAACGATAGAGGATTGTAAACAGTTGCAGGGTGATCTGGACAGGATATCTAGTTGGGTTGGTAAACATGGAATGAAGATAAATGCAAAGAAGAGTCAGCTTATTAGATACACAAATAAAAACCAAAGGTTAATTATGAATATAAGGTGGGGAAAGAATTTCTTGCTGAAGACTTGAAATGTAAATATCTTGTCATTACTTTTGATAACAAGCTTAACTGGGCAGGACACATTGGACAGGTGATAGGAAAAGGTTTCAAAATTCTGCACTTGGTGGAGAGAGTGATGAGGGGATGTACGAGAGAAGTAAAGGAATTGGGTTACAAAACTTTGGTCAGACCATTGCTCGAATATGGTAGCGTAGTATGGGACCCTCATTTTACGTATCAAATACAGGAGTCGGAGAGGGTGCAAAAAAGGGCTGCTAGATATGTTTCTGGAAATTATCGCAGAATGCAATCAGCGACGGATATGATAAAGGAGCTGGAATGGGATTCATTGCAAGACAGGAGGAGGATGACGAGGGTCATGGGAGTGTACTGACGATGAGGCATGGAACGATATTGCAATAGGTATGAAAAGTAGTGCATGGAAGGGAAAAGATGACCATGACCACAAGCTGGCACTCGATTTCAGGCACAATAGTGTGGGTAGATTCTCTTTTTTAGGTAAGGGTGTCAGGGACTGGAATGAGTTAACAAGAGAAATGATGAATAATTTACCGAAAACTTTGAAAGAATTTAAAGATAAAATTTGTAGAGGGCAAATGTAGGTGGGTGCAGGGTAGGGGGAAGATGGGTGTGTAGGGAAATTGTCACCGGAGCCTGTGCTCCATTGCAATTAAATAATAATAATAATAATAATAATGTAGGATCGTAAATTTTCACGGCGTTGAATATTAATATATTTTTCTCGGGCTTCGAGCAGTGTTAATATATCATAATTGCGGGACATTTCGAAGGCGTCCATCTCTGCCTCCATTCTCAACCAAATGTCAGTGTATAACTGTTTGTTTATTAAGCCGCTGCTACGGAAACGGTGGATAACAAAACCCAACACAACGCGATTACGTCATCCGCTCTTCTGCTCGTTACCGGCGCGAAACTGTTTCAGCATTTTAATCGCCGGCTTCCAGGCCGCACTGAGTTGATAACCAGTGTCCCTGTTCACTAATAAATCACTTAATCTTATTTCTACAGCTTCTGTAATAACGCTGGCCCAAAAATCTTTGACCCGGGCTAAAATGGTTGTTTTTTCAAGTTCTAAAGTGTGACCTTCTTGCACACTATGTTCGGCCACCGCAGATTTTTCTTCTTGCCCAAGACGAACATTTCTGGCGTGCTCTACACATCGCTGCACAATGCATAGCTGCGTCTGTCCAATGTAGCCGCGGCCACTTTCACATGGTATACAGGGTGGGGCATTGAATATGTTTTCTGGAAATATTTCTGAAAGAAAGCATTTTAACAAACAATAACCTATATAAAAAATAATCGTACAGTAGGGGGCTACAATTATGTGATATTGGTTTTTTCACAGGTGGCGCTGTTGTCGTTACAACAAGGTCAACTTAATTCTTTTAAATGGGAACCCTTATTTTTTTTTGAAGATTCCGATTCCTCATGAAAAAATAAAAATAGTTTGCTTAACTCACTTTTCTGTTAGTCTCACAGATGGCGCTGTAATCGCGAAAAATGAATATTCGCGTTTTTTGTGTATAATTTTAATTATTGTTTAAATAATTGTAATTTTCATTCTGTAAACATGGAAGGTAATTTTAAAAGATAATGACGAAATTGATTTTTAAATGCTTTTTCTTACTTATTTGCAGCCATGTCTACAGCAGGTGCTCAAAAAC
Source organism: Vandiemenella viatica (assembly GCA_031002005.1). NCBI lineage: Eukaryota > Metazoa > Arthropoda > Insecta > Orthoptera > Morabidae > Vandiemenella > Vandiemenella viatica. The sequence goes on from JARYHS010013630.1 coordinate 76,968,891, forward strand.
CTAGGTTTACGAACCCCTGGTGTATATTATATACCATGTGAATGTGGCCGCGGCTACATTGGACAGACGCAGCGATGCATTGTGCAGCGATGTGTAGAGCACGCCGGGAATGTTCGTCTTGGGCAAGAAGAAAAATCTGCGGTGGCCGAACATAGTGTGCAAGAAGGTCACACTTTTGAATTTGAAAAAACAACCATTTTAGCCCGGGTCAAAGATTTTTGGGCCAGCGTTATTACAGAGGCTGTAGAAATAAGATTAACTGATTTATTAGTGAACAGGGGACACTGGTTATCTACTCAGTGCGGCCTGGAACCCGGTGATTAAAATGCTGAAACAGTTTCGCGCCGGTAATGAGTAGAAGAGCGGATGACGTAATCGCGTTGTGTTGGTTTTTGTTTTCCACCGTTTCCGTAGCAGCGGCTGAATAAACAAACAGTTATACACTGACATTTGGTTGAGAATGGAGGCAGAGATGGACGCCTTCGAAACGTCCCGCAATTATGATATATTAACACGGCTGGAAGCCCGAGAAAAATATATTAAAATATATTAATAATAATAATGTTCAGAATCCAAAACATCTTGAATCTTGGACAGAGAAACGTGGGTTACTTCTCGCAGTTGAAGTTCTGACAGCATAGCATATAAATTTCGGACTTGAAACTGTACACAGCCACCGAGATGGGAGGAGGCCAATATTGGCCTCCTACCTATCATTCGGGAGGACCGGGGTTAAACTCGGTTCGGCCATCCTGTCTGAGGTTTTCCGTGGTTTCCCTCAGACACTTAGGCGAATGCTGGGATGGTTCCCTACAAGGCCACGGCTGACCTTCCATCCCCCTTCCCTCCCCGTAGTAGTAGATTGGCTGAAAAGAGTCTCCTATGACTCTCCAGCAGCCCGCCTCCCAGCCTTCTGCTGGGAGGAATGAACATAATAAAAAAAAAAAAAAAAAAAAAAAAAAAAAAAAAAAACTGTACACAGCCGACATTCCAGCACCTGTGAATGTGAAAACAGCCACGTATGCCGACGATACGGCATTCTTTACATCCAGCCGTAGCAGAGTCCTCGTGACGAGACGATTGCAGGAAGCTCTTCAGCAGACGATAGCCTGGGCCAGAAGGTGGCGGATAAGTATAAACCCTGTCAAAACGCAAGCGATTATGCTGACGCGACGCCTAGGACGCCGTAGTGAGCAACTACCTCACCCGCAACTTCAGCTCAGAGGTAAAACCATTCCCTGGGCACCAACTGCTCGTTACCTTGGTGTAACACTTGACTGTAAGCTGACATGGCGAGCTCACATCAAGGACATCAGGCAAAGGGTAAGTGCTCGGCTCCATTCTCTTTACCCTATACTTAACCGGGAAAGTTCGTTGGTACCTCACCTAGGAGTTGCCATTTATTGCTCCTTGATTAGGCCGGTAATTGAATATGCTTGCCCCGTCTGGGGGTACGCTGCTAATTGCCACCTGAGAAAGTTGCAGGTGCTGCAAAACAGAACACTGAAGCGGGCACAACATCTGCCCAACCGTTTCCCCACCGTCGCAGTCCATGAGGCGTCGGGAACAGAGAAGCTCATTGACAGGTTCCGGCAACATGCCAATAAATTCTACAGAGCAGCACATCACTCTGCCAATCCACTGGTCAGTTGTCTCGGCGAATATGAAACTGCCGCTGACAAACATAGCAGGCCATTGGTGCTGACGGAGCGCTAAGGACCAACTAATAATACGCCACCAAGACGACCAATCAGAAGTGAAGAGAAGACCACTCAAGAGAAGACTGAAGGAGGAAATGTCTCAGGACAACAACCCCCAACCGACCAGCTTTAATGCTGAGACTGGCGAAGATGATGATGCAGTTTAAAGGAATCAAATATATACATGTACCGATAATTGGTTGGATAAAATCGCCTTATTTATACACATAACAAAGTAGGAAGCTCTTTAAATAATACGTGAATTGTTATGAATAAACTTATTGTTGTTGCGCTATACATCGAAATTAAAAGATAAAATCATGACGTCGAATAAACATAAAAAAATTAATTTTGAAACCAGTATTGAAGTGCTGTTGCAGGAGTATACTAACACAAAAAAAAATATGAACACTTTTTGTTCTAATTTTATTTTTTGCGACATAACTTAGTCGTCATTCAAAGTACCTAATATTGCAGTTCCCTCAGACACTCTGGTGATCCTGACATTAATTTTACAATCCTGTTAAGCTAAAACACGGTATTCCCACTTTTGTCTACTTATCAATTTCTAGGACAAGATAAATAAAACTCAATAAACCTAATAATACACGAAACTGACTGTATGCAGAAAATTTCATAGTTTTCGTAAGAATGTCGTTTAAGAACGACGCAATCCAAAGGAATTGCATTGTTCCGTCAATACGTAGTGCATGCATTACTCAACAGAAGAGCCCACTTTAATATTTTATTACAAATATAGCTTGCGTGTAAACTATAGTAATAATGTTTAAAAATAATTTAAGAAACATTATGGAAATTAATTTTGCTTATACAATTTACAGGTATACAGTGCACGTATACATCTGTTCGTTCAAGACAAAACGTGGTATGATGTACTGCACATAAAATTCAACATCCATACACAAAATACGGAACGACTGCGTAATGAAACATGTCCGCTGGAAACAATGCGCATGTTCCTATTTCGTTGATGGCTTAAAGAAACGCCCTGACTTCGGTTGAAAGTCCGTGATAATATTTTGTTTAAAACAGTTACTAATACCATAGTAAACGTAATATATATCTTTAAATTTTATAAATTAAACAGAAAACTATCCGGAAACAATTGCATCATAGTAACAATCCGTAACAAAGATAATACAGATAGTTTCACATAACCACTTTCAAGAATAGTTACAATCTTTCAAAATTCGTAAATACTTGAACAATCATATCTGTACAAATCTCAATCACCTGAAAGCGTCACATGTTTAAGGTCTCAAAACTGAATTCTTATCGAACACTTCCATGTTGTTCCGTCTCCAGGCTCTTCCTTGCAGCTTTTCCTTCCTTGTTCCTGTTCCTCATAGCTTTTCTTTCCTTAATGTTTTCCTGTCACGAGGAACTTTGTCACAGCTTTTACTTGTTGTTCCGTTCGACGTATGTGCGAGCAACTTCCTAATAGCGTGGTATTGGGTACAATTTCATTGCGTTGGTCCGTCGGCGGGCGCTTGTTCACTCCGATCGTTTCGTTTCGTCAGGCGCGTACTGCAAGTAGCACACAACACAGAAGATGAGTGGTCGGAATAGAGCTGTCGCCAGGAGAAGAGTTGGTGGTCGGCTGTCGCGGGCCAAGGCTGATTCTCGTTCGGGAGGCCTGGACGAGATGATGGCGGAGGCAATGCGGAATCCGCCAACTGCACCGCTGACCATGCCAGCCACGCCAGCCACGAATGCAGTCCCTGAACTCCCTGCATCTCATAACAAGATGGATGTCGCCGATCCTCTCATCTAAGAAGCCATCTACGCTGTCGTCAGAGATTGTGTTCGTTAACTCGGTCTGTTGCAGCGCTGTACAGAACTTCCGCTATTTACATCGCCGATACAGGATGCTCTATGTCTCATCACCTGTAACTTATCTGTCTCGAAGACAATCATCAACAAGCTGCAAGAAGAAAACATACCTGTTCAATACTTTGTACCATCTGCTGGCAATTCAGTCTCTACACCTGCCAGCAAGCCAAGTTCTATAACCGCCAACAAGACGACTTCTACACCTGCCACGAAGCCGAGGACACAAGAAGTCATCAAATGCTTCAAGTGTCAGTGGTTCAATCATTACGCGGGGCAATGTACCATGAAGCAGAGTTGCGTTAGCTGCGGGGAGGAACATCTACCGGCGGACTGTCCCAGACCGAAGAAGGATCTCATCAACTGCAACTGTAGTGGACATCATGCAGCCTGTCATCATGGATGTCCCAGCAGGAAACGTCTGCGGCGGAGGAGACAAGTGAGACATCGTGCTGAGCCGGCTCCTGACATGCAGGGCGACACAGCCGCAAGCCAGGACTCACCATCGCAAGTTGCCGAAGCAGTTTGTCGTCATACCAGCAAGCATGCTGCAACGCCCAGCGATGAAGACCGATCAAGACACCGTGTCCCGCCTCGTCCAGCTACGAAGGTGAAGACCGGAACCTCACGCGGCCGAACATCCAGCCGGCACAGACGCTGCGAGCACATCGCAGCAGATCTGCAGTGGGATCCGAAACTTACTAACTCATAGCTAGTGTATCCCGTTGGACAGCAAACTAGAAGCCACATCGCACAATGTGAATATCAAGACAAAATGCCAACCATGAAGAAAACCCAACTGTAACGTCATACCACATCTCATGCAGTAGGAGTAAATGTGGAAAGACAAAGACTCCGCAGTAATCTGCCCCCAAATATCAGGCAGAGATTGGCATCCGAAAAAAAGGGTCAGAGGTGAATCATTAACTTCCAGTAAATTGTACCATAGTCATTAATAACTAGTACACCATGAAACTCCAAATCAAATAACCAACCTTTTTTTTGGTGAAAATTTAGTTTTTTCTAATTTCAACGACACTAATATTTAAGTTCCCTCCACTTAACCAAACTTAAAAATTTTGGATCTAGTAATTTATTTTATTGTTCCAGCATTTTAGGAACAGTGGAGCTCAAATATATCTCTGATTCTCATTAGGAATTGTTGATAAACCATTCATTTTTAAATTCCTTTTAAGGTTCTTATTTTCATTCGATTCTAATGTTTCTACATTTTACTACCACGTCATTTAACAGTAGCTTATATCTGACTGTGTGGGTAAACTCGTGCAATAAAAGAATCCTATGTCTAACAGTCCATAGTAAATAATATTGCTAAATGTTTTAATAAACTAAAAACTTAGCTTCTAACATTTTTTCTAATTTTTGGAAAATCATTTTTCAGAGGTGAAACTTTCCAACGTATTTGAGGGTGCAAACGTTTCTGTTTGAAACAATAAAATTTACATTGGGACTGCCCCACGCCCTAAAATGCTTGGTCAAATACAGTAAAATTATTTTATCCAAATTATTGAAATTGTAGAGGACTCGTCATGTGTTGCATTGATTTTAAGAGTAACGACAGACACATATCTAACTTCAAGAATCAAATTTACAATTTTTTCATGATCAGAGACAAAAATATAATTTGTCATAAAATAATAAATTGGTATACCAGATGAGGCGGTTTTACTTAATGACTGGTGGTATTCAACGACGTCGTGTCGGTACCATAGTTATTATAATTTCAGTGAAATTTGATATTTGCCTCTCATATTCGACATAAACAGATATTCCCCTTGGTGGCATGAAAAAAAAAAACGCATTTTAGTAACATACCCATTAATTTTACAGTTTTGTGTAGTATCTGTCAACTAAAAAACGGATCATAAGGAATGACTACGTTTTTAACGTTACTATCTGTTACAGGAATAACGTTAAGTCCAATTTAAATCTCTTTGTAATTCATGGTTCATAGTTAATTGTACAACACACGTCTATGCCATAATTTAAGTATTGTTCATTAACCCCCTAAGAAAAATAATGCCAGCTTTAATACAACGTCCAATACACCGATTTAACTACGTATACATTTAGAAATGACTGTAAAGATTGAAGACAAAGACAGTACTCAACAAACATCCTCACATACCGTTTGGAGGACACTATAATCACATTTCTTCCAAGTAAGTCTAAAGCTTTACTTCGTGTTCTAGATCAGAAGATATTGTCGAGGTGATAGCTACAAGTGCTGTTTCCATTTTGAATGAAAAATGCGAGAAACTCCAACATGTTACATGTCAATCTAAAAAGTTTGTACTAATAATATTTGTATATTAGTCGTTACATTTTTCTTGCTTCTTTATTCTAACGGGAATGTAGAAAGTATCTTGTTGGCTATACGCTTTAGCCTTATGGATCTGCTTGCAAGCTATTCCGACGTGTTTTGACGTTTCTTGCGTTCAGAGAAGAGGCATTTTGCTGGTTTCTTGTGAGGCTTTTGTGAATGTACGAGTTCGCAAACATCACGACGGAAAACGAATTTCCCTTGAGGTTTCCTTCACGCTTATTGAAAAAGATGTTTTTTTATTGGTTTGTATTTGATCAGTAGACACCGATATCAAGAATATCTGTTTGCAGGTATAGGCTGTTGCAGTTCCAAATGTACAGTTGATAGATGCTATTTGAAAGCACAGAATTACTCTCCAGCTTCCGAATAAACACTAGGTTTCCAAGTTTGCGCCCAATCAAATGTTTAAATCTTGACGGTTGCGAAGCATTGTACAGTAAATGCGTGATTCGGATGTGCCAAAAAATTAGAGATAAGAACAAAATAAAGAGGAAATTAAAGATTGGAGGCAAGTCAAATCTAATTTAAAAATCTTATAATTCAATGCGACCATCATACATTAAACATTTGATTCTCGAAGAACTACTCTTATATGACATTTTAAAAACTGAATTCCTAGAAAGAGGAACGTTTATTTTTCTTAATTAACGGTTAAGGATGAAAAACTTAAACTTTAAGAGACGAACTAAACTTTGTGGAAAGCACTAATTTACTTGTTAAAATTATTTCTCAGGAATCGCGGATTTGAATGAAAAATAAATTCGATGTGTTAACACAGAAACTTTGGAGTAATTTATTGCCGATGCAGGTACTATGCATTTGATCCTCCAAGATTATAGCATTATAGTAGAATGGCTCTTTATAAATCAGGGAATTAACTGTTGATTTCCCTATACATAATTTTGATAATCGTTTTGTACTTATAATCTTATCCAAGTTTCTGTGAACACGCCTTATTGTTTCCTTCATATTCGACAAATTTCACGTTAATCTGTTTTCCTAACAGTGGTGAGTCATTAACGCTCATTAGTACTTCTCAGTAGTTAACAATTAACAATGAAGAATGAAGAAATATTTTTTTTAAAAAAAAAAAAAAAACCTACAGCTTCTTGCGAGAGATGAAATGAAGTTTCCAAATTGTTAATTTTGTATCTGAAAATTAGATTGATTTTTTTTCCTGCTTAACGTCTCTCTAACAGCGAGGTCTTTAGAGACGGGAAAGGAAGGGGGGCAAGGAATGGGAAGGAATTCGACCATGGCCTTTTGAAGGAAGCATCCCGGCATTTGCCTGGAGTGATTTGGGAAACCATGAAAAACCCAAATCTGGATGCCCGGGTAGGGATTCGAACCGCCGTCCTCCCGAATGCGAGGCCAGAACGCTAGCCGTTACACCACCACGCTCGGTCTGAAAACAAGCTGGCAAACCGAGGCTGAAGAACTTTCTACGTTAAATAAGAAAATAATGTTTTTCAACACGTTCACCAATCCAGGCAGCTTTTACTATTGTGTGCCGTAACACCGTCTGTGTTATTGTTTGATCTTGAGGAGCGCTAGCACATTATGTAAAACTCTGAATGTAACGTAACAAGGTTATTAATACAGGTAACAGCATTTAATTGATCACAGAAACGCACAAATGCATTTCCCAAAATTACTAATAACGTGATGGTTCCTTTAAGATGCCATGGTCGAACTCTTTACTATTCGTTTTTGCAATCCCCTTTCTTTCAGACCTCAATGTGCACAGACATGCTGAAAAGTCCTCTACAGCTGTATGTTTCACATTCATTTTATTAGTTTCAATTTCCCTCCGAGGAGTGTCTTTTTGTACTAGTAACTAAAATGAACCGACCCTGGTACAATTGGAAACACTTACTGTAACACTTGAACTTTCTTAGAACACTATCTATTATTTTCATTTGAAAACGATAGCGAAACCACTGAATAAGAAGTTTCTGCAACCTTACGAGATAGTAAAACACTTTATGTAGAAATACAACAGTAATTGTACCCTCTTCCATCATCTGTTATCATATACAGGTTACAAATATCGTTAAAAAACAGAAAAAAGTGAAAATTGGTTGAATATAATTAGTAAATGGCTTATCGTGTAGGCATTTAAAGTTATGTTATTTGAGTAAATATACTTTTCAATAATCATACTATGTTAGTTATACTGTAAATTGAGTGAGAGGGACTGTTCCTTTAAATAAGTATTGCAAAATGAATCACAATCATATTTGACGTTAAATATATGCCTTGAGGATAAACAGTACATCCACTGAAACTTGTTATACAATGCTGTATATTGTGATATATTTTTTTCAGCGATTTTTGGATGTTACATTTATGCATTAAATTTCAATTCTTAATGCTATCTGTCGTCTTGTTATTTAATCTCACATCTCAGAAACATTTCGTAAAGACACTACACTGTAATCATGACCGCAAAGTTTCCGACCTCAACCATAGCTGGGACCGATTGTGCTTAAATATATAACGTATATATGATGAAACTGATTTTTGTTTGAAAGGTGATATTCTCGGCTGATATTCTTAAAATCCTAGAATTCAAACTTTCGCATTAGTATAAGCATTGGCGTCTATTGTGGAGAACTTTTCGGAAGGTTAGTGGTATCATGTGATTACATTTACAAACTAAAAACTTTCAAACACATTCCTTTACCCTAATGCTTTTATATTACAATGAACATGACAGCCCTATCATAGATGAACGAAAATAACTGAATCCTTCACCTTTTTACGAGAAATGAGCTTCTTAATGCAGCAGACACTTTCACGATGCTCGTTGTTTAACCTCCTGCAATCATTCAGAACGGTAAACTACGTTAATTAAGCTGGGTAAGCGGCAAGACTTTTGCCTCACATTCGGAAGGACGCTGGTGCGAATTTCCGTCCAAACATCCAGATTTCAGTTTTGCATGGTTTTCTGAAATCACTCCAGGACAATGCATGGATGATTTCTTCATGAAAAGGCTATGTCTGAATTCCTTTCCTTTCCCTGCCGCCAGTACTTCCCCACCTCTAATTACCTCGACGAGGAGTAAAGCCAGACGCAATAAAATTAACGGTCATTAACGTATTGACAATTACGGTTATTTCAATTATAATATTTTATCCATGATGGATTAGTGGAACTCAGCGACTGTAGTTTCAAATTTCTTGATATTAAAAAACAGCAACCAGTCACAGTTTGTTTGAAGTTGTATATTTAATAAACCATTACCGGTTTCGAACACAAATTGTTCATCATCAGATGGTTTTCATTTATTTTTATATATGTAATCAATTATGCAGTTGCAAAATGCAAGCGTGCATCATTCAAAAGTTGAATGTTTTAAACTGAATTCTCTTTGAATGATGGCAAAGGATATGATGTATTGATAAATAATTATAAATATTCCTCCATTATAAGCATCTGAAAAGCAGGCTAGAAATTTGCTTTGCATTTACAGATGTTAGCAAAGATGTTTATAAACATTCAACTTTTGAATGATGCACGCTTGCATTTTGCAACTGCATAATTGATTACATATATAAAAATAAATGAAAACCATCTGATGATGAACAATTTGTGTTCGAAACTGGTAATAGTTTATTAATTATACAACATCAAACAAACTGTGACTGGTTGCTGTTTTTTAATATCAAGAAATTAAAAACGGTTATTTCAACTGTAATTTTACTTTTCCATATTCGAACAAATAACTGAAAAGATATATTTAAATCTGTTGACAAATAAAATTGTGAAATTCTTCATATTGAAGCGTACAACTTGTACTCTCTCTTTTTATGAATTAAATTACCTTTTAATTTAACTATTTTATGAACAAAAATATTATTATTGAATGAAATTTCTGAGAAGGGGAACTGGGATGTTACTTCACATGTTGCCAACACCATCTCACTTGCGTTTGACATTAAAATTTATTGCAAATTTACTTTTCAATTACAAGTAAACAATCATCTTGAAATACAATAGGTTCAATATCTGTCACTTCTCAGGGGTTTGGTTATATGTCCGCTCACTGTGCTCAGCGGGGCGGGTGAGAGTCTCTAGGACGACACTGGGTTAATCAGTACGACAACTCTTTGCGGTGATTATCAACATCTCTGTGCAGTTACCATTTTGCAGAAGGCGCCAAGTCTGCTTCCAATAGTATTTCCAGGCGATGATCTATCTGCTGGCCGTCGGACAGCGTCATTCACTCCGATGACGACATGTCACATAGAGAACCACCACAGACCGTGCTGACGTTAGTCGCCGCACATCATGTTCTATCCGGTCGGCTGATGACGCACACAACCGCCCAGATGGCCTTCTACTGTTCTCTCCAGTCACCCTAACGGCTCCTGGGCTACCTGCCTCAAGGTGGCATACTGCAGCAGCACTGTCGCCCCTTTGTTTTCTGTCCACCTAGGAGCCCAGTATATCGCAAATATTTCCATGTAGTGTAGTGATACACTACAATATTATAGTCTTACTTTTATTGCTTTTTCTATACATCTTACTTACTTCTTACAGATTAGTCATCAAGCTGGAAATTATATTGGGAAGATCTAATCATTTTTAAAGAAAATTAATATTTAATAACTATGAGTTACTTTTTACTGATCTGTCGTCGATATGATTTAGGCATTTTCGGAAACACTTTGAAATTTTTTTTTTATATAAGAAATATGTAGGAACAGATTAATATAATTGAAGCAAGTTTGATTAACTGCATTCAAATTTGTGGGTATTACTTCATTTTAGGCGCAATTTGAGGTTCATTTCTGCGGCTGTGGGGAAAGTTGACTGGCTAAGGACATCTGGATGCTGTATAAGAAAGAATGCCACTTGCTGGTTCTAAAATAGTCCCCGGGCATAGAACATGAAATCAAGGTATATATTATTTCGGTTAGCTTCCACAATTCCTCATGATGGCTGAAATCCCAGCGAAGATGTCCAATTCACACAATTAGCGTTGCTGCGTAAATCCACAGAATATTTTTCCGTGTATTTTATCTGGTAGATGGAAGGGTCCACGTTATCAACTGATCAGAAGTTTCAAAAATTTAAGCCGAGCGTAAGCACCGTGCAATTAACACGATTAAATATCTCCTAAGTCCTCACTTCCCTTTTATCGGAGACATAACTGTAATTAAAAATGTTAAAAATTCATGGAGGGACTGTCATGCACATTCAAAATCTTCCACAATTTCATTTTGCTCAAACATAAACGGCCTGTCTCCAATCAACAGAATTTTTCTAACATTCATCATTCAAATAGCCACATTGTTGCTTTTAAAGTGATTATGGTTATGAAAGTTATGGCATATCCAGGCTCAGAAAACGTTTATTGATAGAATCAAGCGATGGTTCAACAAAGAGATAAATAATGGGTAGACAAGTAAAACCAAAAAATTAAATAACAAATATTTCTAAATGAACGAGCTTTGTGCTGTAAAATCAGCAATCCGTAATTTCAGTTATTCTACTGAAATGAGGTATATGAACTACTACGTTGTCAAAATATGAAATTTTATGTCTACAGTTACAGTAAGTAATTCTTATAAGATGATCTATGGAATATAGAGGAACAAACAATGACTTATCTGGTCTACAGCAAAATGTATAAGACACAGTTAGTAGTGTAGGCCAGGCACTAGGAGTTAATGATCATAACATTTTCACTCTCTTCATATTCTATATTTTATAATTTGTAATCTGTGTTTTTCATTATTCGTTTCGCGACGATTGGGGTAACTTTACCTACATGACAACTTCGAGGGTGACATGATAGGTTCTTACTAATCGACATATATTATTCCATGTTGCAGTGATAAATAAATTTAAAAAATATCTAAAGTGTATATAATTGATTGTATAATGTAATTATGACCGAATACCTTGAAATATAATGTTTCAAATTTTTTTCAATATTACGCAATACAGAAAAAGTAAGACATGTTTCAGAAAACACTCGCTGACCACTCGAATTGTATATGCGTTAAGTGCATTAACCCTACACGGGAGCATCATTTCAGTGGAAGAATATTTATACTCAGCGCGTTCTTTCCGGATAAAGTCGCAAAAAAACCGCCTTCTCCCTAAGATTCACTTTGTGTAAAATCTATGAGCTTATATATTAAACACTGTCAAACCGGTGACAGCAACATTAACTGAGCTAAGTTTTATTATTCAGAAGAGAAGGCCATTTCCGTTACCCTATTTAAAATCCGTATTTCTCTATTAGTATGTTCTCCACCACCACCATTCAGATTTAGTTCCACATTCACTGCTTCAAGTCGTCTCCATTCTATCAATCTAATAAATGTGATTATAAATCTAAGGATGACAGAAGTCTCTTGCTCTACCCCACAATTATTAATCAATCACTGGCCAAGAATTAATGATTGTTGTTTGTTAAAATTAAAGGCCTGAGATATTGTTTGTGAATTACATTAAATTAGCTTTTTTTGCTTTTATCTCGGAACAATTATCCTGTCACATAAATTTAATTTCTTTGATTAATATTAATTACCTGTATACAGTAAATTTTCCACCGACAGACAGGGAAATCTTTTCAAACAATTCCCTTTTATATAACTTCCATGAGGAATCCAGAAGTTCTTAAAATCTGACACAGCCTCCATTCTTCTGCTTTTCAGAGACTCTTCCACAAATGTTTTAAGTCATTCATTTTTCCAGAATACGTAAATGCTCTATTTAATTCTTTATGAGACCATTATGAGTGATGGTTACGAAGAAATTTCTTTTCCAGAAGAAACCTTTTGTTGCTGGTGCTACTTCGTTGGGAAAGTTTGGTAAAAATTGAAGAGGAAATGGAATACAAACGGTGGACACAAGAAAAGTGTCGGGAAAAATCAAGGGCAGGAAACAAAGGGTGGTTCAGAATCAACAAAGTGTTAAATCAAGGAAGAGCTGTTAGTCTTCTGTTTCGTTCTTTGCTGTAATGAATGCTATTATTAGTGAAGTGAAGAAAGATTGAAAAACAAAAATAATGCATTGATTTCGTATTATATATTTTTCACAAAATTATGACTGCCAGCTTCCTCGCTACTTCATTTCCCCTACCCCGATATTCCCACAACGTTACCTTCTTTTTCTGTTCATAAATTCACATTTCAGTAAACCATGATTAATAGGTGTTTCTAAACCATGACAGTAAAATGTGACGCGTTTTGCCATATTCTAAGGCGCATTTGTATTATGTAAAGCATGCTGTTAGACTGGTTTTCATAAAGGTTGGGCGACCACATATATATTTTTGATAATATGATTATAAATTACGGAAAATTCCATGTGAGGATTATGATGCCAATAGTGAAAATTCAGTGTATCTTGGAGCAACGAATTTGAAACATGTATTGAGCTGTGCAGCGTTGGGAGGTATTCGAGTCCTTCCGAGAGACAATGACCGGACAGGACCGTTAAAGGGGACTGGCGACGGGGTGCCGCCAGCGAACAAATTAGGAAGATGGACGGAAAGCCCTGTAACCTTGGGGTGGGCCGTCAACAACAATAGGGCGCTGACCTAGTGTGAAAACCAGCCACCCAAGCACGCTCTCACTCCGCCTCAGATACTGAACAAAACAAGAGAATTTAACTTAAATACTTAAATCACTTTGGTCGATTTTGAAAAGACTATACTATTAACAGATAAACAATTTATCCTACAGGAAAATGAAGATGGGATCCGAAAAATCAGTAAAAACATTACAATTTCCATCAGTCTCGTGTATAAACAAAAGTTATGGCATGACTACGGAAAAATCTTATCAGAGTCAAAATAGTGATTGACAATCTGCCAAAAGAACAAGTCTCCAACTTTACTTAACACGGTTGTGAATCATACAATAACAAAGATAACGAAGCGATGAAGAATCTCAATACATTTGTGGAACAATTCGACGAACAGTGGGAGACAAAACGCAAGAGTCATTTTTTTTTTTTTGCTGACGTCAGTCTTTCGACTGGTTTGATGCAATACTCCATCATTTCCTTTCCTATCCTGTACTAACCTCTTCATTTCTACATACCCCTTACAGCCCACGTCCTCAATTATCTGTTTCATATATTCTAATCTCTGTCTTCCTCTACAGTTCTTACCTTCAACTGTTCCCTCCACTAAAAAATTAACCAATCCACCATGTCTCAAAATATGACCTACCAACCTGTCTCTTCTTTCCGTAAACTTCTTCAACATACTTCTTTTCTCACCCATCATTTCCAAAACTCGTTCATTTCTTACTTTGTCTGTCCACTTAATTTTCAGTATTCTTCAACATCAATCCCGCTTCGTCCACCGGTTGTAATTTTACTTCCCAAGTAACAGAATTCACTTACTTCTCCTATTGCATCCGATCCTATTTTTATATTTAATCTACTAGTATTGGTATCATTTCTGCTACATTTCATCACTTTTGTCTTGCTTTGATTTATATTCAGTCCAAAATCTTCCTTTAGTATTTTGTTCATGCCATTCAGTAACTTCTCAATACCCTCAGCCCTCTCTGCTAACAAGACAATGTCATCAGCAAATCGTAGCATACTGATTTTTTCTCCCTGAAAACTTATGCCACATGGAAATTTTTCTTTGACTTTCTTCATTGCTTCTTCTACATACAAGTTGAATATTAACGGGGATAGACTACAACCTTGTCTCACACCCTTTTTAACTGATGCATGTCTCTCGTGATTCTCTACTTTTATTATAGCCACTTGATTCTTATATAGTTTATAGAGTATTCTTCTATCTCGATACTTAAGACCTGACTTCTTTAGAATTTTGAACATCTTGTCCCACCTAACATTATCAAAAGCTTTATCTAGATCAACAAATGCCATAAAAGTATCTTTGTTTTTCTTGATCCGCCCTTCAAGTATTAATCTTACAGAAAGAATTGCTTCCCTTGTACCGCGATTTTTTCTAAACCCAAACGGATCTTCACCTACTATCTCTTCTACTACCCTTTCCATCCTTCTGTATATTATTCTGGTCAGCAATTTTGAAGCATGTGATGTTAGACTAATGGTGCGATAATTCTCACATTTGTCGTCTTGTGCTATCTTTGGAAGTGTGAAGATGATATTTTTTATTAAAATCAGTTGGAATTTAAATTTTATAAAACAATAGCAGTATCGATTCTGATATGCAGCAGTGCACCTTGCCTAGATAAAATACGATATAAAAAATGTAATCATCAGAAATGAAGTTCCTAAGTTCAGAAAAATGAAAGATAAAAAATGAATGAAGAAATCTGGCTGCAACTGAATATTTCCTCCTTGAAGTATAAAATTTATCAAATAAAGGGAAAATTGGAAGTACCACGTTCTCAATATGGGAAATGACAAAGATCGGGAGCTTGCACTGCAGTACCAGTCCACAGGAAGAAGAGATATTGATAGACCCATGAAGCGATGATAAGACAATTGAGAACGGTATAGGTGTTTGGCCTATCCATAAAGAGATAGTAAGTAACTAAGTAAGGTAATTACAATTTATTTTATTTTGTATGTTCATGTTATAGAGTTGTCTTTTTAGTTGATGGTATTCAAATATTAGGTTAGGATATTTTTAATACAGATCATGAAAATTTTTGTGATTAAAATGCAATATCGAAAATTTTTACTGTCATATATCTTTCTCTTTTCAAAACAAAATATAGAATGAAAATCAGCGTATAATCCGGAAAATGCTGAAATCCGCATGTAAATTAAAATAATAACAGATTTAAAGAAGTATATATTTAATAAAACAAAACTTTTTATAAGAATTTATTTACGTTTATTATATATTTTGCTCCTACGAATTATGTTTACTTGCTTGACTACACTATCAGAATAAAATTATTTCTTGCAGTTCTCTCAAAGTTGAGAAGCTTCACTAGTGCTGTTTCTTCTTACAACATCTAAACTCAATAAAGCTGTCTCGGGAAGCTGCATTGTATCATCATTTGATAAATGTATTCACTGCGCACTGAATCTTATGAAGGCTACACGACTCAAGAACAATACAAATAGTGGCTGCTATTCCTGATACCTCCAGAAACATATCCAGAGCGCAGCTAACATTTCAGAAGTGTTTTCTGCTTATATCACATCGGTCAAGAAAATAAGCTCGCATGGCGTGGTAGCGGTGTCCCATGACAGTAGTGTAATTCTAAGCATAATATTATGAATGAAATATAGTGTCATGAAGGTACATTAAAAAGTTTAAAAAAATAATATAAAAAGATGAGTACTGGCTAGTGCTTGGCCATTATCGCTTCCCAAAAGCTCCATATTTTTCTTGTAACTCACACTTGGCAGACAGAAAATGCATCATTTCACTTTTGAGATTAAACAGTAATTAAAATATGATGCCCATAAGGTGTTAGTTGCTGCGAAATGTTCAGTTGATCATAAATAATTTCGATGTATTTATACGTAAGAGATATCTCAATAATCCACAGTAATAAGGGTCATCAGTCTCATGACTGAAACTTAAAGACGCAAAGACCAACTGTCTAGTATCACTTCGGAATACTGGATTCAAGCCATATTTCAATTTCATATTTCATTGAGGAGACCTAATGTAAGCAATGACACACACAATATGTAAATTCAAGTTCTGGGCGCCACTCGATTTCAAACAGTAAACACATTTAGAAACTTACTTTGAAGTTTTAACAACATCTGCATTTCATGAATAGCACATTCTAATTTGATACGTGGTGGTTTCACTCTCGCAGTACCGAAATCGGGTGTGCTGTAAATGTGGTCCACAGCTGCTCCTGGCCTCAGTCATAGCAGGTCAAGGTTGGTAAACTCCGGTTTAATTTAAAAATGTCGGTTCCAGTCTTCGAAAATATTCCTAATACAGTATGTTAAAGAGCTCTAAAAAAACATAAATATTTAAATATATGCACAACGAATTCGGCATTCAAGCATTTGGAAGGACCGAAGATCTCTACTGACCATCCATATTTCAATTTTCCGTAATTTCGCGAAATCACTCCTGGTGAATTCGGGGATAGTTCCCTCAAAAGGCCTTGGTCAAATTCCTTCCAGTTCCTACAACCCAATTCAGTCCCTCCTCTAATGATCTCGACGCTGACGAGAGCAAAGTTATAATAAAACGTATGCATTTCATCGTATTAGATAATCTATAATAAAAATAAAGTAGAATTTCTTATGCTAACAAATTGTAGAGTATGTGTTGAGTGTATCTTGAGCGTAGCTAAGTTTTGTACTTGTTTAGATCCATTTTATTAACTGGAGATTGTAAAACTTTGAAGAAAACATGAGTTTTAATACGAATGAAAGTAAATTTGATGAGCAATTAAACATGATAATCGGAAGCGAGGACAGGAAAAAATGCAAAGACGATTAAATTAATACCAGAGGTTATGCAAGCGGTCATATTTTTCTCTAATATCAGTAGGATGCGTAGAATACCACTACAATCCTTTTAATCTTTTAGATGAAATAATTTGTGAGAGGAAAAAGAATTTAATCAAGGTGCTGTAGCGCTCATGGAAATATGTCCTACATTGACAAACCAAGCAGGTTATATTCTAGACACGAATTGTGTCCTTCCTGCCCTGGCCATGATGGGTGGGTGAGCCGTTCACATTCGGAACTGTTATTCGGGAGGACATGTTTTAGATTCCTGGTCCGGTCGCCTCATTTTTGTTTTCTATGCTTTTCCGAAATCAGTCCTTGTGTCAGTTCTCTGATGGTTACTTCCAAAGATCATAGCCGGATTTCTCATTCCTTGCTTCTTTTAATGACCTCGTCCACTATCCGTAAATGCCCTGGTTAAAAAAAAAAAAAATGTAACATCCAGAAGAAATGGTCTGTAAAACTCTAATGTCGCAGAGTGTGATGAACACTGAAACCATAATAGGTCGTTAATATTGTAGACAGATGACTTGCACCTAGCCCCAGCAGAGACCGCCACGCTCAGTAGGTGCAGAACCGCCAAACGAAGTGGAAGCGTTCAAGGAAGTGCAAGTATGCTTCGTCGACTTCAATGGTCACTATATCAGTTTGTAAATGAGTTCGAATGTGGCGGAATGATTGGTCTTCGCAAAACGGGATTTATCGTACCGTGATATCGCTACTCGTACTGGGTTGGCTGCTGCAAAACCGATGCGTGTGTGGAACCAGTGGATAGAAGAGGGTCATACACAGCGACAAGCGGGGATTATAGCGCACAATGTGAACAACGCGGGATGACCGGTTCGCTCGAGGCTAGACTAGTTGCACGAATGCCATTGAGTCAGCTTCCACTGACCAGAAACCACCAACGCCTCGGAATGCAATGGGTACATAATGCCGTCACTAGTGTGCTGAGTACATTATTATTATTATCACTCCGCTGCCGTTGTTTACGTCATCGGGCAGACTGCACTGTTGAGCGGCATAGTGTGATGGTCTGGAGTGCCATGACATCTCGCCTCCTACAAATTTAGGCCTCCTACAAATTGCCTGGCGAGGAATGTGCAAGCCTTCTTCGAAAACGACGGGTACCATTGCTACCGTTGCCTGCAGGTTCGCCAATCGAACATGCATGGAATATTGCTGATTGATAACTTCTTTGTTTTCGTCCTCCTACAACCACTGTCGATTCTTTGGGGACGCGTCTACAACCAGGTGGCAGTGTGTTCGCCTGCGTCATATGCAGGAACTCTTAATGCTGGTTCGCACTACGCTAGTAATTTAGTAGAGCGGCGGGTATTTTAGTAGCTAAATTACTCGCTACTGCTCAAAAATCGTTCTCACTACGATCGAGTACAGTACACACGTTTCGTTGCATTTTGACAGATGAACAGGCTGCAACGCAATAAAATGTATGAGTTGATATAGCTTAAGTTAATCGCTATTTTAGAAGAGGTGGATGAAGAAGTTTTTGCGATAAAAAAAAAAAAAAAAAACAATGGTTTCTAAAATGGATTAATAGAAGGGATGAACTAGGAGCTCAAAATTGTCTTCTGAAGGAATTAGCTTTAGGAGATCCCTAAGAATTTTTTTATCATTGATCCAGGACGTCTATTCACGAAAAATGGCGCAAAATTTTCACGAAACCGTAGTACACTGAACTACTTTCTTCTTCTCTGTAAGAAAAATTCTGAAGCATCAAATCGTGATATATAATAACAAGAAACATTGTTCTTGCATGTATCCTACATTTTCGGATAAATTTGTCTTGTTGTGATGAAACTGATGTTTTAAGCTCAAAAGGACCTTATTATATTGCGCTAATAGTTACGGTAATAATATATGTGTAAAGTGGCGTAGCTAGGTTGACAAGGGCCTAGGTGGAAAAAAAAGAAAGATTTTGGGCCGTCAGGCCAGAAGGACACCTTTTTTTTTAACAAGTCTTGTGCTGTTTGCTGACAGAGATTCAGGGGGCCCCTGATCTGAGCGTGGTCCCCTGAGCTGCGCTTGGGGGCCCCGGTGCACGGCAGCTCCTAGCCCTCCGATAGCTACGCCCCTGTATGTGTAATTATGAAATATAAAGCAAGTAAAAACAATTGACGATTGTAACAATAAAAAAAGAACGAACGTTGGTTCAAAGAAGAAACACGTTTGTTGTTACACACGAGAGAGAGGTACAGGCTAATGGACTCTAAATAAATTACGTACAGTAATAAGCATGTAACACCAACCGTTATAATGATGCAGTGATGTAATCGGATGGAACTCTAAGCAATGGCACTCCAAACTTACCGCAATTCGATATTGGGTTTACCACACTACTAATTTCCAAACATCTAAATTGATTCCATTTTCTGGTAACTATGAGTACACAGATTTAATGTTGGTGAGAATGAAGGCGAATTTTAAACAGAGTATAAAGTTTTAAAGAAATAATTTGATTAAGAAGTTTGAAAGTGTTATTTTAAAATATTGAAGTTGTAGCTATTTCATTTTAATAATCTAAAAAAGACATACCTTCTGATTTTTTAGGAATGACTGCTGCGTGTCTGGTGAAACGATTTGTTACATATTTTCTTAAAGAATAATTTCCTTGGAATGGGCAAACAACGCAAAGGGGAATGTAAAAACAAGCTATTAGTAAGAATCAACAATTGTTTTTCCTTTTAAATGTGATAGAATTCCAAAACATTGTGATTTAAACATTTTACATCGTATATCACGATTTTAAATATTTTTTTTTTTTAAAACTGCTGTCTGAGTTGATAAACTGTATTCATAATTATTTCTATTCTGTTACTGGGAGATTTGGAAAATTCCTGCGGATAAACATTGCTTTCAGGATTATTAAATAGCTTTTATACTAGACAGTACAGTCAGTACTGCAGAGGCCACAACCTTAAATCCTGGATTGCTGCCGCCAGTAACAGTAACTGAGATTAATAGAGGTCAGCCTCTAATTGATTAACATGTCTCATGTTCACTAATAGAATAGTGGAAAAATCTAGTAAATAATGCTAAGAAAGAAGAATTTTCCTTATAGCTTAACGCCTCATCGACGTCGAGGTCAATAGAGGCGGGAAAGGACGTGGGAGGGGGAGGGGCAGTGAACGGGAATGAATTAGTCCATGGCCTTTTGAAGGAAACATCCCGGCATTCGGCTGGAGTGATTTGGGGAAACCATGAAAAACCCAATTCGGACGGGGATTTGAACCCATGTCCTCCTGAATGCGAGGCCAGTGTGTTGCCGCTCACCCACCAAGCTCGGTAAGAAAGAAATGATAAGCCCTGAAACTGTTTTCTCAGAGATCTTGTGCTAAGAGTTATTGGTAACATAATAGGTAAGGTCATGATTATATGCTACATTTTTAAAAGTATTAAGGTGTTATTAATATATAGTATGGTTTCTAAATTCGTTAATGAAGAATACTAGAGTGACCATTAAAATTTCATCCTTTTTTTAGATAATTAAGAATACCGTTAAAATTATATAAAAAAATTTATTGATTCATATACCAAATGAGATCTCTAAACTAGTATTTTTCCCCTTAAATTTTAATATCGAATGAAGAAAGGTTAAAGGTCAGTATGAAATGAAAATGTAATGTTAATGACTTTGATCAAATAGGATCTAAATATGTAATTTTTTTCGTTTATTGACCCTGGTGGACCATGAGACCAAGCACATACGCCCAGGCGTTAGTGTGTAATTATGAAAGTGGTAGGACACGGAACCTATGATAGAAATGGATTTATCAGATCCGGAGCGTTTGTCTACGAACCTTGCAACTCTGTTCTCTGTGAGATAAGTGTATTTTTGTTTATGAAATGTGTAGTTTATGAGGCGGAGCGTACCATAATTTGTATTGATGATTGCAGAAAACCGCCTAAAACCCGCAATCAGGATGACCGATACACGGGACCTTGAGCATATCATAATCCATATGTTCCACACCTGCAGCCACGCTGGTTGGTCTAAATGCATAATTAATGTTATTGTTAAAACGCACTGTTAGTGTTACTAACCTTAGAAAGCTGTATATTTACTATTGTCATGTATGTTGGAAACAACAGTAAATGCAGTTGGATTATAAAATGGCTCGCGAAACTACAGCTGTCCATCATATTACGGTGAACGATTGTGTGAAATGGCTGTACTTACCTGTTAAGCAGGATTTAGAGTTTTAATCAGAAACCAAGGGAGTGCTTGAAGATTTTTGATATGAGTCTCTGATTGTTCAACACTGTCGCTAGAGGAAAACTTACTAACGGAAAGTGAATGAGGCTAGTCGGAAAAGAATAGCTGGAAATTGACTTCAACGAGATTTATAACTGTGCCGAAGGCCGCCGGTTCGAATCCGGCCACGGGCATGGATGTTTAAGTGTTCTGTGTCTGTGTGAATGTCCTGTCCGTCCTGTGGCGTCCATACATTGGAAAATACAATATACACTGGATGATGACTTATACACTGAAAAACTACAAAATTACATTGAGCTGGCTGAATGGCCTTCGTTGCCAAATGCCATAAAAAAAAGTACAGCCTGTTGTTTAAAGAATCCGATCCTCTCCTGTTACTAACAGCCAAGACGTTGCGTCCCGGATCTGGTGTGAAACGGACCAAAGAAAGAAAAAAAACCATCTCAGTGCAAGGATGAAGGAATACTAGGCTAAGAAGAAAGCTCGTCAGAGTTAAGAACGACGAGGTCCTTAGTGGCGAAAACAAAAAATAAGAAGAAAAGAGAGCTTGTTTATATTGGTTACTGAACGATTGTCCTGTTGAGCGACATTTTCGAGTTTATTACGTTTAAAAAAATATTAACTGTAGCTAAATATATTCAAATTTTTAATGCAAAAATACATGTATTTTGGTTCCATATTATTTGCCAAATTACTTTTTAATAATAATTCCGGTATTATATACATTTTATTAACATGCATAAAACGTGAGAAATTATTTCCTAGTTTCAGGTTACAGGTACTGTGAATTTATAGATGCACAGATATAAACTTGCAATATTCTTAACTGCAGACTTGTAAGGTTTCCGAAACCGTGACTTGAGGCTCTGCGAAGAAAAGGTACGGGATAACGGTTTCAAAAAAAGTTGCCCGCTGTTTCGCCGAGAATTAATATTAGCATTCCAGTTGGCCGTTTACCGACTCTGTTATTCGCCGACTGTTGGCAACATTCCCGGGCGGCCTTTGTCTGCGCGCCTCCAATAGGCCTTTTCTGAAGTCGGCGGAAGGCTGCGCTGAAAAGGCGGAACAACAGCCTGCGCTACAACGCGCCGGATCTCCGCACTCGAATCTTAACACGCCGTACCAAGCAGCGCAACCCGCCATCAATGGCACATTAAACTTTACTCACACTTTTTTTCTCGGGAAATATTATTACGAACAAAACGAAGCAATATTCGTTTTTCTGCTTAAGGAAAGACAACATTACTTTGCTTCTAATCAACTAGGAACATATAGAACTAAGAAAAGCAGTAGATGCCATTGCAAGAGCTGAAAGTTCTTTTAAAATCGTAGTATCAGAGTAATGCATCAGTGCACATGAATTCTTCCAAATCAGACATACCTGTTGAAATAATTTGGTAGGAAATCGAGTATAAAATGTTGAATCCAGAAATTTCCGGACAAACCTACACATTTTGAAATACTTACATTTACACGTCGTGATTCCCATCACCTTAAAAGTCGTCCCACTGTGGAGTAATGCACTTATCCATCTTTTTTATATTCATCAGATATTTTTTGGAACGGAAATTCCATTAGAGCCTATATCGCCGCCAGAAATTCACGTTGTTCCTCTACCGCATCGAACTGGCGAATAGTCACATCGCAGGGAGGCTTTTCAGGTGAATAAGGGGGATTGAGAATAACGGTTACTTATGACAGTCTTACCCAGAAACAGTTATTGCTTTTAGACACTCTTCAAAACTGCCAGTTAGCAAATAAAAATCTGTAAATATATAGATGAATGTATGAATGTTTATTTGTTTGATTTTTTGTTGGTTTGTTTGTTTGTTCTTCATACAAATCCACAGTTTTCATCCGATCTCGAGTAAACTTTGCAGACTTATTCTTTGAAACAAGGAGAAAAATACTGTCTACATTTGGTTGAAAAATTATCTGTATAAATAGTACATGTTGTCTTATAATTTCGAAATACTGCTGAACGGCGATAGACAGACGCGTTGGATATGGACGTCTCTGTACTGTTTTTCCGTGTAGTGGTCAGGCAGCTCTGTGGTTAAAGCGCTTGCTTACAAATGTTTGGGTCGTGGTCTTCCGTTCAAATCTCCGTGGAGGCTAGGATTTTAAAAAATTGTTTTTGATCGTAAGAGTCACGCCTGGGCCGTAGGTTATTCGGATTGAATGTTAAACTAAAGATATCACAAAGTGTGGAGTGCAATACGAAGTAAAACGTAGGTAGTCTTGCAATGCTGTAGGTGTACACTTTTTTAAGTTATATTGATTCCTCAGGGGTGATTCGCTGTCATTGTGTTTGTGACATGCAATAATCTATATATATATATATATAAAGATGAATGTATGTTTGTTTGTTTATTTGTTGGTTTGTTGGTTTGTTTGTTCTTCATACAAATCCACAGTTTTCATCCGATCTCGATGAAACTTTGCACACTTATCCTTTGAAAGGAGAAAAATACTGTCTACATTTGGTTGAAAAGTTATCCGTATAAATAATACACGTTGTCTTATAATTTCGAAAAATTAATGGACGGCGATAGACAGATGCGTTGGATATGGAGGTCTCTGTACTGTTTCTCCTCTTAGCTGTCATGTAGGTCAGTGGTAAAAGCGCGTGCTTACTAATGTTTGGGTCGTGGTCTCCTGTTCGAAAATCCGTGGAGGTTAAGATTTAAAAAAATTGGTTTTGATCGTAAGAGTCGGTTATTTGGAATGTAAGTTAAACTGTAGATATCATAAAGTTAGGGGTGCAATGCGAGGCAAATCGTAGGTAGTCTTGCAATGCTGTAGGTGTATACTTTTTTACGTTATATTGATCCCTCAGGGGTGATTCGAAATCAGTGTGTGTGATCCGCAGTAATAATACTATAAATACTTAAGTAAGTCTCTGTCTTTCGTTACGTTTTGACAACTAAATGCCTATATCGATATTGACGGAATTTAACAAGAAAATCTGTAGGGAGAGCACAGGACTTTTTTTTCGGTATGATTAATAGTTGTAGTCACAAAATTTTGAGAACTTATCGAATGGTGACAGAGACACGGATGTGTTTGTTAGTCTGTAATGTTACGTCGCTTGCTCAAGCTATGCTTGTCGCGCATTATATTAGTGTATAATTTGTTAGTAAATTTCGTTTTGTGAAAAAACGTATTATTTAGTATAGATGTCGATTTTCTCTGTCCTATTATTTTTTGTCTGCTTAAATGTTTCTGGCACCAGTTTATTTTGCCTTCTTTTTTGACATGCCTTGCGGGCGTAAACTGGCCTCAGTTGTAGCTCTAGCAGAGCACGAGCAGCTAAAGTTATTAGAACCCAAGAATCGGATGCTCATGCTGAAGAAAGAAGAAAAGGCCAAATTGAAATATACGTAGCTGCCCTTAGTTAACTCCTCCCCCCCCCCCCCTTCCACCACATTCCCTCATCTTCGTTTGTTTTTCTGTTGTTAAATATGTTGGAAATTTATTCTCTGCAAGAGACAGGTTCTATGGTAGAATGATATAGTGATGGGTTTCCGGTCATATTATGTCGATTCGGTGTTGTTTGGGACCAATCCATAGCTACCAGCAACTTTCTATATTCAATTCTGGCAAAGAAATTCTTAATCCACGCGTAAGAAGTCGCGAGTATCAGCTAGTTATAAATAAGATAAAACATTTACTTCACTGATTTTAAGGAAAGTATCTAGACATCTGTGAAATTTTTTTTGTTGAACATCGTATCTATCAGCTAAACAAAATATCCATACAGTCACAAAAGAGAGAATTATTTCAAATCCAGCAGAACTAATAATCACCGTGCGAAGTCAGCCAATTCTCATCAACTAAATAAAATAATTACAGTCAGCAACAGTAAACAATACAAAAAAAATATTACCACGTATGTAAACAATTTGGTCTCTCACAACGGAGTTCCAAGTAACTTGGGGAGTCCACTAATTACATTTGCACAAATAGTGGAGTGGAGGGGGGGGGGGTAGAGGGTCGATAGACATCTCACATCAACATTTTATTTCAGATTGCTGCCCTTCAAAGAACAGTAGAACTAAAAATAAATAAATAAGTCTCAAAAATTACAAGGTCGATATCGGAGGAGGGGGGAGGGGGGTGTCCCACCAGATCTCACCAATGCTTACCAAGGGCGAGAGGGGATACAGATTTACGAAAAACACTCTTCACGTAATTAATGGATGCGTCCAAAGGCTTAGCAACAAACTAAACAATAGCTGTAACATTACGCTTTTGTAATGACTTCCTGGTTGTCCGAACAAATAACATCTCAAACCACAACTCACACATTTAGAAACTTTTTTTTTATATATATTGATTACAGAATCCAAGCTGTGCTACATTTTCAATAATTGTTTTTATCAGAATAAAATATAATAGCACACAGAACAAGATTTACTACAAGTTATAAGCGTTGTTTGTTATTGTCAAAGTTTCAATTCAGAACAGTCGTTCTTATATACATGCTTGGGAGAAATTCGAAATGGTCATATGTTCAACACATCAGTTAAATTCATTTTTTTTAATAAACCTGACGTTGTCTACTGCAAAAATGTTCTAAATTTGGTTGTTTTAAATTTTAAAGTTAACACAGCTTGAAGCAATGAACACTTCAGCCATCATCCTTTCTGCAAACTTTTACAATAAAATATTATTCAGTTATTTTAACATGTGTCGATACTTGTTTGTCAGCAAAAGTGTCGGTCTAACGCGTGAGTGGAAGTTTTTTCGCTCAAAATATTTTCATACAACCCCGGAAGCGAATTGTCCGGTGAACAAACCCGGCGTGACAGGCAGTGCCTCACACCGCAAGCCAACAAATCCTACAAACACGCTTTTATATGTGACTAAGATAAAGACAATTACACTCTGCCTAGACGCTCATTTACATTTATGAGGCTGAATTATATACTACCTTCTTACTGCTGGAATATACTTGGAAATTCCGAGAGGAAGAAATATAGCTAATGTGTTGGGAAAAAAAATACTTGGTCCATAAACTAGACAAAAATATGGCACTAAATGTTTAAAAAAGAATTATTTTGACCAAACGAAATAATATTAGTATCAGTAGCATTTAATAAATGTTTCTTCAATATGCCCATTGTTATTGCTTTTAAACTTTTCTCCATTTTCAAAAAATAAACTATTATAAATAATAAAGTAAACAATGTTGTACCAAATATTCAAATTTTGTAATTCAAAGTTTTTTTTAACTGCACGTCAGCGTTATTGAAGTGTAGTCTTTTTTGAAGAATACATCACGGCAGCCACCTCGAATAATATCAGGAAACTGTGAAAATCTAAATCTTGGATTGTCGGATCGGGGATCGACATCATAAAAATAAAATGTAACTTTTCAAATTAAAACTTCTATTTTCCGTTTAATGAATTACGTTTGAATTTATATTTTGGTGGTTATTAATATAATTCACTTGAAAATTATATTCATATTCAGTTTCCAACCAGATTCATTATATGAAATCAGTAGTACTTATGACACATTAAATCGTTGCTTAAAAACTATACAATCAGATTGAAACCTTGACAAATACGAAAATTCGTGATAACTGACTGGTAATTATCCGAAAAACGGACTTCATAATTTCTCATGATTGAAGGCTTGCTGTACAAAGCCATGTTATTTACTAGGCTTACCAAGTATAATGCACATTTAAAAAATATTTTTTTTGTAGCATTTGTCAAATTTCTGTTTCTGTAATGCGGAATTATAAACTAAACTAAGTTTGGCAAATCATAACTTAAACAAATAAAAAAGTTATAGTAGGTGGTTTTTTAATTACATTTTGTGACGTGATTTGCCAATGTTTGGATAAAAATTTCACATACTAATAAACCGAACTGCCTGAGCGGAAGCAGACATAATGCAGGAAGTACTCGTAAAAGCGTCTTAAGGTCATAAAACGGTTATATTTATGAAAAAATTTTGGTAAATGTATAACAAAATTTGTTCGGATATAAATGTTCAATAAACTAATAATAATAGCAATATCATCCTTAACAATCACTCCGATTCTTTGATTTTCTTTCGTGGTTAATGTTATAAATTGGTTATCGTGACAACATCGGTCTCCTGTTGATGAAATGTTAAATGTACGGTTTCAGCTACACAAATCCATTTTCCTAAGTTCTGTAATACGTCTTCATTTGAGTAAAATTTCTTATTGCTTACATTTGATTACTAAATCAGAAAGATATAAATGATTGCAGCTCATTCATATATTACACTTAGTTTAAAACATTTCCACGAGATGATGTTAGCAGTATCTAAATGGAAAAGATCAGTGAAAATAATTTTCGTTTTGTACACTTCCATGATTGCGTAGATGAATTGCAGCTGGAGATATGGTTGCATTCCGAGTAATTGAGAACGTATGCCCTATGAAAAAATATTCCGTATTCACTCTCGATGGTGCGCAGACAGACAAAAAATTACTTTAAATGTCATTATGACCAATAATTCTTATTTTTTTCTTGTGGCTTTACGCCTCTCCCAAATCTAAATTATTAGAGGCAGTCAAGAACCCGGGAAAGGAACCGGAAAAATTTCGGCTATTGTCTTTTGAAGGAACCATCCCAGCATTCAACTGGAGCAATTTCGGGAAAACATAAATCTGTATGACTGGACGGGGATTCTAATCCGCATCTTCCCGAATGCGAGGCTGTAGCGTTACTTCTCACCCACCGCGCTCGGTAATTATTATTCTGATCTTTAGAAGATTATAAGGAGTTTGAAGAATAATGAGACATAGATCGACGGGAAGTAGATATTCGAATTGTAGTTCTGACAGAATGTTATCTCAGTATTTTTCAGCAGTTTTCAGTATAGCCTGAGGGACGTCTCATACTCTGACAACTACATCTCTGGAATCACTAAAAAAAAGTGAAGTTTATTCTACTGCCACTTGTATTGACTTAAACTGATTTTAATTATTCTCAAAATAATTAAATATAAACTTTATGATAAAACACTATGGCAGTGCTTGTGGATCGTTCTATTTAGAAATCAGTAGGACTTCATATTTCTGCCTACAGTCGTTTTGTTGCGAGAATGAAATACTTTTTATCTCAGAAGGGGAATGGAACTTAACCATTTTTCCTTGCAGCTGCCAATTAAAATATGAACAATTAACATTATTGGAATAAAATCCTCTCGGCTGTCCAGCCGGACGGGGAAAGTCTCCACTCACACATCATCTAACATTATTGATGACATGGTGAAATAAATCTCTTATTTTATTACATAAACTACTTACATAAATGCTTTTAATACATAGTTTCTTCAGGTAAGGATTTATTAACCTAATGCACATTTTTTTTTTTTTTGTTGGAGTTGAAATTAAAACGATTTTCGCCAAATAACATCAAACGTTACTTAAATATCGATTTCAGTCCACCTGCAACAATGCTATTATTTTGTGAGTGTATTGAGAAACGCTATAGCTATCCGATGATGCTGCTGTTACTTTTCGAATGCTGCTATATAGACATGGTTTTCAATACCAGACACTGCAAAATCAAACGCAGTTCTGAACTCGATACAGTGGAATTTGTATGTCAAATGTTCCCTTCATGAGATGTGACAATGCACTGATTGATGTACGAAACTTGGTACATTATAATTTGCCTCATCAGAGAACGTTTCAGCCGTTGAAAGCCGAATTGTATTTGGCTCCACGTATCGCGTGTACTTTGCACTTTGTGTGCGGTGCGTCGCACGGCTGTCCGATCTGCCTTTGTCGGTCCGGGTGGCCTACGGGCAAGGCGCAGGACACGACCCGCATAATTCCATCTCTGCTCGCTCCCAAGGACACACCCGAGTGACGAAACGTTTCTAGTGTCGGTGGTTTTGACTATCGGGAATCGTACAACGACACGCTTACTAGATGAAATGTCCGCCATAAAGATAATTACATGCAGCGCCTATCAAATGTCTCGTCAATCACAGTAAACGTTCTTTTATCTTTTATACAGGATCTATGGCGAAACATACCTACTTTTTTACTATGAGTGTTCATAAATTATTTAAAACAGTTCTCTAGAAATAAGTAATGTTATAAATACCTAGCAACAGAAAATTCATAATACGA
>JARYHS010013630.1:76999570-77222590 GCA_031002005.1 Vandiemenella viatica
CCAGAGCTGTAATGTGGCAAAGGGATAACGTGAGCTTTTTGTCCAGAAAAATCGGCATTGAAATATTCCATTGCTTTCAAATACTTTCTATATTACTGATGTTTAAAGAGGCTCGTGCTACAGTGAGCAAGTGCTCTGTCCTATAAGTCCGTCGTCACCGGATCGAATCTCGCTGCTGGCAACTCGTTTTTATTTATTCAAATGTGTATACAGGTAGCTGCTGGCAATCAGTTTCAACAATTATGCGTATAATAAGTTTTTTAAATGAGGTTTGTTGTGAAAAAACCGAGGTTTTAGAACTTCATTATGTTGTTCCCAAACAAAGTTATATTTCAAAAATATAAATATTTGCTGTGGCAGGTATGAAATACAAATATCGTTACTCGAATTTTAACGTCCAAGGATAGATGTTCATTCCCACACAAAGGAACGGGAGGATCGAAACGAGACGCCGTTGGTTTCCATAATAACACATACTTAAAAATTTATTATATGCATATTTATTGAAACTGGTTGCGGGGAATTAACTGTATACATATTTGAATAAGTAAATAAATAAATAAAAAAGTTGTCCGCAGTGATATTCGATCCGGCAACAATGGGCTTATGAGGCAGAGAGCTTGCTCGCTGCATCCCGCGCTCCTTGAAATATACCTAACGTAGGAAGTATTTGAGCGCAACAGAATATTTCAATGCCGATTTTCTTAACGGCGAAGAAGCTTATGTTACTACTTTGTCACATTACATCTTTGATCATGAGCTTTTATTACACACAGTATCAACTAAATCTGAATTTTACAATTGGTGGACTTTCCTGGAAACCTCAGCTACATGTATCTGTTTAAAATATTCACTGTCCTGTTAAATAGTGCTTATCTCGTCTTTTAGTAACATTAATCTCTTCTCGCGTAGAGGTTATACTCTTTGAGACCCGGGATGGGAGAGATCCCATTATAAAGTATGTAGGCTGGCGCCAGTTTAACAACTCATATTAGTCATTGTGACTCATGAATTTAAAGAATATTTCTGTTGGGACATAGTTGGAGAAGCAATTGTGAACATTTTGAAAATATTAAACTATCACTATCTAATGGACCGGAAATGCTGGTATGGATTTTATTCTATTGTTACATCTACAGAATTTATTTTTTGCACAATTTATCACAGTCACATACTATAGTCACATCACAACGTAATACCTTAGCACGACCAATCTTCGCAGCTCAGTAGGCTATAAAATAAAATTCATCGTATTCGGTAATGAGGGTTGCAGAAAATGAATCACTGTGGTATAACCTGGTCATAATAATTTCTGACATCTGTAAACTGTAATAAAGTTGTATGTTTCCATAAACAGTGCATAATTTTAAAGTATTTCTCCTATGATTAGCGGTGAGATTTCGGAACCTATTCATTCTGTGATAATGATTTAATATCCAGATACTAAATACAAACTATGAATAGAATTACCTCCTACTGACAATCATATTTCAATATCCATCTACACTTCCCTTCAAAACCAAAATCTAATTAAATATTTAAAATAAATCGCATATTTTAAATAAATTGTATTAATTTTTTCATACTTCCCTCCTGTATTATTTCTTTCAATCAGGAACTATGGAACAGTTGAGATACACAATTTTTCCGATTCATTGATCAAATATTGAAAAACTAGCACGGCTTATCTGTTTCGATTATTCTTTTTATAATTATTGTTTAAAATTTTAATTTATAGGTAACATCATTTTCCTTCTGCAGTATCTGTTGCGGAATTTTTGTCTGTTTTATCCGACATCATTTTTCTGTATTTCACTTCCTTTTTACACTCTTTTAGCTTGACTTGTACGTAAGTATAAATGTATTGTAATCTTTCAATGACAACACAATAATTTAATAGCTACGTCCGGGTATTCTCATTAATCTCAGAGTATATATTAATTCCCACTGCAGCAAGTAGTCGCCTGTGTAGTATGCAATCATGCGGACACCTGTGTTGCCAAGGTTACAAAGACAGGAGTCCGCCTCAGTACGTTCTTTAGATGCAGTTCTCCACTGAACAGAAACATGAAATTGAAAATTCCTTTCTAAATTAAATACGGTCTGCTTAGATTTCGATAAGTTAGACTCTTTGCAGTCGGACAGGCTAACGTGGTTATTAGTAGCGTAAAGTGACTAGATTTTTTCCTGATTGCTCCAACCTAGGAGGGAGATTTCCATGTAACGTTGATGCATTAGATGAAATAGCTAGGTTACACAAACAAGAACGCATTGAAACTCATGAAATGCTAAATTTCCAGAATTCTCATTGCTTGTATCTTGAACTTGAATTTTTTTTAAAAAAAAAAAAGATTTTGCATCAATTTGAACAAAAAATAAAATTATAATGTTTGAAACTAGAAAACACACCTTTGCAGTAATGTGATCCAAAACAGTAAAAACAAAACTGTAGTTTAAAAACAAACCAACTTAGTACAAAACGCGAAGGTTGGTTGGATCCTCCAGAAATTGTAAGCATACTAAACAACTTTGTCAGAGGTAGGAAGGCCAATTCATTTCCTCTGGAACCTCCAATTTAATGTGAGACCCGAACCATGGAATGTCCTAACATAGCGCATATGATAGAACACAACTCAAAAATTTCCTCTCGTCGGGATTGAAACCCGGGCATGAACCAAGAACTTTCGAAAGAATAAAATTATAACTTAGAAAAAAAAACACACTTTTGTATTAATGTGAACCAAAAAGTAAAAAAAGTCTTTAAATAGATTTTGCTCGACAGCGATAGGATGTCCCATAAATCATAATATTATTAACACAACCGTTGCGTAGCGACGCGGACTGTGGATCTAGGTTAAAATGACGAATATTTTTGTCGGTTTTAGGCGCTTTTGTGTACTCACCTAGGCGAATTCTGGTACGTTTCCCAATTCCTGTTCGAAAATTAACAAAAAAAGTACATTAGAATGGTTCATAGATGCGGGGTGACATGTTCTCTCCTCCGTTTTGTTGCAGAGACCAGCTGCACGACGTTGCCGCTACGGCCAGGGCTAATCACCTGTCAATTAAAACATGCCTGTAGGGGACCGATCCCCAGTACGGACATACCGGTGTCAGTTTTCCATTGTTTCGTAAAATAACTTCAGAAAAATCCTGGAATGATTTTTATATCAGCTGGCCTATTCCTACGCTAATAATTTCGACGTCCATGAACGTTGTTGGCTTAATTATAGCTGGAGTGATCATTAAGCTTGACGTCCTGTCTGGTATTAAAATAAAAAAAGGGTGATAATAAAGTAAGCAGTAGTAAAAAATATAGAAAAATTAAATGCAGGACTGAAGTTCGAGGTGCTAATACGAGAGTACTACAATTTGATCAGAGAATAAATGCCTTTGAACTAGTGAATGGCATAAACAAGTTATAAAATAAGTATGAAATGTCATTTTCTAGATTTTTTTCAAAACGTTTTTATGTTTTCTATTTGCATCTAATTTATTATTATCATTGCTATGAGGTTTATCTAGAATTTTTTCGGCAAGTTCTAGGAATATATATAGAGGGCCACACTTTTTCATTTCCTCGTTTAAGTATACCTGTTTGTATCAGAAGGTTAGATTCCTGAGAACAAGGAAATTTTTGTAAAATAGTGACAAATTTCGTCAGAGAACATTTCATAGAGCTGATTGAAAAAAGCCATTAATTAATACGAGATTAAGAATGTGATGCTCTATTGACAAAAATAGTGGCAGCTTAGCCCATATGGCCCTTGACATGAAATTTCAGGATTCCAACTTCAAATTCCAGCGAACATAGTTTTCCTGGATTTTTATTAATCAATATGAAATTTGTCTGTGGTCCTAAGCGTACGTATGTCTGAATACTAAAGAGGCGGAATATGAAACAAATAAACTGTATCACTCAACGATTGAAGTACCGAACTGGGTTTACCGGTCAAAAATGCTATACGAATTTACTTTAATACTATAAAAGTCGATGGTTGTAGAAACATCAGTTGGAATCATTAGCGATAATAACGAATGTAGTCCATCGACAGGGTTGATTATTCCCTAAAATTTTTGACAATCTATACATCATTGCTTGTTATGTTAATTACAGTGAAACTGCTGGATACGCAGATTAGACGGTTAACCAGACTGACATGACATTAAAATGGCACAACGTTTAAATATATCTCCATAAACAGAATACGTAGCAATATTTTTGAAACAGTCCTTGTGGACCTAAAAGCGGAAGAGCAATTTTCACCATTCCCTGCTCGTATCATGTTGTATCTGGAACCGTCATATTCTGAATTTGCAATGTTCTGATATAACTGAGAAACGTAGTGTTAAATGATATATCAGGAGCAGAGTGAACAAGTAATGGGGTCAATGAGTTCAATAGTTCTTATAAGCAAATATTAGGTATGATTATTACTTTTTAACGAACCAAACATCTAACACTTTTTTTTGTATTTTCTCCAAAACGATGAACAGCGGGAACATAAAGTATCATGCAAGCAGTATTCTCGACAGTATTAATATGGTTCATCCGTCCAGTGTTACTGCGAAATCCAGCCCGAGAGTATAGTGCAATTTTAATTTCTGAATTATAGAAAACTGAGAAAAAAGAATGCTTCTAACAGCAACTATTAACATCATTATTACTGGAATCTCTTTCTTCTTTAATTTTTTTTCATTTTTGGAGGACTTTACAATTTTTTAATCAATTACCTTACAAATTAGTTCTTTCCATCTGCTACTATGCCAACGAACAAAACTCTTATACTGGATTTCACTTCTGAAGAAGAAATTAAATTATCTTCAATACAGCCTGTATATGTGGCAAAGGTAAAGTAACTTCTTTTTTAAGACATTGATAACATAACTTTTAAAAGAATGTAGTCTTTCTCGGTAAGTCAGTTACGTAAAATCTTCTCGGGCTTTCCACCAGGAGAGCCCGTCAGTAAAAATACAAAGCGACGTTTCGGAGCCTGCCTCTGGCTCTATCTTCCAGCGAAGTGTCGGATTTCTGAAAAGTCTCTGCTTCTAAGTCCTTTGGTTGCCCGGTGACGTCAGTCACGTGTGTCTGGTCCAATTGGTGCACAGACGGTGGGGTAGGGAAGGACCTGGTGGGGCGGAATTGTAAATAGGGATTCGGGATACCGTCTCAACACATGTATGGTCCGGAAGCAGCGTCCTGTATTGCCGCAGTCAGGCCCTTCGTGCCGAGCTGAGTCGAAATCGTTTCAAGAAGTTTCATCGCCGAAGCAGCCCTCGCCTCCGGTTACAAGTACGCCACGGCATTCGGCAGAAGTCAACGCCGGTGAGAGTCCCGCCCAGTACGATACCCCTGCTTCGAATCGCCAAGAGGATTCCTGGTCAGATGGGTCTGGAGCGGACGAGTCATCGTGCATATCATGGTCGTCACCAAAAGCCGCTCTCATCGATCACGACGATTTCAAGAAAGAGGAGAACGTCATTTACTTCTACTGCGAGAGCGCAGGCAATAAGTAAAAGTTCAAG
Source organism: Vandiemenella viatica (assembly GCA_031002005.1). NCBI lineage: Eukaryota > Metazoa > Arthropoda > Insecta > Orthoptera > Morabidae > Vandiemenella > Vandiemenella viatica. The sequence goes on from JARYHS010013630.1 coordinate 77,005,097, forward strand.
CCTTTTACACCGAGGTAGTTCGAGAATTTCTATTACGCCTAAGAATCTCCGCTCCAAGTGCAGCTCCGAGTCAAAGCCGGGGAAATTCTGTTTGCGTGGGATATCCGTAGCAAGAGCTTCAAGAAACTCAAGCAAACTCTCTCGGATCCGGCACAAGCACTAAACGCCAAGCCCATCATCGCAAAAAAGAAAGAGTGGTCTCGCCATGTTAAACTAAAACTCGTCCTCTCCAAGAACTTCAAGGAGGAGGAGTACTTTGCAGACCTCCTTCGAACGCTCCAAAGCCCCTGGAACCCAAGAAACAATGTAGAAGAACCGATGGTGCAAGAGGCCTCGTTGACGTCAAACCACGTGGACTTAGTGCAGCAGAAATCACCAAGTTCGTCCTCCGTCAAGAGAAGCCCATCAGAATGAGTCTTCATTAGCGCATACATGCTCATTGCCAACCCAGCTGCTGGTCACCTGTATGAGCCAAGAGGACCTCGAAGAAATCAAGGAATTCATAGAAACTAAGAACACGAGATACAGCATGGACTTCCAAGAAAACACTCGGCATTCAACAACGGGTATTCAACAATAAGAAATAGCTCCAAGAGACTCCAGCAATACGGATGAGGGAACTCTCCAATTCCTCCTCACGCCCAACACCAGACAGGAGAGAGCCTGAGGCAACCAAGTCCACCGCCCCCGGCCAGCATCCAAGTCATGAAAAGGAGTCTACTGAATTCCAACAAGAAGCCATAGAAGCGGAGACCGATGGCAACGTTACATCAATGCTTCCGCTGCTAAGGCTTCGGGCATCAAGCTTCTGACTGTCTCAAACAAGTGCGCTGCGTTCGCTGCGGAGGGAGACATAACAACTTGGTTTGCACACGTCCGCGTGACGCAACGCCGACGTGGGCAAACTGTGGTTCTGACCACGCCGCCAGTTATGTGGGATGCCCCATAAGAAGAAAGCTTAAATCAGCCATCAAAAGCCGTCAACGCCAGCGCCAACCCAGTAACTCCCAACGAATGGGAAGACCGGAAGTACCTCAGAGATGGTCATCATGCCACTTCAATAATCATCCGCCGACCAATTCAAATGACCAAACGGTCACCAATGCTGTAATCAAGAGCCAAGACGAGCAAATCAGCTGAGGAAAATCGTCGAGTTGTTAACACAACTGATTGCGGCAATGATCCCCAACTGACCACATGAAAACAGTTAGCTATCGAACGAATAAGAATATCAAAAGGGTTTCCACACAGGCTGTAATCACTACGGTCAAAGCCGGTTTTCCCCCAAAGTGTAGAGTATAACATTTACAACATTCAACAATTATACTGTATTTAATGAACAATAGGTAAACACACATATTACTGTTATATACACAAAGTTCAGCGGACAGTGCCCGCAGCCAGCCACTGAGACAGGATCTCCAGTCACAACCACTACAACGTGACGTCGAGGCGCTCCAACCGAGCCACCGCCTCTGGCGTGGCCAAATTTAAGTCTTTCAAACTATCAGGAAATGCACGTAGTAGGAAGTCCTGCATAATGTGCGACACAGTTTGTAAAACCTCACCGCAGTCACCATAAACAGAATCTGCCCAGCCTCAGGTGTGGGGAGTTGAAGCAGTTCTTCCCGTACCACATCTAATCCGCTTTAATTTACACCAAATCGACCTCGGTAAGTTGAATCCTGATAGTTTAGAGGAGGAATTGGTAATTTCCACTATTCCCTGTGGTGTTGCCGATGCCCAATCAGCTGTCCAGCTATCTGTAGGGCTGAAGGAGTTAGATGTTAGACTGACAGCAGTCTTCCGGCAGGGCGACGTAACTTCAGCCATGTTTTGTATTCCGTAATATCTCCATGGATGGGAAGAGCCTCATTGTTTAGAATTCTCGACGATAGTTTTATTAAAAACTTTTGCCTTCTGATGTGAAGTAGTGTGATGTTGCTGAGCACCTGCAGCCACTGAAAAGGTGTAGATGGAAGTGAGCCAGCTATGATGTGCAATGTTTGGTGAAGCTGAACGTCCACCAACTGGGTGTGGGAGCTATTAAGCCATACGCTAGAGCAGTATTCAGCTTTGGAGTAAACCAAGACTAGGGCTGTTGTTCCTAATGTATTTGCATCAGCTCCCTATGAACTTCCTGCCAGCCGTAGAAGTAAGTGGTTCCGACTTTTAAGCTTGGCAGCTGTATTCTGAAGGTGCCTTTTGTAGGTTAGGGATCTGTCTAATGTCACACTCAGGTATTTTGGTATTTTGGGGTACTGTTATACTTCAGCATCTGGTCTCTGAACAATATATTTGGCTGGTGGCTCATTTACTTGTTGCTAAAATGGAATGTAGATATTTCTGTTTTCTGTGGGCTAGGTTGAAGGTGCCACCTTTGATGGTAGGCATCCATTTCCTGAAGGTCATGAGTCAGGATTTCTTCAGCCCCCACGAAGTTAGTGCTTTGGACTGTAAGGTTGATGTCATCAGCATATACAAATTTGCGAGAGACTGTGTCTGGCAGGTCATGAGCATTTATGTTAAAAAGTATAGGGGAGAGAACCGAGTCTAAAGGTAGACCATTATTTATCTTGTGAAATCTGCTCCTGCTGAACTCAGTATGCACCTGGAACAGACGGTTACTCAACATGGTTTCCAATAAAGAGTTTATCTTTATGCAAGGAACTGCTTTGATCAGTTTGAGAAGGAGACCCTCTCTCCAAACTGTATCATACGCTGCCGAAAGATCTAGGAATACAGATATGTTCTTCATTTTCTTCTGATAACCTACTTCCACGTCGGTGGTAAGAGACAGGACCTGATCACTACAGTCTCGACTGGGATGGAATCCAGTTTGTTCAACAGGGATCAGAGCTTCAATTTCTGAAGCTATTCTGTTCAATATAAGCCATTCCAGTAATTTGTAACACTGAGTAAGGCTATCGGACGGTAACTTTGTCGGAAAGTTTTTTCCTGGTTTCAGTAAAGCAATGATTTTTGTTCGCTTGAAGATCTGAGGAAGCCTTCCAGATCGTAGTATGGAACTGAAGAGTGACGCAAGCCAACGAGATGTAGCTGGTCCACAGTTTTTCAATAGTTCTGAACAAATCCCATCTAATCCTGCAGCTTTTGAATTTCAAAGGGTCTTTAAGGCTTCCTGAACTTTTTGTAGGGTGAATGGATGGGAGTATATATAGTGAGATTGGGTTTCGTTCATTAGACGTTTAAGCTTAGATTTGACCCGTCTAGTGCTTGTCCTTTTTTGTTCTAGAAGTAGATAAAATGTGATATGCTATTGATTTCACATTAATGGATGAGTGTGTCCTTGAGGGTATTGGTGTAGGATCTAATTTACGAATAAGAGACCAGGCTTTTCTATTGGAACGGGTAAAGTTTTTATCCATTTACTTTTTCTAGCAGGGTCAAGTGATTCCAGCAGTTCTGTTGTCTTCTCATGAGAGCTGCTTTCCTCAAATTATTCTCTAAGTCTGCTTGACTCCTCACCGCATCCTGGAATATAGTCTTTTCTGAACCCTTGCGGGGTGGCTCTATTCACTGCAGCTTTTATTAGTCCTAGAAACCTTATATAATTTTCTGGAACTGCTTTGATCCGTCGGATGTTAGCGTCAGTATACTTCGCATAGGCTTCCCAATCTGCTCTATGGAAGTTCCACCGAGATTTAGGGGCGGATGGGATAACAGGTATCTGGATTCCTATTTTATAGATTATGGGTCTATGCTGACTGTGAGGGAAGTCACCGAGAACTTGACTCCTTACGCGACAGAAAGGAGCTGTTAAACCAAAAGAGGCGAAACAATGATCAGGTGAGTAGTCTTGTTTCCAGCGAGCGTTATGAAATGTACTTTGGTCTTTAGGATCATGTATTAACGTCAAGGGACATCACCCCATTCTATTAATTTAATCCCGTTCTCGTCACTCTGGTTATATCCCCACAGCGTATGATGGGAGTTGAAATCCCCAAGGATAGTGGGAACCAAGTTGATAGTTTCTGGCCAAGGTGCAGTGGGTGCCTTGTAGATGTTTGTAACTACAACATTCTGCACCTCTATTGTGGAGGAAAAGTAAATTGGATGATATTCTGCTGGAATGACCTTGTAGTGGCATATGTCTTTCTTAATATAGGTTGCAATGCCATATTTTGCATGATGTTGTGCTGTTACCATTTTATGACCAGGTAGTTTCCTTCTAGCAAGCAGCTGCTTGTTGTTCTCTGTGTGAGTTTCTTGCAGGATGACAACATCAACTGAGTATTTCTGTAAAAGTGAAGATAAGGACAGGCTCTTTGCTCTACTGATGTTAAGTTGGCAAATGTTTAGCTGGGGTCCTATTGTCCTTGTATGAAAGTCTGAGTCCTTAGAATGACTGTTATGTTTGTAATAAATGTCATTGCCGTGAGGCCCAGAAGGGCAGTACGGTGGCATCTGATCGCTGTCACCCATTTAGCACCACCCTGGGAGCACGTGTACCTTAAGGTATGCTACAGACGCGGGTAACTTTGCTCCACTTACTATGATCAATAATATGATCTATCACTGAAATCTAGTGATACATAATATAAGGAGGCAGAGATCAAGGCTGCAAGATTATCACTCCAGCTACTCCCCTCTCCTGCGCTTACCCCTACCACGCCTCGACCCCACACCCCGGCCGCCCCACCAGGTCCTCCCCTGCTCCACCGTCTATGCTCAGACTGGCCCCAACGCACCAAAGGCCTTATATGCGGTGACTTTTCCGAAATCCGACACTTCGCCGGAAGATAGAGTCAGAGGCAGGTTGCAAAACGTCGCTTTGAATTTTTACTGACGCGCTATTCCGGTGAAAAGCCCGCGAAGATTTTATGCAACATAACTCTTCACAGAAAAATTTAGGGTATTTGATTTGGAGAAAAACGAAAGACTCTTTCCTCCACTATGTAGGCCTACGTGTAGATTTCATATTATTATCAAATCTACATAACCTTACACGACAAGACTAAATCACATCTACTTTGCCAGTACAGTTTCTGAGAGATCACACAGTATTGTGAAGTAATTACACTGTGGGAAATATTCAAAGTCACTAATAATTATTCCCGCCAGTAATATTTTTTAAAAATATTTGTTGTACCAACGATTATCTATGGTTAATTGTATCCTTAATATAAAAAATAAACTGTTTGCACAGTGAGTTGCAGGTCTTTTTATATCTGGGCTACAAGTCTAGTCTAGGATTTATGTATTCATAACTGAAAATAAGTTCACATTGGTTATTAGTTCAGCTTGTTGACCCTGAGTTGCAAATACTGCCAAATATATCCGAAACTGAAAATTAGTTAGTTAAATACAGAACTAACACGATGTCACTTTTCGTAAATTAAGAAACATAAAAAAAATAGATAGTTGATGACAGCTGATGTTTTTGATCTGAACGGCAAAGTTCAGTATAGCTAACTAAAACACGCGAGTTATGATTAATTTTGGGAAATTCAACGGAAAATCTTAATCAGAACAAAAGGTTTGGCTGAGTAAGCTTTATGTCAAAACAGTTTCGGAATTTAATACAAATACTTATTTGATAACTTTTATTAAAATACCTGAAGACTGATTCCGAAATAGAACTATCAGTGATAATCTACTACGATTTGAAATCAGCTTGCAGGGCAAAGTCTCGTAGTTGCGAAAGTCGTAACAAACAAACGTGGGGCTTCCCGTATTCTGTAAATTGCGATAATCGTGTTAGATCGTTCATTAGCATCAGAGATTTATACGGTAATCATGAGCGAGGAAACGGCGACTGTAATGGACTCGTCCTTCAATAATCGATTGTTAGACTAACTCCTTAATGTGCAATGAACTTCTTCGTCATTAGCTGTAGCCTATTCCGGAACTGAGGAAATTTAATTTTTTGTCATTAAAACAAAGTATGCTCCACTGACATAGCACTCGTGGTTAATTTACAGTTGCAGGATTGACACACTGTTGGAGCCACCAATGTAGCAAACCATTTTACCGCATCTTTTTCAGAGGAAACTAACGCTAGTTCACAACCAATTCAGACTAGACGTAGCCGTATAGGATAGTTACCGGTTGCATGCATTTGTATTCAATTATTATGGAACTTACTATAATCATTACCTTATTTTTTCAGATTATTTTGCAAACCGATTATAATTTTCCGCAATTCGCATAATCTTTCAAGTCTACAGAGTGCAATAATGAGAAATGACATAAAAAACTTATTAGTAACCAACTAGGAAGCGGATAATTACCAAAAAAAAAAAAAAAAAAAATACGCAAACACATTTGGCAAAGGAAATTCTGGGTGAGCGATATGCAAGTATTCTCAGTAGTTCTCTAGAGAAATAAAATGAAACACAGAATTAGGCCCTGTCTAATTGTTGTTAACATTTCCTCGTGCATCCTGAAACCACTACATTATCACTTCAGTACGGGAATTTTTCCAAACTTCTTTCGGGAAGGAACAGAATATAGTTAGAAGCGCAACGATACTGGAGACACGAAAACAGTTGCCCGATGCCATAAAACAACAGTTTTTATCACATAACAAAGGCTGAGTATAAAATTATGTTGAAGAGTACAACACTGGTGATTCCTGCGTTGTTGCATTGTACATCTAAAATGTAACGAAATTACAAAGAGGAAGTTCATAGCCTTACTAAATAAACCGCACTGACAACTACAGTTCCGTTGACTGAAGATATCAGGAAATTATATATTTATGTATCTCACTGTCTCTATTAATAAAATTTATTGCTTCTTCGTCTAAATCATTCTCTATCCTAGCCGGATGTGTTAGATCCAGTATAAATTCACATATCTACAATGCTGATTTACAAAGTCAACATGAACTGTTAATTTAATGAAAGACGTGCAACATTTTAGACGTATACATGTTAAAAAAATAATGGGAAAAAGGTTACTTCTGATGGGTGCTTGACGTAGTAATATCTTGCTGTTAAATGTTCTAAAGATCAAAGAGCTTTCCGTGCTGTGAGGTAACGTAAATACCCAGGCACCTCACAGGCTTCGCTTTGTGAGCCGCTCGATTGTCGATAATTCAATACCAATCGCCCTTTCTACTCTCTGTCAATAGCAAGTCATTACAGTTCCGCCCAGCCTTTATCTCTGTGGAAATGAGGGCCACGTCCACAACTTACCAATATTCCACTAAAAATGCTTTTCTTTCACATGTTTCAAACAAAGAATGTACACGACCGAAATAAATTCAACTGTTTGGACATACATTCTTGGAACTTACTTTATTGCGTCTGTCTTATTGACTGCATTGTGCTCTTTGGTATAGAATATAATCCACTGGAAAGGTAAGTTGTTAATGTTATTGCTGTTTCTCTTAGAAGCAGTTTTGAGTTCGAAGCAAACTGAACAGGATTTCTGAGAAATTTCGATGTTTCTGTCTATTCAATGCCAGAAGTGTTAAGAACTTTAAAAGTTGTTTTGTATGCTGATAAAAATAAGATTTTCATAGCTTGTTAAAAAATAAAAAAGTTACACTGTTTTCAGTAGTGCTTTTATCATCAAGAAAACAAGAAAGAAAACGAGCGTGGTGTGTTAGTCGTTAACGCTCTGTCCTCGCATTCGGGAAGACGGTGGTTCGAATCCTCGTCCGGGCATCCAGATTTGGGTTTTCCATGGTTTCCCCAAATCACTCCAGGCGAATGCCGGGATGCTTCCTTCAAAAGGCCATGGCCGAATTCCTTTCCGTTCATTGTTCCCATTCCCATACCACTTCTAACGACCTTGACGTCGACGAGGCGTAAAGCCATAAGTAAAAAAAAGTAAACAATAAAGAAATAATATTAGATCCATTTATCAGAGACGCGTAAATTTACCGCACTTACTATGTTAAATATCACTATTCTGAGCAGCCACGGTAGTTGGTATGAAGGAAGTGAGTGAAGAAATAGGAATAAACTCAGAGTCATTTCCAGTTACTTGTGTCTTTCCCACACAGTAGCACTTAAAAGCCATTAGATGAAATATTAGCAGATTTGGAGTCCAGAGAAGTGGGGGAGTTGGGCTACAAAACTATCATTAGACCTTTGCTTGAATATGGTGGTGTAATTTGGGAACCACATTTTGGGTATCAAATACAGGAGTTGGAAGGGGCGAAAATTAGAACTGTTAGACTTGTCTCTGGTGATTACTGCAGAACATGGATGGAGAAGCTTTAAAGGAAGACAGGAGAAGGGTTAAGAGACTGGTGGGAGCGTACAATTGGTGATAAGTAGTGAAACGATACTGGTGAAAGAATTAGGAGAAGATCACGGAAATGGCCACAAGCTGCCAATCTATTTCGGGTATAAGCATGTGGGAAAATTTTATTTCGTAAGAGGGTCAGGGAAGGGAAATAATTTATCACAAATGTTGCAATAATATAAAATTAACATTCGTAGCGAGCAAAAGTAGGTGGGTACAAAAAAGGTGATAATGTGTGTGTAGAGAAATTGCTGAGGTGGTGTGCACTCCATCGCAATTAAATAAACCAAATTAAAGATTAAAATTACTCTGCTCACCAACACTCTGAATCGTTATTCGCTTTCTAGAAAACTAGGTAGGCGCTAAAACACAAACAGTTACTTCTCTGCATCCATCGGTTGCCTGCAATTCTTCATACAATCAATCTAATTTCTCAATTTTTTGTTTACGAAGTTCAGCTTCAGGATCAGGATCAGGCGGAGAAACTCTCTCTCTTTCCGAAATACACAGACGGAAAAAAAAATCCCAACACCAAGAAAAAATTATTGTAGAGTAATGAAATTTGGACAATGCATTTGTCAAGTTAACATGTTTAATTGATTAAATTTTCAAGATCACAGGTTAATTTAAGCTCAAGAAAATGCATTTCAAATGTGAAATACTGTTAAATTAATAGCCGGTGTAACCTCCAGAATTTTGAATGCAAGCCTGCAAACGTGAATGCATTGTGTCATACAGGTTTCGAATGTCACTTTGTGGTATGGAGTTCCATGCTTGTTGTACTTGTGCTGTCAATACTGGGACGGTCAGTGCTGGCTGTGGATGATGCTGGAGTTGTCGTCCAATGATATCTCATACGTGTTCAATTGGAGACAGATCTGGTGATCTCGCAGGCCAAGGTAACATGTCGACACTCTGTAGAGCACGTTGCGAGACAACAGCGGTATGAGGGCGAGCGTTATCCTGTTGAAAAACTCCCCCTTGAATGCTGTTCATGAATGGCAGCACTACAGGTTGAATTACCAGACTGACGTACAAATTTGCAGTCAGTGTGTTTGGTATAACCACAAGAGTGCTCCTGCTGTCATAGGAAATTGCTCCCCAGACCATGACTCCAGGTGTAGGTCCAGTGTGTCTAGGCCGCAGACAGTTTGGTTGCAGGCGTTCCCCTGGCCTCCTTCTGACCAACACTCGGCCATCACTGGCACCAAGGCAGAACCTGCTTTCATCAGAAAACACAACAGATCTCCAGTGTTGGTCAGAAGGAGGCCAGGGGAACGCCTGCAACCAAACTGTCTGCCGCCTAGACACACTGGACCTACACCTGGAGTCATGGTCTGGGGAGCAATTTCCTATGACAGCAGGAGCACTCTTGTGGTTATACCAAACACACTGACTGCAAATTTGTACGTCAGTCTGGTAATTCAACCTGTAGTGCTGCCATTCATGAACAGCATTCAAGGGGGAGTTTTTCAACAGGATAACGCTCGCCCTCATACCGCTGTTGTCTCGCAACGTGCTCTACAGAGTGTCGACATGTTACCTTGGCCTGCGAGATCACCAGATCTGTCTCCAATTGAACACGTATGGGATATCATTGGACGACAACTCCAGCATCATCCACAGCCAGCACTGACCGTCCCAGTATTGACAGCACAAGTACAACAAGCATGGAACTCCATACCACAAAGTGACATTCGAAACCTGTATGACACAATGCATTCACGTTTGCAGGCTTGCATTCAAAATTCTGGAGGTTACACCGGCTATTAATTTAACAGTATTTCACATTTGAAATCCATTTTCTTGAGCTTAAATTAACCTGTGATCTTGAAAATTTAATCAATTAAACATGTTAACTTGACAAATGCATTGTCCAAATTTCATTACTCTACAATAATTTTTTCTTGGTGTTGGGATTTTTTTTTCCGTCTGTGTACATACAAATTGCTGTAATCAAATAGTTTAGATATCTTCAATCATTTGAGTGCAGTGTGATGTACGCGCAGTTACACTCAAAGGCTAGCGATTGCAATTATTAATTACGATTATCGACCGATTGACACGTGTTAAAATTAATTAATGAAATTATGTTTAACTACAATGGTTTGTCAACTGCCATAAACGTAATCCACAACACTCGACGAACTGATACATCAACGCAATTACATTTCACTGCTCCAGTGTAGTCACGAACTGAGCTTTCTTCAAATGCAGTACTATTCTCGTCATCAGAGTCATTACGCCAGGCACGTCGATGTGACTTTAAATCAACACAAAAATCTGTAGAAGTTGATTTCAAAAACTGAAAGTGGTGCGACTGCAAATTCTATACTGGATGGTTTATAAAAAGATGAGATTGTACAGTTTTTGAATGCGATAATGAGCACATCGATGTAGTTCTCTTCTGTAAACTCCGTGGATAAGATCTGAATATCTTATCGGAAAAAGATGGCACTTTCATATTTATGGTGAGGTCACTTAAAAGCTAGGATCATCCATTTATTTTTGGGAGGCATATTTCACTGCTTCCAGGTGTAAGCATAGAACGCTGAATTTGTGTTTACTAAATAGATCTTACAGCGTTTTGTTTTCGGCTGATGGCATGCTTTAAACGTTAAAAGAGAGCATTTTTAACTGTGGTTTAATAAAGGATCTAACGTTGATGTTTCTGGCGCGAAAGTTTTAACAGGCATCATACCGCCGCCCAGGGATAATCTTATTGTTTCTAATAACATTGTCAAATTCAGTCTTCAAGCAGGTACCTTTCATGACCCGTTGGAAATGATAGGAGCATATTAAAAAATCTGCAGTAAAGTATCGATGATAATAACAGGAATAAGCGAATTTTTGTGCGTTTAAAAGGAAATATGAAAACTGAAATAACCAAAATATGTTTTCTTCTTTGCTTTTGGCTCTACGCCTCATTGACGTCGAGGCGGGGAAGTACTGGAAGCAAGGAATGGAATGAAATTCAGCCATCGTCTTCTGGAGGAACCATTCCGAAATTTCACTGAAGTGATTTGGGAGAAAATGTTGGTAAACCTAAACTGGGATTCAGACCCGCGTCCTCCAGAATGCGAGGCTAGATTTTATCACTCACTCACCCTGCTGAGTAATCACAATTTAGTTCAATATTACTCAGCAAAGCAAAATTGGGAATATAAAGTTAACAGGAAAAAAAACTAAAGGAATTTCAAAACTAAATGAATGACTGCTGCTGATATATAAAGCTGAAATAAGCTTTATTTTACGAAAGAAAACACAGATCAACCTCCCGGTGTGAGCTAGCGGTTTTACAAGATCATACAATTCTAAAGAGTAAAATGACAAATTGTTTTTGTGAATCATTTTCGAAGAGAGGAGGATAGAAAAACCATTTGAGAAGAGACTCGCGTTGCGGACAAGAAATTTCTTAGGCTTTATTTTTTTATCAAACAGACAGCTCCGCTATAATTTCCTAACAACATACATTATTGTTAGGGTTTCTTGATACAATATATACGTCGTCTTGTTATCTGAGGCTTATTGGGCCAATTTTCGGGGAGGGTTAATAGTCTGTGGTAAGAAGATAATTTATCAGCTTGACACGAGAGATGGCGTTTCTATCAACGCATTTTTTGTGATGTTGGTACACTTTTCGCAATAACATCGTGAGGTTTCAACTCCATCTGTATACAGTTTTCTTTTTTATGTATATTTATTTTTAAAAGTACAGTTACCAGGTGTGTGTCCCGTTGGAATGGATAAACTGGGATTCCATATCATCATCAATTTTTTTGTTTTCTTTTTTGTAGTTAGGTTTATCGCCAACAGAAATACGCTGAAAGTAGGTAAATGTTTAGAAGAGCTCAGCTGCTTCTTTTACAATACCAAAGTGACTGAATTTAATCTTGGTGGTAGATTTCTTGAAGTTGGTTCAGGTTATAGTTATAAATTATATTTGGTATTAATATGCCAGAGGTAAAGCTTAGGTAGTTAACATAACAGACCTGAATATATACCAATAATTTTATTAATATTTGGATAATTAATTAAAAGACACAGGAGTAAGTTTGATATACCTGAGAGAGTATTTACAGTTTTTTTTAATGGTAAAGTAGATGATTTATTACTCTAAAGATTGAAATGAACGTCACAATAGATATAAAATAACGAAACAAGGGATTTTTTAATAAAGATTTTTTTTTTGAGATGAGTTGTTTGTTGCGGACCACACAGATATGACGTAATGCGTTACCATATTCCGCTGGTCGTGTGACTCTGGGTGCATACTGCTGCATCATATGTCCAGTTAGTAGCTTATGTCTGTGCCTTGCCAGTGTCTTGATGATGCCATCACCGCCCGAAACCACTCAAAAACTTCAGCCGCCTTCGCTGGCTCCGACTCGCGGTACTCGCTTTCACCAAACTTGCGGCCGCGCCGGGGAAACGTCTCAGTCAATTACCCTACAAGTAACAGATTAACAACATGTTAACACTTAGTTCCCATGCTGCAGGGATGACGCCGTGTCCTAGTACTAAACGCCGATGTTTCGGCTTAACTCCTTTGCCCTTCTTCCAGGGCGAAACAATACTGAGATGTATTCCACACACACTTCTAACTTCGCCCTAGAAGAAGGTCGAAGCAATAGAGCGGAAACATCAACTTTTAATACTGAAACTCGGTCCACCTTGAGTGCACCGAAACTCATATAATCGCGCTAAACTAGTCCAGTTACGAGCGCAAGTGCGAAAGGCAATGCATGATGTGCTTAAAGGATTACACGTTAGGAATTTATCCGAAAATATGATTACTAATCCAAAACAGTTATGGTCGTAAGTAAAAGTAATAAGAGGCTCTCATAAGGTTATGCTGTCACTGATTAAGGAAAATGGGGAATTATCAGAAACTAACATAAAGAAAGCAGAAACTTTGAATAATATATTTAAAAATGCTTTCACAACAGAAAACTGGGAGGAGATTCCGATATTTAACAATCGTACCAACAAAATTTATGAAAGACCTCGTTCTTGATGTCGAGGGAATAACTAAACTACTTATGAATGTAAAAACCAATAAGCCTCCCGAACCAAACGGTATTCCTACAAGATTCTACTTTAGGTACGCAAAGGAAATTACGCCGTATTTGATGAAATTATATACCACCTCCTTGGATTAAGGGAAAATACTAGCCGTAAGTCCAGTGTTTAAAAATGCACCGATTTCTAGGGGGTAATTTAAAACAATGTACTCCGAATTTCATACAAAATTATAGGCCGATCTCGTTAGCCTCAATATTTTACATGATTTCAGACCAAATCATCTATTCAAATGTCATGCAGTTTTTGATGAAGATGAGCTTTTAAACCCAAATCAACATGGATTCAAAAAATGCCGATGCTGCGAAAAACAACTTGCACTTTTAATTCACGACTTGTGCCGTAATATATGAGAAATCCCAGGTTGACTTAGTTCTATTAGATTTTTTAAAAAAAAGCTTTCGACACTGTGCCTCACGCTGGATTACTTAGGAAACTTCGTGGTTATGGCATATCTCGACAAATATGCGACTGGGTTGCAGACTTTCTGAAAGGCAGAACACAGTGTGTAGTTCTCGATGGGGAGTGTTCTTCACTTACCGTAGTGGGGTCAGGGGTTCCCCGAGGAGGCGTGATGCGGCCTCTGTTGTTTATTGCCGATGATGATATTATTGATCGTGAAATCAAAACACAGGACGACTGTGCTTTGTTACAAGAAGATATTATGAAAATAATTGCGTGGTGTAAAGACTGGCAGTTCGAGGTAAACGCTAAAATTTTCAAGTCATGCGTGAAAGTAGAACGGTAGATTCCGCTAAATACCTAGGGTGAAACAATTCGTTATAATTTGTCTTGGAATGAGTATATCGAGAAGGTAATTGAGAAAACAAATCGTATGCACCGATTTCTAGGGGGTAATTTAAAACAATGTACTCCGAATTTCATACAAGTTGCTAGGGCGTCCTCACTTAGAATATTGTTGTTCTGTGTGGGGTCCCCATTAAAAGGGGTTAATGGAGGCATCAGAGAAGGTCCTAATAAGAATCGCCTGATTCGTGACCGGTATATATAGTTGGAAGGAAAGCATAAGTGCGATGTTGAAAGAGTTAAGTTGGGAAGACTTGGAACACCGAAGGCATTGCTCTCGACAGAAGCTAATTAAAATATTCACGACTGACTTATTTCGGTATGACAGCAAACAAATATTGCTACCAGCAACATTCATATCTCGGAATGACCGCGAAAATAAGATAAGAGAAATCAGGACCAGAAGCGATTCATTTCTGTACTCATTTTTTTCACGAGCGATTAGGGAATGGAATAGAAAGGGTTTACCGGGCGAGTAAACTTAAAATCCGACAGGAGTAGTCCTCGATAAACCGTTCCGGCCATCCTGATCTGGGTTTTCCATGGTCTTGCTAGATCGCTCCGGGCGTATGCCGAGATGGTTCCTCACAATAGCCCATGGGCGCCCGCTGCCATATCCCGTACATTCCTTCCGAACCATTACCCTTTCGGATAGGTGCAGTGCACACTCCGTGACACACTTTTAGTGAATCGCGGAGTAATAATAATCTTATATATATAAAAAAATAGACGTGTATTTCCCTATATTTCACTTTTCAGGCACCACTACCTATCACAGGTCTTTGTGTGTGGAAGTAGCATGGAGTTTCCTGTCGTTCACAACGTTGGCCGAATGTCGATAGCTGTGGGGATGTGGGAGATATGATGGTTAAAAGTGGTTGATGCTGGGCATTTTCGTATTTCGACCAAAGACAAGTGTCTTCGTATATGTCACTCTGCTGTCACAACTACATAGCATAGACCATTGGTGTTTGTGTGTGTTAGTAGTACCGTGTCTCATATCGTGTACTATGGTGGTTACATGTCGGCAGCTGTGGGGGGTATGGGAGATATATTTGTTGAAATTGGTCGACCTGTAGCACTTTCATATTTCTACCAAAAACGTATGTGTCATGGTGTATCACTTTTCAGCCAAAACTATCAAGCACAGATCACTGGTGTTTGTGTGTGGTAGTAGCAGAGAGTCACCCATCGATAACAACGTTGGCCGAATTTTGGTAACTGTGGTCGTGTGGTAGATATGGTGGTTAAAATTGGCCGATCAAGGATATTTTCGTATTTAGACCAAAGACATGTGTCTCCGTATATGTCACTCTGCTACCACAACTACAAAGCATCGACCATTGGTGTTTGTGTGTGGTAGTGGTACCGTGTCTCCTATCGTGTCCTATGGTGGGTAGATGTCGGTAGCTGTGGGGGTGCGGGAGATATTTTGGTTGATAGTGGTCGGCCTGCTGCACTTTCATAATCCTACCAAAAAAGTATGTGTCATGGTGTATCACTTTTCAGCCAAAACTACCTAGCGCAGTTCAGTGGTGTTAGTGTGTGGTAGTAGCACAGAGTTACCCGTTAATCACAACGTTGGCCAAATTTCAGTAACTGTGGTAGTGAGTGAGAAATGGTGGTTGAAATTGGACGATCAAGGATATTTTCGTATTTCGACCAAAGACATGTGTGTCCGTATATTTTACTTTGCTGCTTGAACTACATAGCGCAGATGACTGGCGTTTTTGTGTGGTAATAACATCGAGTCTGCTATCGTGCACTATGGTGGTTAGATGTCGGTAGCTGTCAATCCAAATTCTTTACAAACACGGACGAAGTCGTGTGTACCAGCTAGTAATAATATTAAAACTATTTACTCCGGTCACGGGATCCTTCGATTGCATATTAGGTGTTTCCAAGGTTAACAATTAAGAACTTATCTAAGGGAGTAGTCACGTGTTTTTTACGTCTACCATGTCCTGAGAAGATTTACTCTTCTACGAAAAGCTGTTTTTCTCCTCAGATTTACGTATATGATGAAAAGAATTCTTTAAATGCATTAATAATACTCATGAATGAGCTCAGTGTTGCAGATTTGTTTCTCGGCTATCACACACATGCGGTAACAGTGTTCGTGCTTTGACATTTCACCATAGCCCTCGCCATACTCGGACGATGATTCAGTGATCAGGGCTGACCTATACTTCAAAGCTCGTTCGCGTGGACATCACCTTCTTACCCAACATGATAAACGGCCCCTGTGGGTCACCAAAAGCAAATTCTTTTTACATGAACGGACTCAAAACAAACTGTAACATCATTCCTCCAAATAATGCGATGGGGCTCGTACGATAAACGTTTTGACTGTTAGAAGTAACATATCTTCAAGTGAATACAAATTTATGGGTACTTTTATTTTAATTCATTATGTTTTCTACGTCACATCAAAATAACTTATTCCACTCGTGGGGGGCTGTTCCGAAACCCCATCAAAACCCGACCAGTAACTTTTTCGTAAACTGCGTTCAATTCAAAACTGCCTTAGATTTATCAAAATGAAACATACGTCATTTAACACGCGGTCCCACGAGTTATACATTGATGAAAAACAAATCAATATTCTATATATAGCTTTTAAGTGTATCAAGTTTAAAGAGATTATCTTAAATATTTCACTTATTCGATGTCACATCAAAATGAGAAAAACCATATTTACCCATGTGAACATGGACTATGAATTTGTAGAAACTCCATTAAAATCGGATCATGAAAAATTGATACTAATTTATTAAATTTACCAGCTTTTCGAGGACCATATTAATATCTAACATACCCTATTCTACCTGCAGGACCACAGGTTTTACATTAAATGAAACCCCATAAGAATCTGACCAGTAATTTGTGCGTGAATCGCTTTCAACGAAAAATTGGTAGTAATTTGTAAAATTTCTCAGCTTTTCTTCATTACATCAAAATGTAGCATATCCTATTTTAACCGCAGGAAGACGGGGTGTGCTTTAATTCGAACCACGTATTAAGTTTTGTAGTAAACAAGGGTTTGGTGTGTTGGTATTTTGTTTTATTTACTTTGCTCGCAATTTGAATACTTTGAATAAATCACAAAGCTCCCCTTACTATGGAATCGATTAATATGTTAATTTGAATATTTTAAAATTAAATTTCACTGTGAATTTGGAATTTTTACAAGTTTCCAGGAAAATGGTGTGAAACTACCCTAGTGCTTATTATAAATGAAATTGCCATACGCTGAAATTTATTGGGTACTCTAATGGCAGACAAAAGCATATTTATCT
The DNA here is from genome assembly GCA_031002005.1 of Vandiemenella viatica. Classification (NCBI taxonomy): domain Eukaryota; kingdom Metazoa; phylum Arthropoda; class Insecta; order Orthoptera; family Morabidae; genus Vandiemenella; species Vandiemenella viatica. The sequence goes on from JARYHS010013630.1 coordinate 77,022,508, forward strand.
AAGCAACGAATACAATCAATATCAAAGTTAAATAAAGAGAATTTCCTCGTCTTTAGTTAGCCAAGAAATGAATATTATGTAATAAAACACGAAACATTAATAAAAAAAATGAACAAATTGGAATTTTAAAGCAAATGACAAAGATTCCTCAAAGTGATCTATTTGATTTTATCTCCAACAAATCACAGAACGATCAAAATGATTTGATGCTATGTTAAACAAGTCACATTAGCATTTCTACCTCACCCACCAAATTTTTTTTTTCTTTTGCTGTCGTCAATCTTTAGACTGGTTTGAAGCAATCCTCCATCCTTTCCTATCCTGTGCTAACCTCTTCATTTCTACATACCCCTTACAACACACGTCCTCAATTATCTGCTTCATATATTCTAATCTCTGTCTACCTCTACAGTTCTTACCTTCGACTGTTCCCTCCACTAACAAATTAACCAATCCAGCATGTCTCAAGATATGACCTACCAGCCTGTCTCTTCTTCCTGTAAGCTTCTTCCATAAACTTCTTTTTTCACCCACCAAATGTGGTGATTGAAACTACACTACAGCTAATTCGTCTTTCAACACAAAAGATATTCCTCTCAACTTTTTAAACAAAACATAGCTCAGTTATTTTATCGGAGGCGAAATCACATTTATTGAGGTTGCCCTGACAGGATCGTTACTGGGGCAGTCTCAATGAATTAACGATGTACACACGGTTTGATCGTTGCAATCAGCTACCGTGTGATGAGGTGGCTGCAATAGTGGTGACGACAGTGATGTAGCATTCGCTTACATCAAGACTCAAAGTTACCAGTCACTTGAGCTCATCAGCAGACAATAATATCGGACCCTGCGATCTTTCTTACGAACGTTCTCCGCTTCGTTAATATGGAGTACGTAAGAAAACTTTAGCCTTCACTCCAAGAAGGTTTCACATATAAGATCACTTATGTGTTCACTCCTCGAAGGCAGGATACCTAAGCCCCTTCGCATCCTTCGTCGTGTGCTTTTCCACCGTTTCCCCACTATCTTTGATCAGGCCACCCTTGTCCGTCATTTTTGGGTTACATGCGAACAAAATTCCTAGAAATTAATATTACGCTGGTATTTCTACAACGCCTATTGGTTCTCCCAGAATGTCTCTTTCTCAATTGCAATTTCTGGGCTGTTCGGAAATCCTCGCTATATACCGTAAACGTTCAATGGCCATCCGTTAGGATATTTTCGGAGTTTGGCGGGAAGTCAATTCAGGACTCTGTCTCGTTATCTTCCCCGACGGTTGACACTCCCAGGAGGACTGAAGGCACTCTCCGCGAAAAACAAGCTGCTGTCCATTGTCCGTCCCCGACCACCTACTAACTGTCGTCCACAGGTAGAAAGTTCCCGTTAAGGCGTCGCCTCAGCGGCTGTTCTCCCGTCTGGCTGGTGACAGTCTCGAAATTTAACGCAAGGAAATATTTTTTATACCACTTGTCCATTTCGAGAAAATTAACAATTAAATTGTATGGTTATACTGCTACAGTATGGACGCTGCTTTGAGATATTTCGGTTCAGTAAAAGGTCATTCAGTTGGCAATAGCGCTTACCATAAAAGTCTCAATGACATAAGCAGCAAATATTAAGACACTTTCTTGAAATGGCATGAATATTGCATAAATAAATATGTGGACTACTTATAACCACATATATATATATATATGGTTATAAGTATTCCATCTTGAGTAAAGCGCGTATATATATAGCGTATTAATAGTGTGATCAGAAACTGTGTTCTTGGAAAATAACTACTGTTATATTTTTGCAAACAACTGTCTCACTTACAGTAATCTTCCAATCATGTTCTAAAAGAAGAACGTTGACTTTTTTGGTAAACGAATCTGACATAGTAATTAAAGGAAAGATTACTTGCGAAATAGTAAACGAAAAGTAAAATCACAAATCCTTCCCTGTTATCTTCTTTATTGCCAACATGAATACAGGTGGGTACTGATATCATTAATTAAGGGCTCAAGACATGGATTAATATTGCAATAGATACGCCGTTCCAGTTTAGGTGGCCATAGAGTGAGGGCTGTTTATATAATTTTGTCACTTACATTTCGTGTTAGCTAAATAAATGTAATTTAATTTTTAATACAACATATACTATCGTTTTATGCTATTTGCTAATGCTGCTATTACACGTAAAGGAGTAAAAATTCCGGATTTTAATTATAACATGCAATCTCAAATTGATGTATTTTCATTTTTAACTTGTGGAATGAGAAATGAAATGTTGACATTTTGAGCTAATATGTAAGCTATGTCGAACACAAATAGCCCGATAACAGTGTGCAGGTAGGAGGGACTACAACAACTGAGAACTTAATGTGGGGTCAGTACATACAGTATATTCAGCCGTAGAGAAGAATAATGATATTTACAAGCCAATATTTCAACTGCTAAAAGGAATATATAAAAGGGATATCGCATAAAATTCCTGTGCGTAGTCGTTTGTTGCTGTGGTGTATGGGATCCATTTCGCAAGGAATCGATTTATGGCACGCACAACAGGAAGTTTGGGGTGGGTGTTTGTGAAACCAGCATCCAAGCTTTAACGAAAGTGTAGCGACATATATATAATTTACGAGACGGTTAACATAATTTATCTAATATTTACTATGTGGCTTTTAATGATTGCACAGATATTATTTCCCCAGCAACATATTGATGTCACAATGTCTAGAATTACGACAACATGTAAATAAGAAGCCATATTAGTGTTATATGTTTTCTAATCTGTGCCGTTAGTGACTATTTATAGTTTTTTTTTTTTAAATAAGTCTAAGGACTTCATAACTTTGTAAATTTTTGAATAGCGATATATATTGACTACTAATACTTTAACCCACAAAGCACAATTATTTGTGGGAATGACTGAAACTGAACACTTTAAATGTGAGTAAAATTTAATTTAGAGTTTTAAAGTGAGTTTCTTATTTAATTTTTATTATTATTACTATTATTATTATTGCACCTCGTCCACGTCGACGTGAAGGTCATTAGAGACGGGAAGGGTCGGGGTGCAAGGTACGGAAAGGAATTCGGCCACGGCATTTTGAAGAAACCATTCCGGCATTCTCCTGCAGTGATTTGGCAAAACCATTGAAAACCCAAATCTGGATGGCCGGACGGTGATTAGAACCCACGTCCTCCCGAAAGCGAGGTCAGAGACGAAACACATATTATCGCTTTTATAACAACATGTTGATAGCGACATTTGAATCAGTTACAAATTCTGATGTTTTGGTTGCTGTTCCAAAACAGTTCTGGGAGATACACAGCAGATACAACGCTGGCTCAATGGCTATCTGATAATATTCAAATTTAAATGCAGGCGCATAAACGGGAAAGACTGGCAAGTGATAAAAGAAAAATATGAGTACATCATGCACAACTTCATATCTTTTCACCTTTCACATCTACCATATTATAAAGGCCCACTTAAAAGTTTCAATATTGACGAAATTTTTTTAGAATAAATTTTCCGTTGAGTGTAGTATGGACACGTTTGTTTTCAGCTGGCTTTCTGTTCATTCTGTAATAAATAAGCATGTTCCAGCCATTATAATTCCCCAGCTAACATACACAATTTCGTGTAATTCATCACTAGTTTAGATTGAACAGTGAAACAAGATAGAATTTTTTTGGGAAAAGTATAATTTTTTTATAAATGCACTGAAATTTCGCAAGTATTGTTCAAGAAAACTTGGTAACCAAGTACTTTGTTGCATTGAATACATGGGCAAACCACACTGGGTTCGTGGTTTCATTTCCTAATGTTTTCACTTCGGAATAGAGGAACGTCGTCTTAAAATCAGTTCTTGGCGCTAGTGGAATGCTCGCATTGTTATCGTTAGTATGTTTACCCTTTCCAATTATTGCAACATGACTGCATAGTTTGTTCCTTGAGGTGTTGATTAATAATTTGTTGGTTCATAAACAATTGAAAAAAATTTGTTGATTCTGTAATTGTAATTGAATTTGATGGATTTCATTGCAAATTCTTATTTAGTTACGTTGCTATAGTATTTATTTGATTCGATTACAATATTTTAGTAATGATATGCTATTGTATCCTGGATCCAATGATTAAATCATCGTGTCCATATGATTCAGTTAGTTGAAATTAAGTCTGGCAAAATATTCACAAAATCATGACTATCACATCTTGAAATACCTATGATTTTAATCATAAATGAAATGGTTTGGAAGCTGGGTTGGCGTTTGTTCATTTGATACAGGGTATTCCGACATTTATATGTCCATAACTAATTAGTTAGAAATAACAATAGAACCACTGAATAACTCTTAAAAAATATACCAGTAGTGAATACATAGTATAATCTAATGAATATACTGGAATTTTAGGATATTTGCACAAAATTTGAAAACATAAAATACTGCTAGCAGAATCAAAATATATTATCAGGCACAATTCAACAAACAATGTGGTGTTTTCATTGTCAACCAATGACCACGAGCCACCAGTGTCTTTAGTTTTCAGCTGCGCCATTAAGAAACAACTAAATTTTTAACGCAATGTAAATACAGCTGCTTTCGTTTAGCTGGATTTTAGTACTTGATGTGAAATTCAATACAAATGGATGATTTTTAGCAACTATTATGAAATGATACTGACGAGAAATGTTTCTTACACTGAAAGTGGACAGAACTGTTTCTTCTAGAAAGCCGCCAGATTGGCAAAGTTTCTTTCTACAACGGCTCAGCTGAGAAACAAAGAAGTTTCTAAATTACCGACATGCAGCTGGGCACGTGACCTACGTTATCTAAGAATCGTTTAATTACAAAAATACTTATTGTAGTTCAATCCTACCTGCTTGTCCCTATAGTTATGCGATAACTTGATATACTCACCATTGAGTTGCCAAAATATTTTTAGCTGCAGGAACTATTTTTCGGAGATTAATCTCTCTAGTCTGTTGCACAACCGTTCTGGGAAATAGTTTACTTATGTGTTTCTGGGTTATCTAAAAAAAAATTATTTAGAAAAGCTATATGCGAGACCATAGTCCTGGATTTACTTAATTGGTAATTAAAGTTAATGACGAATAGAGACCCTAAAAACTTATAGTTTGTGAATAACTTCTGATAATATCTTTTGAATATAGCTATCGTGATAATTTATTTTATTGGAAGTTATAATGCTGAAATCGTTTAATTTTTGCGGTTGATCGCTGAATCTACCTAGCTGCTGCCTTCAGTGCATGACTAATTTTATTGATAGTTTGAATCAACGCAAATAAAAATCAATAAATATTTCCAATAATTTACTAAAATCCATGACAGTGAAGTACGTCTAAGAAAGAAGTAGTTTGGAGGAAGAGCATACATGTGTTTAACAGGCAATCGAGATGGAATCTAATAAACATATTCTCTAAGAATTACAAGTTTGGAGGATCAGATGATTGAAAAATTTAGTTACCCTTAAAAAGGCTCTTTACTTTTCCGTGACTAGTGTAGAGATCACATGCTATAAAATAAGATTATTACCACTTCAATGGGAAACATGGGAGAGAAAATTTATTCAGGCAATCACGAAAACTATGTCTGTTTATAATTTTACACCTGTGGTTTTGAGCTGCGAACAGATTAATATGAAACTGCTTTGTTGATGTCTGCTTATTTGAATAGTCACCTAGTTAGCTAAGTTGGTTACGACACCGGTATCATGTCTGGTGTTGACACGAGGTTAGTTGGTTCGAGTCCTCCGCGTGGAAGAAATGTTCATAATCATTACGTGGCCGGCAGAGTAGGGGAGGTGGTGGTGCACAATTTATAATCCTGAGTCCCAAACACCTCTGCAGTGCATATGGAATGATGGCATACAGCACTGTTAATTGTGTTCGTCAGTCTTAAGGGGAAGTTTAACCTGGTGGCCCTAATGGCTTGCGGAAGAGAAGACCTGAATAGTCCGGCACCAGGTGTCACGCTCTCCCTTCTTAATCTCCTATTTCATATAACACAAAAGTACTTTATACTGAACCTACTATGACAGTCATCCACACCTACAGTAACACAATAACACATATGAACACGCACTGGCGAAGGCAACGAAAAACCAACTCAGCGCATCTTCCCATGAAAGTTCGCATGTAGGGCTGCATCATCCATGGCAACCGCCCACAATCGGAATCAGTATTGATATCATAAGAAGAACTTTATTTGAATTAACGTCTTCTAAAATGAAGCCCTTAAGAACAACAGAGGCCTCGCCGATATACTGGCTGATTAAAAGGACGAGTTTGATTTTTGTTAAATTTTTGTATCTTCAGTTTTCCATCCTATAAATATATATAGGATGGGCAACTGAATTTATATATATAGTGATGACCCTTTTTAGCAGTCTTAAGATAAACATTTAGTTCAATTTTTGATTATTTATGTATATGCTGGATGCATTATCTGAGACTGGTTTATTCACACACATATTTTTTTTCTTCATTTTTCAATAAACATTTATGGACGGGGAGAAAGGACAACCAGCATGAACGGAGCCATCTAGTTCTCAGCGATATACTACCACATTCCGCAGATAAATAGTCAAAAACCAATGCGACAAGGATATACGAAACTGTTTCGACAGGGAGTCGGCAGTAAAGGGGCGGTTGTGAGGAAAACTCTCCCGGAGATATGGTGAAATATCACAATAAAAAGCAATGATGCACTGGTTTAAAGATCACGTATTGCGTATTTGAAAAAACAGCTAAAGTTCAAACGAATATTATTACAGTATACTAAAAATTGAGGTATAGTACTCATTGTTTTATAATCATTGTCGTGTGTAAAGGCTTTAATTTGTAGTTTAATATTAAAAAAAGTGAGGTTCAGTAACCTAGCATTGATGTTGAAATATTAGATTTCAAAACGAAGTTTAATCTGCGATGGATCGAGTATACTGAGTAACAGACATGTAAATCTAGCCCAGTGTTACGTTTTTAGGCATAATAACAAAATATACGTTTGAAATCTTCAGAATCCTATATATTGCCAGGTATAAAAATTTAAGAATAGTATAATTATTCCACGAGAAGTGCAAAAAAAGTTCGCTTTCCAGCTTCACTTACGTCAAGAGACGGTCGGGACGACAAAGTAAGATTAGAACCAGGTCTATGGTTTCATAGATTCTATTTCCCACTACGAATCATCATTATCAGCTAATTCAATCGCGTAATGATGGGGCCTCACAGAATCATGAATCCAAATAGAACAGTCTTTTCCGTACAGAACGTAAAAGTAACGGTAAAAGTGGTGGGTTTTCACAGCTTTCAAGGCGTATCCCTGCAGGATTAGTGGAGATAGAGCTCCGCATTCCTATTTCCTGATTGCAGACACTAGACTGGACGTGCCGTGGTCAGCTACACTGTCCGGCCCTTTTTCATTTACCTCCCCGCGGAGTTTGCCCCATGGTACTCATTTGATAGTAGGCTGGGTGGGTCTGGGGGATGTTTCCGGACGTTCAGTTCGAGGAAGAATCCTCTGGTCCATCGGGGATCGAACCATCGTCCGGGCTGTAGTCAGACGCTCCACCACCTGAGCTACGCGACCGCCCTATATAGGACGTAATTGGACGATTTTCTGCCAGCTAACTCTTGCATATATCTTTGTACTGTCGGCCTGGTGGTATTCCTCTCAGTATCTTGGGCTCCACCTCAACACCATATCATCTTTCTTCTGGCAAGCATAGCCAGCATATTGTCGCTTCAAGGTGAATTGATTTGATTGCACTTGGAATACAGAAATGGAACACACAAATTACAACAAGCTGACGATGATATGATATGGTTTCTCGAATTCTGGATTAGTCATTCTCAATTTTTGTTTTATTTCTCCAAGTACTTGCTAGATAAATCATGAAGAATATTCACTAGTGTCTCGAGTTCTACTGTATATTGGCAAGCGTGGTGCGTGAGCGGTTTATCAGCGTGGTCGGGGAGCAGTAACGCCTGGGCTTGCATTCGAGACCCTGGCCCTGGTTCGAATCCCCATCCGTCCATCCACTTTTCGGTTTTACATGGATTCCCATACTCACTGCAAGCCAATACCTGGATGGTTCCATCAAAAAGCCATAGCTGAATTATTAACAATTCGTAGCTCTAAGTCATTTTCTGCATCTAATGACCTTCGCGTCGACAAGGCATTAAGCCACAAACAAACAAACAAACAAAATTTTCCGAAGCTTTATTCAATGCTTCACGGGAATTTCAGATAAAACCATAACTAGAATTTTGACTGTGTTATATTTATTAAACCTTTTATGTTTTGAACCATGACATAATTACATACTTTCTCACAGTTCAGTCTAGACAGTACTAATTATAAGTTATACATACACACGTATATACACAGGTCATGGCAGATGGGGATATGAGTCCTATAAGTGGTGGAGATGCTATAGGCAGAGTGCGATTGGGGCCGGAAAATAAATCTTTGGACATACAATGATTTACTCTTCAAACAGAGCTTACGGTGACGATTTTGTGGACTTCGATAGGGCTATTTATAAAATAACAGATTGCATAAATTTCTTATGTTTAAAATTACTTAAAATATTCCATACATTTAATAAAAGAAATCTCTTCTAAAGATAGACAGAACTCAAATTTTTCCATGAAAAAAAAAAAAAATGAAAAATAGAAAAGTGTCATTTTTTATTGGTGAAGCCTTTGTGGACGTCGAGATCATTAGAGGCGGGAAACAACTGGTGGCAAGGATAGTTAAGGAATTCGACCATGATCTTTGAATGAACTGTCCCTGAAATCTCTTAGAGTGATTTCTGGATGGCCAAACAGGGATTCGAACCAACGTTCTTCCGAATACAAGGCTAGACGGTTACCGCACACCCACCACGCTCTATGAAAAAGTATCAAAGCGGTTCTATCAAAAAATTTAAAAATATAACAAAGAAAATCCGTTTTTATTTATTTATTTATTTTTACTTCGGGTTTTTGATATTCAGATTTATAGTACATTGGAGTAAACAAACACCCATAAAAAATAATATGGCGATTTTGCTTCATTTAGGTATTTTAAGTCTTGTTATGTAACGTTTCAAAATTTTGATATGTGGTATACCTCGCTAAATAAATCGTAATTTTTAAAGTACTTAATGCTATTTAAATGCTAGATAATTATATTTAATAGCATTTGGTTTAACATTCCGTCGGGAACTTATTAAACGGGGAACATTTCTAAAGAACCGGAAGGAATTAGACAAATATTATCAGAAAGTAAATTGATTTTAAAGAGTTAGACCGGTTATCTCATTTATGTTTGCTCCAGCCAGTCAGCTGAGCACAGGGATGATTTGCCGCGGCAGCTTACCGTCCCGCGGCAGCACCGTCGGACCGCCCCTGGCGCGCAGGCAGCCAGCGTGGCGTCGCCCCAGTGGCTCGCGTTGCCTGCCGGCGACCGCAGCGCTGCGGGACGCTCGGCGGACTGAAGAACAGGTGTTTGTCGGTGCGTGTGCGTGTCGGTACGTGCGTGCGGCCGCCGAGATGCTGCTGCGGAGGTCGTCGCCGACACTGGAGTCCGTGGCAGAATGCAGCCCCGACACCATGTCTCCCCTCCTGTCGCCACACGTCGGCTTCCTGCCCCACCTGCAATTCTTCCAGGGAGACCATCACTATTTTACAAGGCGAGTTGACGACGAGACAGCAACAGTAGGCTATCTTTCATTCAAGCGTCATTTGATCGACGCTTAATCTTCATGATTACTTAACAAATGTTCTGTCTACGGAGACTGATATTGTCCTTTTCTATATGAATTCACAACCAGTATAGCAAACTTGTCTTCAAAACTAACCCCAACCGTCAGGTGTTTAAGGTATCAATAGTTAATTAAAAACTTTAGGGATACAAGAAAAATGAAAATCGCTCAATCGTTTAATTGCTTCATCTATACAGAAGTATTTCTGTTCATAATTTACTTGTGGATGTTACTTGGTATCGCTTGAAATGGCTTAAAGTTTCTAGACGATTCTCAGTTACTATGTTTTGCAGAAAATTACGCAATGTTTCGATTAGCAACAGTGCGGTCATCATCAAGTGAATCAAATCATTAGAACACCATTTTCACGCATGATAGGCAGGGAACGTCTTCAATTACACAAAATTCACTTAAGTGTATAAATTTATAAATCCTATTGGTAAAAAATATGAAAAATTCTCTAATATACAAAAAATAATGTTAGTAAAATTATGTTTATAAGGTAGTATAGATAGATAGAATAAGTTTTTTAGTGTCAGTTTACTAGTTTCTAGTTGACACACGTATTTTAAATTTATGATAAGATACAACTGTAGGTCCCAGAGGGAAGGAACTGGCCGTCCTACCTCTGACACAATGGCTCAGTATGCCTCCTTCGGGAGGATCCAACCAACCTTCGGGTTGTGGACTAAGTTAAGTTTTAAGATACAAGAAGTAGGCTGTCGATTGGATCTTGCGTCCAATAAGTTTTTTTGCTTTCTACGCGAATACTGAGCAAACCCAATAAACCTTTAAAAATTTGGAAACAGTTAAATCATTCCAATTTTCATTTAACACATTATTTAATCAAATCATTTTATGGTTGTGAATTTTAAAGCTTTAGTGACAGTGATATACATTTAAGGCATTACAACCCAGGTATTAGGACAAACTAGACCACCGTACTTTTTTCTTGTATGACACCTGGAGTTACATATGGTGAAATTTCTTGCTACGCAGTAATAGCCTAGGTTTGTTTGACCTTAACGTAATTTCGTAATCGAAGTGAAACTACGTGTCAAATTTGTATGTAAATAACTTATGATTTCATTTTTGTCGATCACTTTCCTCCATAATATACACGAATGACCTTAAGTATTAGGTTACATTTCTCCCAATTACTGGTATTTTTGCTTCAAAAAGTTCCAAGGACAACAGAATTTTTATGGATACTGCTACAAACTACTGTGGATCGTGACTAAGGGTACGTATATTTCTTAGTCGCTACTAATCATCACGCCAGACATAGTTCCCAAAAAAATAAAACACATGTGACTACTTTCAAATAGTATACTCTTGGCATGGTAGCAATTAAAATTTTCGTCTAAAGAAATTGCAACTATTTTTCTATGTGGGACAGGAAATAAATTTATTCATGTCGTAGATACAATTAAATCTTTAATTGATTTCTCAAAAAATGATTAAAAAAATTAATTACCATTTACGTGGAATGAAATTACACAGTAATACGATATTGTAAATAACTATATCATGTGTAAAGGGTTGTATATGTAGACTATTAATCAGAGCGCAAGTAACATCTGAAGCGATAGCTTTGCAGGATTTAGATGAGAGTAGTAAATGCACATTGTGTCCAGAGAATGGACTGAAAATGTGTTTATCAACCAGATGCAAAGCTTTATTAAAACGCTGCAAAGCAGCATAAAACGGAAAGCTGACGAGGATGAAATTCTGCATTTGCCTAACGTGGGTCACCTACATAAAATCGAATTCTCCGGGAACCAATGTGGCACAGTATTAATTCATTTGTCGTAATATGACAGCAAAGCTTCGAGGAATTAAATCATATAAATTTTAGAGATAAAACTACCCACTGATTATTTCTTTTACCTGAAATTAAGCTCTAAGAATTGCGCAGATGAAACTAATGATTATTTACTTACTTCTGTACTTTAAAACTGAACTGGTTAAACGGGAATATATTGAGACACTTCTAGATTGATTGGATAAGAACTGAGAAGAATTTGCTGAGGAATTTTTTTTTAAAAAGGCAGAGTTATTAAGTAACTGGTTTAGTGAGACTATTAGGGACTCATTCAGGGATAGCAGGGGAAAAATCAGAACATCAGTTTCAGCATAAAAATTAGAATTATGAGACTAAACCATTTGAAGTAAATGCTGAGGATATTATAAGAAAACTAAAAATCTAAAACACAGAATAAAAATGGTTAAGGGAGAGATGAGGATAATATTACCACAGATGTAAAGTAGGATGAGAGGATACGCCATTGAATGCTATCTTCAGATATTATTTAGGTTGCGTCTGGAGACTTGCGTCTTACCAGAATACCAGGTATACGGTAAGAATAATTTACGGGCCGATTTGTTTGACGTCAATGTGTGACGTACTGTCACCACTTTCAGCCTACCATAAATCCTATTAAATTAAATTAAGATATGATTTTAGATTCAGTTTACAGTACTTAGATTAAATTTTGTTATTTACAAATTGTTATCAACAATAACTTCACCACTGTTGGAACGACGCTTGTTTATTCCGGGACAGTATCGGGCTAATGAGGGCACATAATATTATTGTTCACTCGCATTCAGATGATTAGATATTTGGATAAGTACGGTCGCGGGTATAGTACGGATGGGCCAAGGCGAAGGCCTTAGCACGTATCAATATACTGTAAATGGTAGAGGCTACAAGTTCATACTTATGAATATCATCGAGGAATTTGTTTAAGTGTGAAGTGTGAAGATTTCATGTTACGAGTTGCTGCAAGTTAAGGAGTAAAATGCAAAAATTTGTAGTTAATCAGTAGCTGTACCACCTTCACTTGAACCTAGACATGAATTTGATAAGTTACATGAATGAGTATAATTGATGTGGGCGGCCAAAATGTGCTAGAGACAGAGTGGGTTATCTGTTCATAACATAGGAAGCCTGCAAGTTGTAGGTAAGTTTGTCTACAGATTGGTATGGGACCACATCATAAATTTCTATGAGGATATTTCGTATGAACAAGGGGGACCAAGTTGATAATGTAGTACTTGATCTCTCCAAGCCATAAAATGATGGTAAATAAGGTATGAACTATTGTAGTGGGTGAAAAATTGATTTGTTGGGTAGAGGAATTCTTAAAAGGTAAAACAAATCTTTAGTTAGGAATTGCAGTATTAAAGGAAGTGAAAATGAATATAAAAATGTCACAGGGTAGTATATAGTAGTCTTTGCTGATCATTATTCTAACGAATGACTGCGTAGGTGTTCTATATTCAGAAAATATGTTGTTTGTTGATGGCATAATGCTATACAACAGGAATACAGTTGTATAGAACTATGACGAGGTACAGAGGAATCTATAGAGATATCTAGAATTTTAAGACCGCATGTAAAGAACTGCCAAGTAGATTCAGCGTATTGGGTACACAGATAAAAAGTAATTAGTCTTATGATTGTTGGGTGGGGTAACAGTTGCTTGTCGAAGACATTACGTATCATTGATATACATTGATATAATATTTTATGGTAAACATAGTTGGGCAGTATAGGGAAAGGTTTCAAAACCATTTATTAGCGATAGTGATGAGGGTATGTACAGGGAAGTGAGACAATTGGCTTACAAATCATTAATCGAATTGTCGCTTAAATGTAGTGGTAATACGTGACCTAGATTTTGCATAAGTTGGAGAGTGTGGGAATTACAGCAGAACACAATTAGCAAATTATATCGTAAAGCAGCTTGATTGGATATCATTGGAACACAGAAAGCGAATAAAAAGTGTGTTTGTGGTGTATCTGGCCTAGGTATATTAGAGCTGAGGTTTGGATTATTATTGGTAGAAGAATTAGGAGCATCACATGGAAGAGTAAAGATTATGAGGGTCTGGAAAATTGTCCATTTTTGTGAAGGAGTCAGGGATTGGAGTAACTACCTAGTGAAATGCTAAATAATTTTCCAGAAACGCTAAAATAATTTAAAATTAGTTAAAAACAGAAGTCAGTAGGTGTTGACATTTCACTCAAATTTGAGATTTTAAAAAAATGTTACACTGGAAATGAAGGTTTGTAGGAAAATTGACACCCGCAATCCTATTAAATAAAATTAAATTTTGAAATCTTGCAGATTTAAGAATCTGCGGATTGTTCTTTACGGAAAGAAGGGAATGATTAATGTAGTTTTTTCATTAGTTGGTGCTAATTATTGATACAGTAACGACTTTGCAAGAAGAAGATTATTCTAAATTAAAGGAAGCTTCTATGCTCGACCCAGAACAGAATGAAGGGATCTGCGGGTAAATCTATTTTATTATTAATAGCCCTATCGCTTGTAGGCACATTTTCCACTTTCTGAATACAAGAAACACAAAATTCAGCTAGTACACAAAAAGTTAGATTTCAGGAATTAGACAGATATTCTTTTTACGAGTTTTCAATATTTGTATTGTGAACCTCAAACTGCGTGACGTATTTTTACAACTTAAGTGATCTATTACTACCGTTTTAATAAATTTCTCTGTTAGGTGTGAACTAATGACACATCTCTTTGTTTACTACCATTATACCCACATTTATCGTGTCGTCAGAACTTAATTCCTTAAATATTTACTGATCACAGACTGTTACATTCCTCTACAAAATCGGAGCTCCTCGTATAATTCAGAAAAAGTAATTGGCTTTTGATCTTCGTGTTATTAGCTTTTACTAAAAGGAAAAAAGATTGTAGAATTCTTAGACCTGATGTTAAAAATATTATAAGCTAGTTTGGAAAGATAATATCCACTTTTTACAGATAAATTCAAGCGAAAACAAAATGTCTGGTTTATTCATATCATTAATGCCGTAATAGGTACTTCCCCGAAACAGTAATCTGATTATCCAGTTCAACTGTTAAATCTAAGAAAATTTTGATTAAACCTTACTGCGATTTATCTGGATTTGTTTTAGGAATCGTATCAAAATGGTAAACATTTGAAAAATCTAAGAGTTCTGGAGACAACTCCACTCTTTATTACACAGTATTAAATGGGATTTAGCTAATTTTATTACTGCTACAGTCTGGGATACGAATTATCTTTGGTTAACGATAAGGCATGAATAGTCAGTTTCAACCAACGTGACACATCTACATTCCGCATCTGATTCTCGACATATATGTAAAATTTAAGAGTAATGACCTGATAAGAGAAAACTTTATCAATTGGCTCTGCCACAAAATTAACAGTTTTTGTATAAGACAAAATTAATTTTCAATAAGACTTTCATTAATCCAATGTCCAGAATTGCTCAAATTTCACTATAGTGTGTTCAGTTAACAGAGATGGCTCAAGGTCACTCTGCTCTATCCCTACTCCGCTGCCCTACTCGTACATGCTAAGAGGAAAGAGTGCCCGCTCACAAATTTGCCCATCTTGTGGTCTGGTCGCAGAGGGAGCAAGGAGAGGGCAACGGGAACAAAACCTTGAGCCACCAGTTGAGAGTGAAGTGAGTATTGTGACAACTGATCAATAATGTTACTTCAGCCTTCCAGCTCCTAATACAGGAGGGCTGATTTATTACAAAATTAAAGTTAATACATTTGTCTAGTAGGAACGGAATAAACGGAATTCTGTATTTGCTGAGTGTTTTCCTTACTCTCCAGACGCAAATCGTCTATGATTAGCATTAAAACTCCCATGAATAACATACTGAAACTGACACAGTGAGAATATATAAAACAGAGCACAATAACAAAAACTCATTTGATTACAAATAGAACAGTATTTTCCACAGAGAAGAAGTGAAATGCTATTTTTCCAGTATTTAAATTAATAGACTCCAATAGATATGCGATTGAACATAATACCAAAATTAGTGTAAACACATTGGGTTTCGCATAAACTGAACCAGTAAACAAGAGCTGACAAAAACATTAAAATACTGGGAAATATATTTCTGGTCGAAACTATGAAGCACATATATGCTACTGGTAAGTATATTGTCTTAACTGCTTTCTCATTTACATATTGCAGTTAGAAGTGTTCCGAGCCTCGTCACAAATCGAAGGTCCCTTGTATTCTATTATTTTAGCTAAATTGGATTATTTGGAATATTATAAAGCAATCTGCATTATGAATGAGATCCCATATGGAAAAGGTCTCGGAGATGTTGAACAGTTCATAGCACTGTTAAGAAACTAATAATGTTACCATTTACTAAATACAGATTAATTAATTAACATCCTTAACGTACACACAACTTCCAGCATGATCTATAAACACGTAACTCTCACATTAATTACCACATTTGAATGCAAGTTTCACATATTCTTGTTAAGTGCTACATTTGTATAAAATCTCAAATAAATCTAACTCCATAAAGTTGATTGTGAATAATAATCCAAATCATACATTGCTCATTTATTTACACAACCAATTCCTAGAAGAAAATTCTTTTACAGAAAGGGATAGGTTCTGAAGTAAGATCACTTTTAGTTTGGGTTTAAAGTTATCAAACTTTTTAACATAGCTTTATACGAGTATTTCATAGAGCAGGACACTGAATAAAGAAGCTCATTAGAATGTCATCCAACCTGTTTAGTTAGAAATAATTTGTAATGTTTGTGAATGTTATAAATATAGTTCCAACATTATAACCATTGAATTTGAATCATTCAGGACGTTTTGCTAGTAATGACACTGGGGATTCTAGTTACTCTCTCTCCCTCTGTCTCTCACTCTCTCTCTCTCTCTCTCTCTCTCTATATATATATATATAATGTTTAGTGAGCCGTATCTGTCTGTGTGTTGCAGCATCACTCTAGAACTAAACAGATTTTGATGTGTGTGTGTGTTTTTTTTTTTCAGTTAGAAAGCTTACGACCTGACTTCATATCTGTGGTATGTCTTAAATACTCTATTTGACACCGGGCTGACGAAGGAAATTATAATCTGCTGTAACCTCAACATTTGTTACCCCTATGTATCGTTTATTTCTGTACGTTCAAAAGGTTGAAGTCTTAAGTGCGGACATTGATATAGTGTGTTTCTTCAGATATCTAACACTAGTGACTTTCATCCCGGTGGGTCTTAGTTTATGAGATACATTGCACAACAAATATTTCTGAGTGTATGCTGCTGGAAAAGCCATATAAGTAACAATTTCTGTCTAAGCTGGCGCAATAAAGCTCGCATTTCCGTATACGGAGTGTCTTAGGTTCCATTCGCAGTAAGGGAATATGTCCAGTTTGACAAATTTTAGGGAAATGACAAAAAAAAACTATGTTACGTCCTTAGGGCACTCAGTATTACATTTTGTGATGATTTGCATATTACTTGAACGTTTTTGCATGGATTTTTCAATCCTCCGTATTTACACACACTGAATAATCAACAGAAGTTTTGGTCATATTCCTTTTCTGCACTTAAAAGTATAATTACATTGAATTTTAATTGTTTGTGAAGCATTAAAAGCACAAATTAATGTTTTAATGTTATTTATTGAGGACGTGTGCTCTTGTATGACACTCATATAACATCATCGTGTACAATATAAACTAGTCAGTTGGCCAGCCAAATAACTCTCTCCACAATAGAACAGGTTTTCTGTGTCGGAAGCTCAATTTATCCGCATGCAGTATTCCTAGGTTTCAAGCTATGTCTTGCTATACCACCAGTGAAATCACTAATCATCGCGTACTCTGGCTGATGTAACAAAATTCAAAATAAAAGTTCTTCGAAACGATTTCTTGTCCTACCTTGGAAGACATCATCTTCCATTGAACTATCTGAGTAACAAGTCTCCTCAAACAAACATGACCACCATATTTTTCAGTTGACAATACAGTCTTGATTAACTTGCTTTTCTTGATACACGATCGATTTCACAATAACTGTGTAGATTTCATCTGGCTTGCGACGTACGCTCTTAATAAGGCCAAAGTCCCTATCACAGGGCATAAATAAGGGGCCCCTCTGTGGAAAGCAAAGTTTTATTACTCTGAATCTGCCTGTTTCAATTTCACCCATATATGCGTTTCTTGCTCACTTCGTTCCACTCTATCAGTTATTGTAGGTACACATCCTGCTCGTCCTTTGCGGTCATTTAATTGAATGTTTCCATGATTTGTTGCGTTTCTTCGTCCATAACTTCATCCAGACAGCCATGTCGACATCTCCTGAAAGTGATCAATAACATGCTAGGCCTCAGCAATTAAATACGTCAACAGTTACCAACAATGATTTATACCAAATGAAAATTTAGGTTATACATACCCAAATCCAACAAATTTCTTTCTTCCTGGAACATATTTTCCAGCCCAATTAACTTGAGATAAACCTTCACTGCAACAACTCCTTACATTTCTTGTTTAAGTATCGAGATTATTTACACCTTTTTTCTCTGAGAACGACACTTCCCATTATCTCTTAAAGTATCCATTTTGTCTACACCCCTTGGGTTTCATCACAAGAACATGTAGAAACATCAGATCCACCAATCATACAAAACTGTTTTTTGCAGAAAGAGAACATATCAAGAACATGTTCCCTTTCTGCATCAAACTCACATTTCTCAAGGTTATTAAATATACTTTTGCTTATGGAATTTACTCTTTTTCTGCAAAAAACGAAAGGACCATGTTCAGAGATCACTTTTACGGAAAAAAGATTTCTGCATTTAGCGATCCAATTTGTTTTTTTTTTTCTTTTGCTATTATTTGGTGTTTAAAGTAATACAATTTCATTCTGACAAAAATCTCTTGAATGCTAATTTACTTTTTACACCAAAAACATTTTTCATCCGTTAATTTCGAACCATACCAAAGATATTTTAAATGCATCAGCACCCTTAGGTAGAAGCCAAAAAACCTGTAGGGAAGAGACAGTATACCTGTACTTCTATGGACAAATATCCCGTTGTGTGTAGACTAACTACGAATAATTTTTGTAACGTAAATCTGCTAAACGAAATCCCGTGACTGAATAAAAATTAGTAATTTTAATCGTTCATATGACATTGATGCTATTTCCGGTGACGTAAACCTGATCCAAATAGTCTGTCTTTCATTGCATGAGATTTTTTCTCAAGATTTTCTCTTACATCTTACAGAACACAGTAGGTATATGACTGATGTGAACAATTTCAAGTATACCACGAAATATGTGTTCAATTTGATCATTAACCATATAACTGTTATAAGAAACAAATTGTTATCTATTAATGTTTTTTGGTTATCTAATTCAAAATAAATATTCTTTTACAGAAAAAATTGAATCGTGAAGATGTGTCCATTAACAGAATATGGAAACATCTGAAGCGTTGTAAATTTTCATGTCTCCTACATTGTCCTCAAAAAACAATGATACAGGATTATGTGTTCTGAGAAGTTGAAGGATCCATTGATTTTAGAATATTCTCATATCCTTAATTGTAATACTTGCAGTGTTTGTTTTTCTTCCAAACATTTAATTTTGTCCCTATTGTTTTACTAATTATATATAATGGGTCTTTTTCATAGCAATTTAGTTCAAATTTGTATATATATATGAGACATGTGAGTGTGTAGATATATTCCGGGCATGTTCTCTGTAAATTTAAAGATTTATAGGGCCACTAAGCTAAAATGTAATACAATATGAGTTTATATCACCTCAACTTGCATGTCTTACAGACATACATGGTTTTCTTCTTTTTCTTCAATTGATTTTAACCAAACTGTTGTCCCATCACAATCAACAATTAACGAATGTTATGTTATGACAAACTAAATGTGTAACTCTAAAAAAAGGACAGAAATATTCTTTTTGAAATATACTTTTTATTCTACTTCTGGTATGCGACATACAATGCTACATTTGTTTATTAAACGTTATGGATTTTTCCGATAACTCCGCTAATTTTTGATCAAAAACATTTTTGTATGGGTTGAAAAATTATCAAACACAAATTATTATTTCTGAAGTCTTAGTGGATATTCTCATTTTTATATATGATATTAGGTATCAGAATGTATGCAATTGACCTTTTTATTTTTTATTTAATTTAATTCAATTGCGACTGAGCCCATGCTTCGGTGACAATCTCCCTATACATCCAACTTTCACCCTTTCCTGTACCCGCCTACGTTTGCCCTCTACAAATTGCAACTTTATATTAGGTGGTAAATTATTCACCAATTCTCTTGGTAACTTATTCCAATCACTGACCCCCCAGCGAAAGAAAATCTTCCCACACCCTTGTGGTTGAAATCAAGTGTCAGCTTGTGGTCATTGTCATCTCTTCCCTTCCATGCATTACTTTCAAGTCTTAAACCAATATATTCCCAAGCCCCATCACCAATATACGCTTTGTACACTCCCATGACTCTCTTCACCCTCCTCCTGTCTTCCAGCTCTTTTATCGTATCGGTTACCGATTGTGTTCAATGGTAACTTCCAGAGAAAATCTAGCAGTCTTTCATTACACCCCCTCCAACTCCTGTATTTGATACCCAATGTGGGTCCCATAATATGCCACTATATTCAAGCAATGTTCTGAATAAAAGTTTTGTAAGCAAATTCATTTACTTCTCACGTACATCCCCTCATTACTTTCTCCAACAAATGAACGATTTTGAAACCTTTTCCTACTGCTTGTGTTCAGTGTGTGCTGTCCAGTTGTGCTTGTTATCAAATGTTATGACAAGATATTTACATTTAACGTCTTCAAGAAACAATTCTTTCTCCAGCTTATAATCACAACCTTTATTTTTTTTAAAATCTGTGTATCTAATAAGCTGATTCTTCTTTTACCAACACAGGTAGATATTCTGTCCAGCTCACACTAAATCAATTTTCAGTCCTCTATCGTTTTGATACTTTAATGTAGCATTATGTGATCTGCAAATAACCTAATTTCTGACAGTAAGCCATCAAAACCATCATTCATTAGAATAGTGAGCAGCAATGGTCTCAATACTCTACCCTGTGTCATTCCCATTTTCACTTCCACTTCTTTTGATACCGCATTTCCCACCCTAACTTTTTGTTTTATATCGTTTAGAAATTCTTCTACCCAGCAATCACTTTCTCATCCACTCCAAAGGTTCTTATCTCAATTACCACCATTTTATGGCTCCTTCTATCAAAGGCATCTGAAAGGTCTAGAGCAACACTTGTCAATTTCATCGGAAATATCTTGTACATATCCTAGTAACTTAGATTCGCATGAATATCTTTGCATTAAACCATGTTGCCAACTTGAAAACCACGATCCTCACATATATTTCTGATGTGGTTGTATATCAATCTCTCCGTTAATTTACCTACTACTGATGTCAAATTGATTGGCCTATAATTTTCGACAGCATTTGTCACCCCTCCTTTATGTACCGAAAAGATTATCGCACTTCTCTGGTAAATGTAAAACCCCAGGTTGAAAAGAGCTCCTGCTCTCCAGCAGCCCGCCTCCAACCTTCAATTTGGGGAGTAAAACATATATAAAAAAAGTCCTCTAGTAAGCAACAAGTATCCAGGAGCAATTTAAATAATATTTCAAGATAATGTACAATGTCACGTCCAGCTATCTCTAAGACATCTGTAGTACTCCAGCCCCTTTATGTTTTTTCAGAGTTCTTAGTTTTTCATAATATCCTCAGGATGAATTTCAAATTCAGGTTCCTTTCAAGAGCTGACTTATTTGTATTTTACATCGAGGTATCTTTCTAGCTGGAAGACAACAAAATTATGTTGTTGCAAGAGAATCTTTTATATATGTCGAATACATCCGGGAAAGATCAGGAGTCGGACGGATTGAATGGAGTTCCCGGTTCGAGGTAAATTGCTCAATAGCAGGTAGGCTGTGGATATCCCTCGGCAGTGGAGAGAAACTACGAGAACACAGCGGACACAAGGATTCGGTTTATTAGACTCAGTCTTACAATACACAATGACAGATAGCGGAGTGATGTCGCCTCGTTGGTCAGGCATGAAGAGAGCTCCATGTTTTTTTTTTTTTCACCGGCCTCAACGGTCGTTTTGCTACAGTTCCACTGCAGTGTGCAGTTCTACTGGTTCGTTATGTTAGGATGTTTTGGGGGCACCGTTTATTTATCGCTTTGGGGACAAGCCTGCTTTGGTCACACCAGTGGTGTGACCTTACTGGAAACCCCGTTGGGTTCGTTTTATTTATTTACTTGTTCCGTTACTCGACGATACTTCGTGGGAACTTGTACTTATGCCATGGTTGTATTGTTTCTTTGCCTAGTTCTTGGAGCCTTTCGTCGTTGGTATTCCTATTTTTGTCCAATTTGTTGTATAGACGTAGGCTCTGGTTGTATATTTCGTCTTTGATTGTAGATATCCCTGTTGCGTCATGAAGTTGTTGAGTTGGTGTGCTTATTCTAGCTCCGAGTATCATTCGTAGACATCTGTTTTGCAATCTTTGCAGTATTCCTATGTTTGATTTTGCCGCTATACCCCATATTTGGCATCCGTATAATATAAATGGCCTTATGACCATTTTATACACTCGTGTTTTTGTTTCTACCGTCATCTCCTTACTTCGGAGGATCGGATATAGGTTTAGTATTACAGCCAGTCCTTTTTGGAATCGCTCCCTTATATGGTGCTGGAACAATAGTTTCTGATCTAATACTATTCCTAGGTATCTGTATGTTGTTCTCCATGGAACTTTCTGTCCAGCTATAGTTATTCCAGGTAGATGATCGAAATCTGGTTTCTTTTTCGTGAAATAAATTGTCGCACATTTTCCCGGATTTATAGTTATTTTGTTTTTGGTACACCATTGTAGCAGCATATTTATTCCCTTTTGTAATCTTTGAATGTTTGTTTCGTGCCTGTGTCCAATGGTATATATCACTATATCATCGGCAAACTGTGCTATGTAGATGTTGTCTGGGACTGATATATCGTTAACATATATATTAAATAAAGTTGGTGATAAGACGGAGCCTTGAGGTATTCCTTCTTCCATGATTTGTTAGGATGATTGTTGTCCGTCCTCTATCACGTAGAATTTCCTATGCGTTAAGGCGTTTCCAATTAGCTTTGTGTAACAGCGTGGTATTTTTGTTTTGGTGTCGATTTTGACTAATAAGTTGTCCTTCCATGTTTTATCGTATGCCTTTTCGACATCCAGGAAGGCTGCTGCCACAGATTTCCCTTTATTAAAGGCTCTCACTGTATCTTCCACTAGTTTGAGAAGTTGCGTTGTAGTTGATGCCCCTGGCTGAAAACCGTGCTGTTCTTTCCTGATTGTTTTATTAATCTGTAAATTAGTTGTAATTCTTTTGAGTATTACTCGTTCCGTCACTTTAGCTACTGAACTGAGTAAGTTGATGGGTCGGTAGTTTTCCGGCCTTGTGTGGTCTTTACCGGGTTTTGGTATGGCTACCACTCGAGCTATCTTCCATTGTTGGGGGTAGTATCCAGTACACATTGCTGAATTTATTATCCTTGTTAGTAGTACCATTCCTTTCATTGGTAGATGCTTTAGTTGCTCGTTGCTGATATTGTCTGGGCCTGTTGCTTTGTTGTTGGCAAATCTCTTTATTATCTGTCGGACTTCCTTTGGTGTAGCTAACTCCGGATTTGTGTTAATGATTTCAGTTCGGATGGTGCTTGCTAGTCTCCTGGTTTCCTCCTCTTCTCTTGTTTCCTTCTCCCTTGTTGGCAGTGTGTACTGTGCTGCAAAGGTCTCGGCCAGAATTTCCGCCTTTGCGAGTGGTTCGAACTCCATTCCTGTTGGTCCTGTTAACGGCCTTTTTCGCTGTCCGTGGTGTTTTTAGTGCTCTTATAAGTTTCCATGCATCTTTGTTTTGTAGGAGGAGGTCTGCCATTTTGTTTTCCCACCTCTCTATTTTGTTTTCAAGAAGTCTTGTCTTAGTTCCCGGGCTAACTGTTGGTATTCTCTTCGGTCCTTAGGGTCTCTGAATCTCTGCCATCGTTTCCTTTGCTGGTTCTTGAGGTATCTTAGCTCCTCCAGCAGGGGTGGTAGTTCTTCTCTGTTACTTTCTTCAACTATGGTGACTATTGCCGCTTTAGATGCTGCCTCTTGTATGACATATCCCAAGTGTTGTACTGCTGCATCTATCCTTTCGGGTGATGTGACTGAATAGTTTGTTCTGATTTTGTTGTGTACTAGGCGTTGGTAGTAGTTCCAGTTTATTTCTGTAGTCTTCTTTACTGCCATGTTGGTTGTTATCAATTTCTCAGCTGCATTAATATTGGCTGGTGGTCTGATGTTAGGTCGTTTACTGTTGTTAATTGTATCTCTTGATTAATATTTTTGATGATTACGATATCTAGTACGTCAGGATAGTGGCTGTGGTTGAATGGGATATGCGTGGGCTCTGTGGGGCCTACCACCTCTATGTTTCTTTCCTCTGTGAGAGCTGATAGTCTTTCTCCTTTGGCGTTGTTTATTCTTGAATTCCATGTCTCATGTTTTGCGTTAAAATCCCTTCCTATTATAATTCTCTCCCCCAGCGAGAGGATGGCATCGAAATCTTGTTCCACTAAGGCTCGGTTTGGGGCTAGGTAGGCTGCCACCAGTACTACATGTCCTTCTCTTGTATGTATTTTGATGGACGTTGCTTCAATTTCCATCATAGGAGGCATTTGAATTAGTTGGTGAGCGATGGAGTGTCGGACCAGAATGGCCGTTCCTCCTCCCCTTGCTCTTGGTCTGTCTGTTCGATATGTGTTCATTCCTGGCATCTTGAATGTGTCCTTTGTCTTCAAATGTGTCTCATTTATCATCATTATGTCTAGGTGGTTCTCGTGTATAAAAACTTGTAGTTCTTCTTTTTGTTTCTTAGTCCGTTCGCGTTCCATATTCCTATTTTGATGTCTTGTAGTTTTCCTATCCTTGTGCGTTCCATTATGCCAGAAGGGTCATTATCGCTTCGACCACTACTATTACCTTCTCCCATTTTGTTTTCGCGTTCTTCAGGTTTTTCATTGTTGTCTTTATTACATTGAATACATCTTTTATACTGTCTGTGGTCTCGTCCATTCCTTCTTGTGCGTCACTCGCCATCCGTCGATCTTCTTCTCGTCGTCGTGTGGTCGTGCTCTCTCCTTTCTATTTCTTCCTTCCACAGCATCCGCGTATGTATGCTGATTGTTGTTGGCTGGTGGTTTTAGCTGCTGCGTCCTACCTCTGATGTCCATCTGCGTGGTATTCTCGTCTTCCTCGTGTTTTCTGTTTTCTTTCATCCCTTGCTTTATTGTTCTTGGTGGTCGTATGGCCGCCTGGTATATGGGGCATCCTTTCCAAGAGGCAGCATGAGCTCCTGGCAGTTCGCGCACTGGCTCTTGTTTGTTCAGGTAAATTGCATTGTTTGGTGGGGTGATGTGGGCGCACTTTACGCACCGGTATGGTAGATGGCAATAATTTGCAGTGTGCCCTATTCTTTGGCATCTTATGCATTGAGGTGGTCCTTCTTGATGCCTGTATCTTCCACGGTCACTCTAGTGTAAAGGATCGTTCGTTCGTTATATATCTTCTCTGCCTCCGGTCCTGGTGTCATTGTTATTTGATATACAGCCAGTGGTATAAGCTCTTTAGTGGCCACATGTTTCTTCTTAAATTGATGTATTCCTTGAATGGGGTATCCTTTTTGTCGTAGTTCTTCTTCTAGGTCTGCTATGTCTACTGTTGGTGGCAGGCCTTTGACCACTACTTTCAATGGTCGGTCCTTTGGTAGTTGGTATGTGTAGTAAGGTATATGGTTTTCCTTAAAGAATTTTGTTTATAAAGGTATAGTCTCTGGTGTTTTCAGCATGGTATTTGAGGCTATCTCCCCTGTAAACAACTTTGAGGTTGCCTGTCAGGTTTTCCTTGATTACTTGGTTCATCCGGATATAGTCTTGTACGACTTCTATAACGATTGGAGGGAGGATTTCTTTACTTTCAGGCGTTGGTGCCGTTGCGCTCGGAGCTGGCTCATCTTTACTTGCACTGATTTCTTCGTCGTGCTGTTCGAGTGTGCATATTTATTACTTGTAGTTATTTCCTTGGTTGCTCGTGCTAGCTTGGCCTTCCTCATCATTTTGCTGCTTATTTTCCTTTTGCCTCCCACCTCTCTGAATTCCGTTTCATCAGCCGTTACACAGTTGCCGGGTCTTGTTGTTATGGTGTCGTATCCGCTTCCGTCTTCTGTCATTGTAACATCAGACGCACTTTCACTGTCGTACTCTGATGTCGCTTCTTCTTGTCCGTAGGCCTGCTGGGTTGTCAACAACGTGTTTCCTGCCGTCCATTCCGTGTCCATATTCAAGTCCGTGTTTCCTTGCTGGGTCGTCTTGGTTGCCGCGTCAGCCGCCGGCAAAGCCGAGTGCGGTGGGGCACTCGGCCCGCCTGGCGCGGCATTGCGGCACGCTCTTTCCTTACTAGACATCCGCACTGCTCGCTGTCTAACTCGGAACTCTGAGCTCCGTGTGATGCGTGCTGCCTTTAAGTAGCCTCTCCTAGATCACACTCTAGTCACTGTGGCGCTAGCATCCTGCTGGCTGCGTCTGTGGCGCCATCTAGTAGAGTAGCTCGGTACTCCCGATCCGACATATATAATCTATAATTCATTCGGATAGATCTGTTCCATTTGATAACATCAAAAAATGAATGGTTTTGATCTATAAAATATCTGATAGTGACTTGAAGAGTACAACCTTACATGAAAGTAGTAATCCTTTCTAGTGTGACAAAAAAATTTGTTCCTGAAAAAAGTTATAGTTGACATAATTAACGCTTACATAAGTTTATTAAAATTTAATATGTGCATAATTGTAGAATTTAATTCATATTACGCTTTATCTTCACTTATTAATCCATGCTCGTCGTAAGAATGGAAGCATTAATAATTGATGACACCAAGATAATTTGTTTTCCTCGTTGGCCGATAGCAATTTTGAGGCCACAGTTAGATGAGTACTAAAAATTAAATCATTGAATACTAGCCCGAAGTATTTTGGTTGTTTTTCTGTTATTTGACGTTAAAAGGTTAAACCAGCTATCTACGAGACACAGTATATCCTATTTGAGCAGCTGCTCATTTAATTCCGCAGCACAGATGATTTGAAACATAATCATTTAATGATGTAGTCACTAGGCGTAATGTTCCCAGCTATAACTTACGTTATTACAAGCATTTTTTTGATAAAGGAACAGTATTTTTCACTCAGTGAAACATAATTTTATTCTACTGTCTACATTTAATTCTTTCAAGTTGTAAAAATCTCAGAATTCACAAAACACTGCTAGAATATTGTCGCACATCAAGTGGATCAGGCGACGAAGAAGGAAAGACTGTCGTAGCGTAGTGGTTACGCTAAGAGACTGTGGGACTAAAGGTCGTGGGTTCGAATCCCTTAAGCGCTGTAAAATTTTAATTTCTTAACTTTTGTGTAAACTATTCTGGACTATTCTTGTTGTTACTAGTGTTAATGTTCTAGACTGTTCTTCATCACTATATAAGCGATACTCCTTTCTAGCGGAGTCAGTTCGCTCCGTGCATCT
Source organism: Vandiemenella viatica (assembly GCA_031002005.1). Lineage (NCBI taxonomy): Eukaryota > Metazoa > Arthropoda > Insecta > Orthoptera > Morabidae > Vandiemenella > Vandiemenella viatica. The sequence continues at coordinate 77,049,783 of JARYHS010013630.1, forward strand.
GTACTGTGCCAACTGTTAATAAAGCTTCGTTGCCTTAAACTGAGTGTTTCGTCTACGACCCCGCTACGCCCTAGGATTCTGAATTTGCTGACTTTCACAAATGACAATAAAATATGAAGTCATCATCTATTTTCCCTCACTTTTTAAATACTAGTTTCTTGAGAATTACGTAGCTAACTTAATTTTATACTTGAATTCTACATATATTAAAATAAAAATATCTTCTGGAATAACTAAATAAATTCATTCAAAGGTTGTTTTTTGTTTGTTTAAATTGCAGTTTATTACCGAAGATTCTATTGATATAGCTATAGTCTAGATCAGTAAGTGAGCAAGATTAATAGATTAGTATTGGAATTACAGCATATACACACAACATCAATAAAGCACTCAAAAACCGAATCATATTGAGTTCCTACCTGAAAGACTTCAGTGAGAATTTATTTATTTACAGTTGATCAGGATGATTGAAATATTAATCATAGAGAAGTGGTAAAATCTGAATTGTTAATTTTGAATTTTTACTTTTACTTGAAACAGAAATGCTGTCACTATTCGGTAATGTGAAAAGGACAAACAGCAAGATACACTGCTATGGTATTTGTACCTCATAATATCAAAAACAGCACAAGTTTATGTCTTCACTATTAACATGAGAAATTCTTTTTATGTATTTAAAGATCGCCTCTTAAATTCTGCAGCCCACTCGAATTACATTGTATACAATTATCGTTCTATTCAAAACTCTCAGGAAATCTTGACGATGTAATTAAAATAAATATTCACGTCTCTTAATAGTAAGAATATATCAACCCGAGGTTTTAAAATTAATCCCTTAAAAATATAACCGCTACACGCAAAGATCCACAAAAAAGTTTTTGAACTAACTGATATTGACCGCTAGGTCAACTACTCTACCGTCATTGTGAATAACTCATGAGACTTTTATAGTAAGTTAAAAATATCTTTGATGCCCTTAACTATGAGCAAACTTTGAAAATTATGGAGGAGGCTCCAATATCTTTATCGCTGATAATATAACATGGTGAACGCGCCCAGCGTCAGCAGAACTGAACTAAATTAATTACTCCGTCGCTTATCGATTTTCCGTTAGCTGAATAGCTGTTAGAGCTGTCGTATGGTGGCAATTAATATCCAATGACCCTAACCTCTGATCTACGAGATTATGTAATAATACTTGAAACGCTATATACTACAAAGAGATGATCGATCAAAAACGTAGGACAGAAGTAGCTCAAAACAAAATTCGAATGCCTTCTCCCCTCTTATTAAACAGTGAAAATATTGGAAATTGGTTTAATACTATGGGCAAATAATCTATAATTCCGATATTTTGTGAAGTATAATGAAAGTTAAGCCTCAAAGTGCACAACTGAAGGGGAATTTTTTTTTTTTTATGCACAAAGAGAATATGACAAGTTAACGTCTAAATGTAGCTGGTTTAACAGATTAAAGCACAGATGCGATCACCAATTTGCCCTTAGTCCTTGCTACTACAACACTGATAAATCATAGGCTTGTGTATCTGTAAATGGAAACTGTCGCGAAGAGTAAATAGTAATTTACAGCCATAACTCCTTCTACTTTTGACACGTTTATATACATCAAACCCAATTTAATTTCGCAGCGACACAGGGTAGAGGGGAAGGTTTATTCAGAGCGTTTGGTTAGCAAATTTAGTCTTTGTTCTGTGACAAAGACTTGTACGAAGTTTAAAAAATGAAAGCGCAAAACGTAAACGACATTGTAAACAACGTTCGTTTAGTAGAAGTAGTGTAGGACTGAACATGCAAATTCGAACTGCCAATAAGATTATCGGCCTCTTTCACATTCAAACTACTCATTATAAAAAGTATCCAAGATTTGAAATTTATAAATTTGTACTTCACAGAAATTTATATTACTGCTTCATTCTATCGAGAAAGAAAATAAAAATCAGTTTAACATCGTGTATAGTCATCATGTATAGTAATGCTCGCTTATGAAATTCATATTGATTTTCATACCTAAATTTGACCGAAGGAAGAAACAGATACTTAAAATACGAATATATGTATATATTAAAAGAAAATGAAGACCGTTTGCGAATAACAGGGGGAAAACTACCTTCACAAATTACAATGGAAGTATAAAAAGTCAGTAATCTGTGTGTGACTTTCTTCATTTTACAACATTTATAAGCTCTCGTCCGGTCAACTAACGCCGTTTTACAACAAATATCGCTCAAGAAACTGCTTAGTAGCACTTAACATTCAGTTTCTTCCCTATTCTCGTTATTCATAATGGAACAATTCTTAACACAAACACAACTATCCTAGTTTCTTCAAAAATTTGGTGTCTAATTAATGGGCCACTCATGCCACTAATGTTGATACCAAAGGAGGTAAGGCGTCGTGTCCCCTTCCAAAACCTTGCAAAGATATATAGGTCACGTTATCAGATCAACGTTCGAGTCGCTTTATCCCTAACTTCTATCCGGTAGGCACGTTACCGTATGCTGAGTGAAGAAGGAAAGTAAACAACACTCTGCTTCATTGGGAGATGAAAGACGGTCGTGCACTTAATATATTGTCTTTCCGTTTACCAGATTCACCAACACGGCTACCCTAACTATTTTACTGATGGTTTTTAAGAAAAAACATGTGACATATTTCAGACTAATATGAAATTTATATCGCTTATTTGAAACATGTCCGGTTGATAAAAACGATAGCGCCCCTGCTTGCCATTAAGAGGATGTAGGTTCAGACCCCTGACAGCCATCCAGATTTCGGTTTTTCATTGTTTCTCATGATCACCACAGGAATACTGGGATATTTTCAAAAGGCTATGGATGATTTCCTTCCATTCATTGTGCAAAATATTCCAAGATCCAAGTAAACCTGACATCAACCAGGCATAAAGCCATAAGAAACAAAAATTGCTTATTTATCGAAACTATCGATGTATTAATTATAAGGTAGGGTTTTATATTATACCATAAAATATGTCAATTGACTCTGGGAAAACCAAGGAAAATGTCACTGTAATTGTATTTTTATTACACTAAGAACCGTATTCAACAACAAATTAGAACTATGAGTCATTAAACACATTGAAAAAACGTAACTTCATGAAATCAGCAATTATATGAACTCATAACTGTAATTAATATCAATTTGGAAAGCAGCCACAAATCTTACCTTTCAATAATTAGATTCCTGCAGATATTAAATCTAATATCTGCAACTGAAGGCCCTAAATTAATAATTTTAAAACTGCAGCATCACAATTAAAATTTTATGATATTAACAACACTCAACTCCGTAACTTTGTGACATTCATAAAGACTGACGAAATCTCTCTCCATTTAACAGCACCGCCTCTGCCTTTCGTCTACAGTTAAAACAGATGTGCCGAACAATATCTCCGTTGATACAATGCTTATGTGCCGAACTAGATCGAAACTGTAGCACTGTTGTCTAGTACACGAAACAGGAGCGCATGAAACCGACATGATAAACTGAGCACCAGGAGAGATAAGTCGTAACGTATTCGTGGTGACTGTAGACACTCATGTTCCGTGTCCGGAAAACCCGTGTTCTACCGTGTTGACAGTGTTATCATCTACACTCAAACAGGCTGCGTCTGTCTGTCCGTTCACAAAGGCGTCAAGCAAAAACTAGAGAACCAATATGGATTGTGTTTTCGGAATTTGAATGTTTATGATCTAGACTGACATCTGGGGGATATTCTAGAATTTATCTGACCATAAAACCCAACAAGAAAAGATAATTCGTTCGAATCGAGAGCAGATGAGCGCCACGGATCACACTGCACCTCAGATGAACACTTCTTTAGGAGTTATCCACCGCAAATCATCCTACAGAACAGATAAACTTTCCACACTTTGAATACTGTTAATATCGTTTTCGACTACGTAATTTTGGTTATTTATTTCTTCAATTTTCTGAAATATAGTACGTTAAAATACACGGAAATCATTAATCAAACCAGTACATCAAAGATTAATGCCCCAATAAATGTAATGAAATTTGTAATTTATTTGACGGTAAAGATTATAAAGATACTACGTTACAAAAGTTTTTACTCTGCTACTAAAAGAAAAACAAAAGGCCAACAAATTTTATTACATTAGATCGTCGGATGTAATTAACTGTTCAAAATTGCTGTAGACTTAAAGATGTTCTGAGTTTTAATTCCGTAAACATTCAAAACAGTGTCACCGTAGAAGTAGCGCCACTTAGATAAACATCTCGTTTCATTAAAACGAGGACAATTCAGCGACTTCTAGACGGCGTAATGAATATATGTCCCTCCCATCAGTTCTTCTCTGATCTACAGGAATAGGTGAAGTATTTGCTACAATCAGAATAGACCACACTGAACCAACAGTCGCAGGGTTCGTTGCTTTCAGGAAACTCATTCTCGGTCTATCTTAGTAGGCTTCATTCAGTTGATGCCTAAAGAGAGAATGACATGGATCTGTTTCCTGCTTCTTGTAACGACTTAAGCTTTCTGGTGCTGATATTATTGTATCCACTTGAGCGTATCAGATACCTAATGTGTGATTTCTTATAATTAACTTGTTGGTTGGTACTCTTTACTGAGTGGGGACCGAAGCTTTTATTTCACAGTGCATGGTTGTCAGATCTTCTGTATAGCCACTAAATAGCAGCTGATATGCAGTGCCTGCCTTTCTCAGGTGCCAGTTTAGTTCATGGAGGTGATTATGTCACCTGAAGATTGTTCCACAATATATGTAACTCCATGATTTACGTCTTCAGAGTCATGTACATATGTATTGGAAAATTTAGTAAAAAGAAGAAACAAGGCAACACCGGTAAAATTGAGAGTAAAAAAGCATCTGTTAATGTACTGAAAACTTCAATGTAGAAACGCCCTTGCAGGTACAAGCAAAGAGAGAGAACAATTTAATTGACAAAAATAATTATATTGTTAGTAATTATTCAAACAATAAAAACTCGCTGTTTACTTTAGGAGGAAAAGCATCAAAATGAACGTAGATTTGAGCTAGATCTACATAACCGATATGTTAGACAACGATCTAAGGATTCATTCATTGCTCCGTGTGAGAAGTTTCCATTAGCATCGAAGTAATGAAGTTCCACATAGATTATCGTAATTACTTCATTTTATAGCCTATTTGAGAATTTAAACTATTTATTGACTTGTAAATGCTTGCTGAAAACATTATAGATGTTCTAGATATGTGAACAACCTTAGGGAACGTAAATCGATTGCGGCTGCCTTCTTATTTTTCCGCGGACATACGAACCAACACGGAATCCTGCGCGACATTCCGTTCCCGCGGACGCCCACCTGTTGCAACTTATAGATCGAGGCACGGGCAATTGGTCTCAAGCTGGACTTCGCCAGCGAAAAAGTATCAGTGACTTTTTAAGTTTTCGTTTCTCTTCTGCCAGTTGTTATCCAACCTTTCTCATTCAAGATGACTTATGTTATAGTTTATTCAAGCTATATATGCTTTAGTGATGATGTAAATATAACACCACCCACAGTTCTTAAAGAAATCATTCAGGTGTTACCGCAGCTGAAGTCATTCTGATCGAGTAACAGATATATTAACGTTAATGCTCTAGTTGTGACGTCTAACAGGTAAGTCCGAAATTTGAGGTCAGTAAGGTTGCGTACGAGAACTGAACCTACTAGAAGTAATTGACACAGTCTTTAAGCCACGCTTGGTGCGTAGCCTATGTTATGAATTTCGAAAATCATTTCCTATGAGTGTAAATAATGTCTTCAATCAAAAACATAGAATGGGAACAGTACATTCATAGTCAAGAATAATCAGGTTATCTCACTGCCCACCAGTCATTACAAACTCATAACTACGTTCTACAAATGTTTTTGAGCCCCTACTATTAGTATGTCTGCGTCACCAGAGTACTATGAGATACGCTGGGTTTATTTCAAATATCGCAGTATCTCCTATCTGCTATGGTTTGCCTCTTCCTTTTAGTTTGTATTGTTCCACTTCAGTGGTTTATTATTTTAGTCTGCTATTCATTATCTTTAATATTTATCACTATTACATATCTTAACAATGAGATCGTTATAACAATTACTTGAATTTATTGAATTCATGGGCGGTCTGGTGGCTCGGTGGCCTAACTGGAGATCGAAAGGGATTTATAAGTGCTCTTAACCCGACCTTTCCCTCTCGCACAGCTTACTGTGTAATGTAAAGTGCGCCAGAACCTCCGTGGTTCGGTTTCCACGTTTAGCTGCAGGGCCCCCTGATCTGGTAAGATTACCGGTTTAGGTTAGCTACGACAAGACGCGGATTGCGCCTCAAATCGAAAACTCTCTCACTTGACGACCGAGCACGCCTAATGGATCTCCCGGCCAGCAAATCCATACGATGATTTGATTTTTGATTGAACTGGTGTCTGGCCTCGAATTCGGGAGGACGGCGGTTCGAATCCCCGTCCGGGTATCCGGATTTGAGTTTTCCATGGTTTCCCAAATCACTCCAGGCAAATGCCGGGATGCTTCCTTCAAAAGGCCATGGTCGTATTACTTCCCATTCCTTGCCCCCATCCTTTCCCGTCTCTACCAAGACCTCGCTGTTAGAGAGACGTTAAGAAGATAAAAAAAAGATTTAATTGGTAATACAAATAATCATGGCATCCATCAAGAACCAACAAATTTACAAAACTGTATATTACAAGCATTACGTTTCCGTGGACAAGTCATTTCACTTTTGTTTGTCAAGTATATTATCTCAGTCTTGCCGTGTTTTCAAGGAGTCGCTCCATCGGAAGCAGCGCTGCTAGATGGCAGTTGCAGTCGTCCAAAGGTTGCAGTTGAAAGGGCTCAATAAGCTATCAACGTTTCACCAGGGATCAGACTATGGCCAACGAGTGTTACTTAGCTATGTCTGCATCCTCTCAGAGCTGTAGCGGAGTGCTCTCTGCCTCTTCGGAAACAATCATCCCCTCCATGAACCAGTCAGCTTCTTCTCAATCCCCTATTCGGCTTCCACAGACTCGTTATAACAAAACTACGCAAATGTTAATTTTATTCACAGTACAGCCATGTAACAGAACAAGATCGTACTTGGAACTGCTGCTTTCATGTCCGTACTTGATTCCAAGTGTATTTATATGATCATGATGCGTAAATTAATGCGTATTCCAGTATTTACCTGGTTATTCATGTGAACGGCAACACTTACACTAAAGACAAATGCACTCGGCCTGACTCGAACCGCCCACCCTCGGCACGTGGAGCTAGCATTTCAGACCCTATGCTGCCGAGGCCTGCAAGGGTTTTGGAATGTAAGAATGATTATGACATTTGAATGTTACTTAAAGTTTCCAAAGCGATGAAGGAGTCCATCGTAAATCTTCCATACTTAACTTACTTTGTTGTCTGAAAACAGATTTTTTGTTGTAAATGTTAGTGTTGCTCCATACGTAAAGGTAAAATGATTTTGTCTTACTGATGTCAACAAGTTATATCTTGAAGATCAAGTCTAGGCGGCCACTAGGACGCGCCACTTTACGCCTAGAGTATTTTGCTTCGGGATATCATTTTCACATTGACGGAAACAATAGATTGCAGTGTTGAATATGCCATCGCATTTTTAACTCTCTTATGAGGCGTAAACAACTCTAAAAGTGACCAAATGGCTTCAAGATCCTTACATATTACAAATTTTCCCGCCGCTATCATAGTTCTGACTATAATAGTACATTAAGAGAGTGAAAATGTAACTATGCAATTATTTTTAATTGCGTGTTCAGAAATTGAAACTACAATTATGGTAGTTCATACTTTATTTTCAGAAGGCGAGGAATTTAGTAGTATATGGGACTGAAACAATAAAAATTAAGATATGTTTTATTCATTTGTTTTGTTGATAAATACACATCTTTTCTGTCGTCATATTTTTTATTTACATTTTTGTTGATTATAAGCTTCTCTTAATCCTGTTAATTTCAGAATAAGCGCTTTTCATGGTAGACTGCCAAATGCATTATGCTATTGGTGTGTTTCGATGCCCTTTAATGCTTTAAAATGGAAGGTATTAAAGTTACTCTAATTAGGGTTCCTATGCTTACATCACTGCTACCATGCTTAACTATAGTGAACATATTTATGAATGGCATAAGAATACAGAAGCGAATGCAGCTATATGTGAATCCGTCCTAATTTATAATGGAAATTTGCTGAAGGTTAAGTATTGTTTCCTTAAATCTATAGCAGATCTATAATGAAAACGTCTTACCCCTTAGAGATTGTAGACATATTTTTGCTGTTTTCGAGTACTGTATCAGGTCAGCTATGAAATATTCCTCCTAATACTATATAATTTTGGGTTCAGGTGGTTTATAAAATATTGAAAATGTATTAAATAAACTTTGAGAGTTGTTTTTTATCAATTATTGAAAATTCTGTTTTTACAATATTTGAATTTGGCGTTATATAAAACAATTGTGTCACTTGTATGTTTGTATGAGACCGATTGAATGAGTGACATTCTACATGTCCCCCCTGTACATTAAAGAAAATTGTTTTCTATCTAGTAGGCATTTCTTTAAATATATTGAGATTTCTTCGTTTTAGGCATTAATCCGTGTACAAAAGATTTATCTTCTTTTTTTTTTTTTCATTTACAGAATACTCAAGCAAACTATTCACTCCGCATTTATCGCTCCAACTTTGCGGATTATTTTCTAGAATAAAACCATATCTTTAGAGACCTGGGCGACTACCCAGTAAACGAACTAAATGTACGCAAATATCTTCTTTAAGCGTCATCCTTATCAGAACGCTCGGCATCTGATTGAGCACACAGGTAAATGTTACAAAATTCCTAATAATGAAAACCATCCCATAATACACTGCGTGTTAAATCACTATTCTGTTTACTGTACATTATCGTGAATTCCAAAAAGTCTGCTATCAGAGTGTTATATTAATGTTTAGCAGGACGAGAGGCCACATTTTGGTTTGAACCTTTTATTTCACTTCTTCCGATTTTTAGTCTTTCACAGGTAATACAAATATCCCGGAATCTGTAAGCTTGTCAGTGCGGGAAAGCAAATTCCATTACAGCTGTATTGGATGTATTTTCAATACACCGTACAATCCTTTATTGAGTCAGCCCCATACCTGTGGATATGAAAATTAAATCCTGATTCTGTTCGTTAGTCCGTGAAATGAACCGTTCCGCTTCCAATGCAACAGGCCAATGTTGGTGGTTATGGAAGGTTCGCAATGATCTACAGTCAACACACAAAATTAACCAATAAGAAATAAAAGTAATTTATTTAGAAAGGAATAGCAACTTCGAGCATACTTGTGACTGCACTTGGACAATAATCTAATCTTGCTGTCCGTACATAAATGAAAAACAGGTGCAACATTTCATTCGGATATGGAAAAAAATAGCGTATTAGTCCTCTTCCTTCAAAAAGAAATTAAAATGAAATTGAACTGTGGGGTTTTGCCTGTTACTGTAACACCATGAAAGTATAGCTTTTACGTTACTTGAAACGGGCGAGTAAAAACAATTAGACATATTTTTATCGACAGTTTACCATTATCCGACTGCGTAAGAAATTTGCTTAACGTTGTATAATTTCTATCTGTAGATCATCTTTATGTAAGTTTAATGGAACTATGTTCATAATTATTTTTTTTACCACATTTGAAGTAGATTCGGACCAACCACAAAATAATGAGCAGACGGTTCGCAGACATTTCTTTCTTATATACTACCAGCTTCATAGCTTCCCTCTTAGCAGCTGGAGGACAAAGTATCATTACACAGATTTTCGCATGTTTGTTAATAAATTCAGACAGAAACTACATCTCCGGTCTGCCAGACAATCCCAGCTCAACATCTACACTAATTAGATGGCACTTTCGTAAGGGTTATAGGAACGGCTCACATAGTGAGCGACTCTTCTCTGTGATTTCCCGATACAAGCAATAAATCATATGTGATAAGGACCCTGTATAGCACAACAGTAATCAAAATCAGGAAGCATGGGAGTTTTATATGTAATCTCCTATGTTTATATAACTGTTAAAAACTCGATCTATGAACCACAATATAAAATTCACTTTACCTGCGACCGAACTTAACTGATGGTTCAAATTATTATGTTTTCGTACTGTTCTGTTCAAACACCTGACTGATTTGACTGATTCAACCTTGTCAAGAGGCGTAGTTCCTACGATGTACTTACGCTGAAGGGGATTATTTTTGGTCGTTATGCACATTGCCTCCCGCGGTTTAAAAAAAAATTATTTCACCATACTGAAATAACATGAAGATGGCACTGAATTTTATAAACAATATATGTGAGATTTTAGTAAATAAAGAAGGTTCCTGGTTGAGAGTTTGTGAAGGGATACTGGCGGTTCATAACCCAAAGTCGCCTCGCCTTCAAGCGGGTTCACTTGCGGCTATCCTGGTGAGCACCGACAGAGTCCTCAGTAGGTGGTCGCTTCCACCGTCCTCTGAGACTCACAAAAGATCAGAAAAGAATCTCTGTTTTAAATAACAATCGATTGGTTGGAGAAAATTGTTCACTACTTATCTTTTAACGCTCAGCTACACTTTAAGTACGAGGGTGAGTCAAATGAAAAACTTAAATATTTTTCTAAATATTATTTATTTTGCAGAAGTGGTACAAAGCTGCATCACTTTTCAACATAATCTCCCCCACGCTCAATGCAAGTCCTCCACCGCTTACCAAGTGCATCAATTCCTTTAGAAAAAAATTCTTTTGGTAGTCCCCGCAACCACTCATGCACCGCGTGGCGTACCTCTTCATCCTCCCATTTCTTCTTTGAGTGATCCTAACATATGGAAATCAATTGGGGAAAGGTTTGGTGAGTATGGTGGATGAGGAAGACACTCAAAATGCAGGTCTGTGATTGTTGCAAATATTGTAGGGGCAGTGTTGGGCCTTGCATTGTCATGTTGCGAAAGGACACCTGATGACAGCAATCCACGTCGCTTTGATTTGATTGCAGGCCGAAGATGGTATTTTAGGAGATCTGTGTATGATGCACTAGTGACAGTGGTCCCTCTAGGCACGTAATGCTCCCAAATGACGTCTTTTTCGTCCCAAAAGAGAGTCAGCATAAACTTCCCTGCTGATGGTTCTGTTCGAACCTTCTTCGGTTTTAGTGATGAGGAATGGCGCCATTCCTTGCTCGCTCTCTTCGTTTCCGGTTGGTGGAAGTGAACCCAGGTTTCGTCCCCAGTAATGATTCTTGCAAGGAAGCCATCACCTTCTCGTTCAAAGCGCCGAAGAAGTTCTTCACAAGCATCAACACGTCGTTCTCTCATTTCAGGAGTCAGCTGCCTTGGCACCCATCTTGCAGACACTTTGTGAAACTGGAACACATCATGCACAATGTGGTATGCTGAACCATGACTAATCTTTAAACATGCTGCAATGTCAATTTGCAGAAATTTTGAATGATATATTTAAAAAGGCTTTCACGATAGAAAACTCAGAGGAGATACCGATATTTAACAATCGTACCGACAAAATTATGAATGATCTCGTTCTTGATGTCGAGGGAATAACTAAACTGCTTATGAATGTAAAAACCAATAAGGCTCCCGGACCAGACGGTATTCCTACAAGATTCTACTCAAGATACGCAAAGGAAATTGCACCGTATTTGATGAAATTGTATACCGTCTCTCTGGATCAAGGAAAAATACCAGCCGAATGGAAGACCGCTATCGTAACTCCAGTGTTTAAAAATGGGAATGTTAATGATCCACAGAATTATAGGCCGATCTCGTTAACTTCAATATTTTGCAGGATTTTAGAACATATCATCTATTCGAATGTCATGCGGTTCTTGGATGAAGGTGAGCTTTTAAATCCAAATCAACATGGATTCAGAAAAGGCCGATGCTGCGAAACACAACTTGCACTTCTAATTCACGACTTGTGCCGAATTATAGATGAGCAATCCCAGGTTGATTTGGTTCTATTAGACTTTAAAAAAGCTTTCGACACTGTGCCTCACACTAGGTTACTTAGGAAACTTCGCGGTTACGGCATATCTAGACAAATATGCGACTGGGTTGCAGACTTCCTGAAGGGCAGAACACAGTGTGTAGTTCTCGACGGTGAGCGTTCATCACTTACTGAAGTGGGGTCTGGAGTTCCCCAGGGAAGCGTGTTAGGGCCTCTGTTGTTTCTCATATACATCAATGATCTATGCGACATAATAGGGGGAATGAAAAGATTATTTGCCGATGATGCTATAATTTATCGCGAAATCAAAACCCTGGACGACTGCGCTTTGTTACAAGACGATATTACGAAAATAATTGCGTGGTGTAAAGATTGGCAGTTGGAGTTAAACGCTAAAAAGTGCCAAGTCATGCGTGTGAGTAAAAAGGTGACACCATTTAATTATGAATATACGATTAATGACACTGTCCTTAGAACAGTAGATTCCGCTAAATACCTAGGGGTAACAATTCGTAATAATTTGTCGTGGAATGAGCATATTGAGAATGTAATGGGGAAAGCAAATCGTATACTCCGATTTCTAGGTCGTAATTTAAATCAATGCACTCAGGAAGTTAAATCGATTGTATACAAGTCACTAGTACGTCCTCACTTAGAGTATTGTTGTTCTGTATGGGGTCCCCATCAAAAGGGGTTAATGGAGGCTTTAGAGAAGGTCCAAAGAAGAGCCGCCCGATTCGTGACAGGTATATATAGTTGGAGGGAAAGCGTAAGTGCGATGTTGAAGGAGTTAGGTTGGGAAGACCTGGAACATCGAAGGCGTTGCTCTCGACGGAAGCTAATTGAAAAATTCACGACAGATGTATTTCGGAATGACAGTCAGCAAATATTGCTACCAGCAACATTCATATCTCGAAATGACCGTGAAAATAAGATAAGAGAAATCAGGGCCAGAACCGATTCATTTCTGTACTCATTTTTCCCACGAGCGATTAGGGAATGGAATAGAAAGGATTTACCGGGCGAGTAAACTTAAAATCCGACAGGAGTAGCTTTCGATAAAGCACTCCAGCCATCATGATCTGGGTTTTCCATGGTTTTCCCAGATCACTCCACGCGAATGCGGGGATGGTTCCTCACAATAGCCCATGGGCGCCTCCTGCCATATCCCTTATAACCCTTCCAAACCATAACCCTTCTCGATAGGTGCTATGCACCCTCCGCCACACACTTATAGTGAATCGCGGAGTAATAATAATAATAATAATAATAATAATAATAATGTTCTGTGGAGTCACAACTCGTTGTGCCTGACCTGGACGAGGAGCATCTTCCACTGAAGTCACACCATTTGCGAACTTCCTACTCCATTCGCAGACTTGCTGCTGTGACAAACATGCATCACCGTACTGAACCTTCTTTCTTCGATGAATTTCAATAGGTTTCACACATTCACTACTCAAAAACCGAATAACAGAACGCTGTTCTTCCCTGATGCAAGTCTCAAGCGGGGCCGCCATCTTTATACTGATACTGCGACGGTATTTGTGCATCTGCACTATGCTGCCACCTACAGGCCATTCTGCAAGCTGCTTGTTGCACGCTTACCAGCTTACAGGATAACGGCGCGAAATTTCGATTTTTTAATACAAATTTAAGGTTTCCTTTGACTCACCCTCGTCTTTTATTATTTATTTCCCACAAGACTCCACCACATACATTCCTTACTAAGTAATAATTTCTCACTATTTCTCCTTAAACTCTCAGTTCTACAAGATTGTTCTGTTGCGTTCACATTCATAATGTTTTCTTGATATTCCATCACTATTCATAACAACATTTTCCATTTGCATATACATTGCCAAATAACTTTAAAAAGGTGTTTTCCACTAGTAAAAATCCCAAAAAGGTTCTTAACATTCTTTTTGAGTTGTTGCACAGTGGTCAGTAATACACACTTTCTCTTTGGAAATTACACAGCGGTCTATTTTCCTCATAATGACCTAGGCAGATTAAATTACGACCCTCTAAACATAGGAATATTTCTACAGTTTAAGGCTTCATTGAATCTATAGTGTATGGACTAACAGTAATTGGTACATTCGCATACCTAACTAACTAAATTCCTCTTTTGGTCTCACTTAAACACGGCAATGGTTTCTAACTTTCCTTCGACGAACTATTTTGAAGTGACTTATCAAAATCCCTTATTTACAAAAAAAACGTTGACAGACAAATTTACTCCACATAAATTCCTCAAAATGTACACTAAACAGCAGCGCACATTTACTTTCCCTACTACAGAAATTTAAACAGGCAGGCACAAATGCACCTTCCCTGACAATTGATGAATAACCTAACTATGAACAACTATATTTGCAAGCGTAAGGTACCTACAATCGGCCAGAATGCATACTACCCGTTCTACATTTAAAGCCCTACTGGATTTATTTTCGAAGAAAACCATCGACCAGTTCCTTGACAGCACCTTGACTAAAAGAGCTGCCTCCCACACGCTCGCACCTCCGTTGATAAATGATTAAAGGCCATCTCCTACTCGGGTTCTTTAATTTTTATCTACTCACCAAATTCTCCAACCTGCTGCTTCATGTTCACATGTTTATTGCAATCGGTTTTTACAACATTTTCCGCTAAATAAGCTTCTAGGGTTAAATATCACTATTAATACTCTACAAAAAGCCTAATAAACCCCTAAAGCCGTTACAAGTTCTCCACAATTTTATTCGTACTCGTAGACATTTCCAGATTTTGACACGAATAATGTTAAAAATAAATTCATAAATTAAAAAAGTTAAATTTAATCATTTATTAACGACCTGAAATTATTGCAAACATATTTGAATTATTAATTCCTATCAAAGATCGCCAATCCCATTGTTTCTATCTGCTTTTTGCCGTACGTATTTCACGTCTCATCAAGGAATCATCAGTGACGAATCTGCATTGAAATTTACCCTTAAATTTACAACTGATTACATCATGTTTGACGTAATCCTAAAATTGTAACGTTTGCTGGTTATTTATTGCTTACTATTTACGTTAGTGCTATTAGGGTTGGCAGCTGCACAAAGCGTGTTGCAACTAGAGCCATCTCCTAGAATACTGCCAGTGCATCTCATTAGTGTGCCGTGGGTTTCATATTTGCTACTGTCACGGTTGTGTTAACAGCACCAGTTTCGAAGTGTATGAATGGGTGATGTTTGCCATAATATGCTATCGATTTACGGGTGGAGTGTGGGTTTACTAGCTATGTTTGTATATTACAGAATTTTCGTGACTCGTGTTAGTGAGTGTTATTTGAATCAGCGCTAATGAATTTTTATCTGTCCCAACTGCTATATAATATATTTGTCTTTTTCATGGTACATTACCCCTTGTGATATCTTCTAATGACAAGTTTCATTTTCTGATAGTTCACTTCCGTAACTTACAAAAGTGTTGTTCGAGCGGTCTGTTGGCTTAGCAGTTAAAGCCTCTGACTGAAGATCGAAAGATCGTTTGTTCGAAACCTTGTCACGGCGGGGATATTCAGAAGGCCGTTAAACTGACCTTCACCTCTGGCACAGCTTCTTGTGTAATGTGAAGTACGTCAGAACGCTTCCCTTGTTCGTATTTCAAGTTAAACTTTAGGTATGTTTCGTGGGTTAGATTAAGGTGGCTACGATAACAGAGCAAATGCGCAGCCAATAAAAACTCTGTCACCAGGTCATTACGACTACACGAATCTAGTAAATTTATTAGGGAAATAAATCTACTAGGCTCTAAGTTCACGAAACTTCTCTCTTGCTTGAATTCCACATACAGTATTTAGATTGACAGTAAAACACATTTTTACTATATTCAGAAAAATTAAGATACAAGTTAACTAGTTTAAATGTAGACTGTTTTAATTTTCACTTCTTAAAATAAAAAAAACCTCTTATAGTCTTATACTGTATTTACTTTTCGGTCCTGGCCGTCGGTAGTATCCTGTTTCAAATAACGGCTGGGAATCCAGATATAAGTATTTCCATTGTTTTCCGAAAACACTCCAGGCGAATTTCGGGAAGCTACCCTCAAAAGACACTGGCCGTAATCCGTCCCATCCCATCCCTTCCGTCCGTGTCTGCAATTACGGTTGCAGTAGGCGTTATGTAAATCTTTACTTCTTTGAATTGGTTCTTCCGGCTTGGTCTTAGCACTTACCAAGCTCTCGGTACTGGAGAAAATCCAAGTTATCCGCTTGTGCTGTAGGCACCTGAAAATTGTACACTTATTTCACATTTAATTTCCATTAGAAATCTCTGATACCAAATACCTCCT
Source organism: Vandiemenella viatica (assembly GCA_031002005.1). Lineage (NCBI taxonomy): Eukaryota > Metazoa > Arthropoda > Insecta > Orthoptera > Morabidae > Vandiemenella > Vandiemenella viatica. The sequence goes on from JARYHS010013630.1 coordinate 77,066,135, forward strand.
TTTTCAGTCACTTTCGAGAAAAGACTTATAAAATTCCAAACCAGCTTTTCTGATTATAGATTTCTATCATTCATACAAGATCTACACATCGATTCAGATCATCAATACTTCTGACTAACTACAAATTCATGTTCATCTTCAAGAAACTAACAACACATTACTCTTGCAATTCCATCAATTTAAAGTCGAAGTTTTCTGGCTCCATCAAACGTGCTTCGGTTAGTTAATTTTCATCTGGATTCCCACTTTTGTTTCGATCAGAACCATAGAGCCTCATTTTCAACTGACTCGAAGGTCATTGTTCTTTTAAACTGGATTAACATAATTAGTTTTGTATTTATAAAACTACAAAACTGATTTAAACATTTATTTACACACTCAGTGATGTCTTGTACCTAACATATTCCTTGTTCCTAACTCCCTCCCGCCTCTAATACGAGGCGTAAAGCAAGAAGAAACAAAAAATGGATTGGTGTCTCGTTCAAACTCCGAACTATTATCGAACAGTACTGAAGTCTGCAATGAGGGAAGTAGCAGTGTGCGATTTTACGTCGCGAAGCACAACCAGTGACGACACATGGTAATTGATTCTATCACATAAACATTTAGTGTGATAATAAACCAAAACCAAATCTTCATATCCCTAAAGAAGTTAATTATTTTATTCACAACCTCGACCTTCTTATAACTTCTCTAGACGTATAGCTGCTGCGTGCTCTATTTAATTACACGTCGCTTTCTTCCTCAACGCGTAATTTAAATATTTACGTTGGATATTTATTCCTCAGAAACCGGATCTATTTATGTTCCCGTAATGCCTTGAATGTCGTATGAAGTTTTAGAAAATATAATTTGATTTAATATCAGGTAAAGAAGTTTTAATCAGACGTATATTTCTCCACCACTCCTGTCGTTGGATCAACGGCCAATTAATAAATTAATTAATTTTGTTATGCTTTAGTGGGTGGGATATCCACAAAGGAGTCGGCCGCCGATTGATAGAGTTTCGATTTGCCGCGCAAGCGCCTCTTTCGTGGCTGACTAATCTATCCTACAGTTAAACTTTGTATCCAAAATAAGAAAGTGTTCTGAATACTTCACGCCACAAAGCATACTAAAAAACAAAATGTTATCTAGTTACTCAAACCATTAAAACGCTTCTGCACAATAGAAGGTTCTATGTGACTCTACATGGCAAGAAAAGAAGATGGAGAGACCAGACAGACTACCCCAAAGAATTGTTCCGAATGCTCTTTAACATTTATACAAAAGACCAACCAAGATACAACGACATGAGAAGCTCTATTTATGCTGAGGACACGGATATTACTGCTCAAGGAAAAACTTTCAAAGAAGTAGAAACGAATCTTACCGAAGCCCATGAGTTTCTATCAGTTTACTATGATGACAACGTGCTACGACCAAACCCAAAGAAAACTCAGGCCTGTGCCTTCCATCTGAGAAGCAAGGAAGCAATGAAACCACTACAGATAGAAGGAAGGTGTCCACTCTGGTCTAGCCATCCAAAATACTTGGAAGCTCGATAGGTCTCTAACATACGAAAACCACTGCAAAGAGCTGAAATGCAAGATAAGTGCCAGAAATAACATATTACACAAACTTACTGGCTCCGCTTGGGGAACACATCACGAAGTTTTAAGATCCACAGCTATGGCTCCCTGCTTTTCGGCCGAAAAATATTGTGCAACAGTATAGGAAGCCTGCATTACACTAAAGAGGTGGACGTGGCGCTCAATGAGACTGTCAGGCTGGTAACCGGCCGCATGAGACCAACCGAAACACAAATAACATATGCACTGGCGGGTATAGCTCCACCAGCTATGAGACGGAAAGTGGCGACAGAGAAGGAGAAGCTCAAACAAGAGATTGACGCAAAACACCCCATGTACAACCGAACCATAGCACCACTAAGCCTCCGCTCACAGAGAAGTTTCTTAAAGAGTAGTAGGGCTCCAGGCAAAGCTCCAGATGAAAGAAGACTATCTCTGTGAGAGGATATGTATCCCACACCTTCAAACTTTAGGGCCCAACAAAAACTGGCTACTTGTGGAATCTTCCGCACGAGAAATGGAAGGTTTTTTTTTTTGTTTTTTTGTAACTGCTTTACGTCTCTTTTTAACATCGAGGTCTTTAGAGACGGGAAAGGATGGAGGGCAAGGATGGGGGCAAGGAATGGAAAGGAATTCAGCCATGGCTTTTTGAAGGAAGTATCCCGGCATTTGCCTGGAGTGATTTGGGGAAACCATGGAAAACCCAAATCTGGATGCCCGGACGGGGATTCGAACCGCCGTCCTCCCGAATGCGAGGCGAGAACGCTAACCGTTACACCGCCCACTCGGTGAAATGGAAGGCAATCAATAGATTCAGAACAAGATTCAGAACAGGAGTATCAAGGTGCAAGAGTACTACGAAAAGAGGAGATACATGGACGACGACAAATGTGATTGCTGCTCCATTCACACACCACAGCATCTTCTCGTGTGTCAAGCAAAAGTCCTGTTCTTAGCCAACGACAAAGCTATCCAAACAGCTAGTTTCTTGAAAAACCAATATGAAACGGTACGAACACGGATGGTAAGTACTAAACAGCAAGCTGAGCCATAGGTATAGGTCTCGTTAAGGGTCTTTGAAAATCCCCACCGAGACAGGGATTCGAACTGAACCCTTTCAATCTTCCTTCAGACGCCCTAAACACTGAGCCCTCAGATCACTTTATACGCAATATCACTACGTTACATGTTGTTAGTTCATTAAAAGTATATAGTAACTTTCAAAATATATATTTCGTTCTCCATCTCTATCAATAAATTTGTTTCAGATGCTTCCAAACAATATTCCACAATGTCTCTCAAAATCTTTTCTAAAATCATAATGTTGCGAAAAGAATTGTAGGCTTTACAGGAGCCAGATTTGGATGTAACCAACTGTCAAATTACCCAGTGCCATCTCATTATAAATAATTGACTGTGATGAACCAAATTGGTTATTAAAATATGTTCACTGCGAAAAAAAGTCATGACTGCTTTCGCAAAAAAAAATTCTATGGGTCAAGAATTTTAGACAACACAAATGCCCATAGACCGAGAGTGGTGGGTAAGTGGTTAACGCTCTGGCCTCTCATTCGGGAGGATGCCGGTTCGAATCCCCGACCGGGCATCGAGGTTTTGATTTTCCATGGTTTCCCCAAATCACTCCGGGCGAATGCCGGGATGCTTCCTTCAAAAAAGCCATGTCCCAATTTCTTCCCGTTCCTTATCCCAATCCCATCCCGCCTCAAATGACCTCGACGTCTACTAGGCGTAAAGCCATAAGTAAAAAAAATGCTCATATTTTATCAGGATTCCCATTTCATTCCCACTTCGACATATGTGGCCATCAAAATTTTGCTCTGGGAGTCTCATCACCGCACTTTACATAAATAATTCGTGTAACTAGACCTGGAACGATTGCCAGATCTATGAGATATATAATGAAATACAAACTCAAGAAAAGAATAGGAAAATTAAAAAAAAATACCTTTAATTAGCATTTTCTGATTAAACAGGAAGTAATGTACTATCAATGATTTAAAACAGCACGTAGATATGTTGTATTTAGCCTGTTTTTGCGAAAAAATGTAATATGCGGTGACCTGTATGCCTTTTATTGACAAACTACGGAATTCGGTATAAAGTGAATAATTCATGTGCTGTATCGGAGCGAACAGAGGCAGCATTGCAAGCTCCTCTTTTTTCTAACACAAAGGCCGCATGGTATTTAAATAACGCATTCCAGTCATAATAATTTAAAGTCGTAGACTGTTATCCCAATGTTTAATTGCACACCAACTATGTTCATATTAATAGCTCGAATTAAATATAGAAAATCATGGAAATATTTTCAATAAATGTCAGGAGTTGGGAAGCATATGAAATGAATACAAATTTGAGTCATTTATGTGAATGGCTGCACAAGATATTTCACATGATACGTTATAAAAATGTTAATACTACTACTAACAATAATAATAGGAGTGCCACAGGGTAGCGTATTAGGACCATTGCTATTCATCATTCTAATGAATAATTGTGTTGATTGTAATCGTAGGCTTCCGCGGGCAGAGTCAGTTGATTCTTGGCTGTCCGGGTGGCGCCGCGTCATGTTTCTTGAAACCGACGTTTCGACCCTCATTCTGGGGTCTTCTTCCAGGTCTTCTTCCAGGGCAGAACTGCCCTGGAAGAAGACCCCAGAATGAGGGTCGAAACGTCGGTTTCAAGAAACATGACGCGGCGCCACCCGGGCAGCCAAGAATCAATTGTGTTGATTGTTTACTATCTGAAATTAAATTGTTTGCAGATGACATAATTCTATATAAAAAAATAAAAAAGATAGAGGATTGTAAACAGTTGCAGGGTGGTCTGGAAAGGATATCTAGTTGGGTTGGTAGACATGGGATGAAGATAAATGCAAAGAAGAGTCAGCTTATTAGATACATAGATAAAAAACAAAAGGTTAGTTATCAATTGCTTGCTGAAGGCTTGACATGTAAATATCTTAGCATTACATTTGATAACAAGCTTAACTGGGCAGGACACAATTAACAGGTGGTAGGAAAAGGTTTCAAAATTCTGCACTTGTTGGAGAGAGTGATGAGGGGATGTACGAGAGAAGTAAAGGAAATGGGTTACAAAACTTTGGTCAGACCATTGCTCGAATATGGTAGTGTAGTATGGGACCCTCATTTTACGTATCAAATTTAGTAGTTGGAGAGGGTGAAAAAAGGGCTGCTAGATTTGTTTCTGGAAATTATCGCAGAATGCAATCAATGAAGGATGTGATAAAGGAGCTGGAATAGGATTCATTGCAAGAAAGGAGGAGGATGAGGAGGGTCATGGGAGTGTACAGGGCGTATACTGGCGATGAGGCATGGAAAGATATTGCAGTAGGTATGAAAAGTAGTGCATGGAAGGGAAAATATGTCCATGACCACAAGCTGGCACTCGATTTTAGGTACAAGGGTGTGAGAAGATTCTCTTTTTTAGGTAAGGGTGTCATGGATTGAAATGAGTTACCAAGAGAAATGATGAATAATTTACCGAAAACGTTGAAAGAATTTAAAGATAAAATTTGTAGAGGGCAAATGTAGGTGGGTGCAGGATAGGGGGAAGATGGGTGTGCAGGGAAATTGCCACCGGGGCCTGTGCTCCATTGCAATTAAATTAAATACAACATAGGATGAAATATAAACTAGTTGTTTACAAATTTATATATATATATAATAACAGTGAGCAGGAAAAGCTTTAAGGCAATAAAACTAAGGAAGGATAGGGAAATATGATACAACACATAGCACAGATGAAGGCGCCTGGGACGACGAACAAAAAACAAACACAAGAGAAGCGCAATATTTCGGCCTACATCAGCCTTAAACGTGCAGAAGGTGAAGCACCAGGCGGCGTGACATGTGTACACATAGACGGTCTACTGGTGAATCAATATATATAAATATATATATATTTCACACTAAATTCTAATTTATATTTTTCATATTTTTCTACATAGTTTTCCTTCTTATCTGAGCACTTCCTCCAACGTAATAATGAGTCTTATGTCTTTTGTTTATGAATCCACAATGTATTGAATGTATTTAAACCTTGGGGACACGTAAAATGTTGTATTTATCTTAACATTGCACATTATTACATCAAAACTAGTACACGAAAATGTGCAATGGCAAATTAGACTAAATCTGGTATCAACTGATGATAGAACAACGGAGTCCGCATTACATATACGTAATTCATAATTTGGGCGCCACTGGTACTTATTTCAGAAACCTGTAGCAAATTTTATTAAATGTTATCACATCTCTTGGAATTTACCACAGGTACATTAGTAGTTAAAAATCCAGTAGTCCTATTATTCTACGTTTCAACTACGCTTAGACTATTCGATTGGTTTTCTCGAATTAAAGTGGCAGAAAATGTCTATCCTGGAGTGGTTGTCCGTTGTCCTGAAGATCTCGGTTAAGAGGATCTACCAGAGTCGGAATGGCCGAGGAATTAGCTTCTCCTCATGTTGGCATTGCTCACCGACGTTCAGGCATGTTAGTCAATCCACGGGATTGCTGTCATTCTCTTGGGGAGCGATTCCTAAGTAAAAATAACATTAGCATTAATAATGTTTTGTAGCATAATTTCCTAATTGGCTAGTCATCTGCGCATCTCATACACGTTACCACTGGTCCATTTTAGGAGTGTACCGCTGACACCATATAGTCAGCTGACAGCCACTGAAACGGCCTCTCGCCCGGCCGTTGCTACGTCATCAGTGACGGTCTGGCTAAGCGAGTGCTTCTCTCCCTTTGTGTTATTCTATCTGTTTTCAAGCATTTGCCGAGTCTATTGTTTGCGGTTCCCGCAGGTAGTTGCGGTCTTCCCTTACTCCCGTATTGAATGTCAGCCTCCAAGCCCTCGCTCGCACATTCCTTCGATAAACTATCCGTATACTAACAGGGGGCAACCGAATATTTGATACTATTGTTTAACGGTGATATGAATGTGAACATCAACGTATGGTAAACCTATTATCATTATAAACTGAAGGTGTAAGATTCTTTTGCGACTCCTGTACTAACGGAACTGGCTACAATAATCTTCAAAGAAACTTATATATAAATATAATCGCAAATCTTTTGTCTGCATGGTTGAAGAGATTCCGTTGGGTGAGTGAAAACTCTCTGGCTTCGCATTCGGGAGATGTGAGATAAGTTTCCCGCCAGGTCATTTCAATTAATCCATTGTTTCCCAAAATTACTTTATGCGAAAGTTGGGTTAGTTCGTTCAAAAGGTCATTGCCGAATTCCTTCCGCTTCCTTGTCCCCAATCCTCCGCCTCCTCTAATGTCCTCGATGTCATCGAGGTGTAAGCCATAAAAAATGTTCCCTTTATATGGTTAAAAAAAATTAAAGGTTCTGTCGTACATCCGCGATCTTCTCTAAAAGACAAACGGTATATTTTTATATGCTGTTTTGAACTGCTTCTTTTCTTAACATTACATGTGCTATGTAATGTAAGAAATTAGAAACCATTTTGTGAAAATAATCATAAATTTATTTCAATTGTTGTCCGTCGTGACATTTGTTTACAAGTTTTATTATTCACAGTAGATGGACCATGCGAAAACTACATGAATTCGATTAATAGGAAGGTACCTGGTTTGTAATAGGATGAAAGAAGAACCGCCTCATTTGTATAAATTGTTTATTTGTTTAGTTTAATAGGTACGAAACAAAAGTCGACGCCAGTGAAGTGTGCTGCTGCTATCTAGCGGCTTGGCTCTGAACTGTCTCATAAGCGCGACTTTCACAGTTATTGCTTTTGTCCTTCAACGGTCAAATTCAGAAAACTTCCTTTCTTAATATATGATGTCACCAAAGAAGATTCTTAATCTTTAATATGAAACATTATTTATCGATTTCAGTTAGGTATCCAAAGCGATAAGTGGCTCGTGATACAAAAAACAGCATTTTAGATATATTGACTTTTTTGTGCTTTAAGGATAGAATTCGGAGAAATTCCTTTATTAAAATGTGATGGTATCATAGTGGATACCTTAATCTTTAAAACGATACCCAATTTATCGATTTTGATTATGTATGAAGGAAGATAATAGCTTGTGACAAAAAACACCTTTTATAAATAATATATACGATTATGTCTTTAACTTAGAATATTAACGGTATTACTAGGTGCAACGAAAAAGAACAGTGACGCACTAGGACCAAATTGACGAGGGATATCGACTGGACACAGATGCTGCTGTAAGTGCGACAGCGCAGTTTTTATGGAGAGAAATATTCGTCGAGTTGGCTGGAAACTCATTTCCAACGAAAGCTAGGAGAAGTTGGCTTTCCTCTCGGGGCCTTATTTCTTGCAGCGAAACGAGCGCGAGTTGTTGGGCCGGCTCTTCGATTGCCACCGTCTCGCGGCGTCGCTCTCCTTCCTCTGATGGGAACTGAAATGTGATCGATTGGAGCAGCCAATGAACTGGGCCACCAGCTGACGGAGATGTTCCGCTGCGAGCCATGGCGCATATTTCCAATATACCTCCATCACACCATTTCTTCCTTCCGAATGATTCACAATCTGTGTATTTAAACATTGTGAATTATCTTCTGAACATTCGCAGTTTCTAAAAATCAATAAGTAGAAAAACAACCGTAAGCAAGAGTCGCGTTTCATTTCCATGAGGGCGCTTTGTAACAAAATTCCCTCTAAAAAGAAACGATTGCACAGAATATGAGTATAAATACGTGCTTGGGATTTAATAAAAACACAAACATAAATATAACCACGGACCTTTGCAATCAAGTTAAGTGTACTCTCAGTTTATCTGCGTTATTTAAACGTCAATTTATTTTAGTTGGTACGATTCCTACAATAATCCTCGGTAATTGTTAACCGCAGCTTCTTTTCCGCTCAAGATGGTCTGTACTTGCGCTCTAGTATGCGTTAATAAAGCTTAAGTATCTTACGTCTAGACACACTGATTGAAACTAGACATTCATAAGGTCACTGAAATTGGGAGAAATATTAGAATTTTAAGACATGCTAAATTTTCCAATATTTGGCATGGATATTTCAAGAATATGGAGGCCTAAGTACATTTCAATTAATTACATCCAAATTAATTGCAACAACTGTAGACATTTCTACATGGCAGAAATAGACATATTTCTAAATTACGGATATCATTAGTTTAATCTAGACCTATAAATGAGAGCTGAAGTCGAGCTGTCCTGTATTACAAGGAATTTTTTTTGATGAAATGATTTTTTTCCTGAAGTAAACTGCTATGAGAAGTTCATATCTCAAACCAGGCCTTTTTGGTAATAACAACATTAAGTCTTTATTTTTCACAGATTCTGTAGTTGACAGTATTCTAGTCGAATGTTTTTTATGAATTATTTTGTAACATTAACTTCCTTGTTTTTACTGTGTTGGGAATTCTGTTGGTACTGCTAGTTGTACAACTACTGAGCTTTTAGTTTATACTACTGAGATTTTAGTTTATTCAAATCGTGCTTGAACAGATAAAAGGAAGGACTGATGGGTTGCAGGTTAAAATTTATCAAAAATAAATTGAAGCAAAAGTAGATTGGTGGTGAAATTAAAAAAAAAATAAAAAAATTGTAAAGTATATGTGAAGGGAAATTGCACCAGGGTAAATGCATCATCCCAAATAAAACTAAATTTTATAGAATTCAGACACAAGGAAAAAGCTTCCATTAATCGTTTTGCCACTGGCAAAAAAAATTAATTTCTGCTATGATACTGATGAGTCAGTTATAACTTTAGATGACAGGTATGGTCCAAAAGACTGGAGAATCCTTATAAATTCATCAGAAATAGATCTGATCCCGTTTGATAAATAATGGATATGTAATACTTCTTGTACCAATAGTTAATGACACTTTTATTAAATCAGTTTATGAAATACTGCCAGAATTTGAATGAACATCCAGTAATTTGACAGGTTCCGCTGTAACGAGTCTTGTCTCCTTCCTATTTGATGTTTTGGTGTACAGATGTGTGTATCACCTAGAAAGAGATTGTCTTTGGCCCCCAGTTCTATCTCAACGATACACGCTTTAAAAACATAAGAGAAATTTTTAATACATAGTTCATACCATTAAAGGTCAGGAGAGAAAGAAGAGTAATTTATTACAAACATTGCTATTTACGAATGTTCCTAATTTCAGTAGCTAATATATATATATATAAAAAAAATAAAGCTAGTTTCAAAATGTTTTTTTAAAAAATTGTGGTTTCACCAACAGAAAAACATATTTAGCAGATACGTAGAGGGATTCTGTAGAACCTTGTTACCATTAAATTTCGAAATTCTTAGAAATAAGTCGATTTTGTCAAAACTACATCCGTTTATGAAGCATAGAGAATCTGAAGTAATATTTCCAAACCACTTTTACCTAACATTATTAAAGTTAGTTAAAATATAAAATACGCAATCAGTCGTATTTATCACGCAGTTTCACTACACTACGTATATATAAGGTGGAGAAAAGATGAAAGCCGTCACAGATTATATTAGGTGTTGGCGGCAGCCTAATCTCGGTATGAAATGTATGGTAATCAGTACTTCTTGTTTATACAGGAAATATACGAGTATGAGACAGCCACTGGAGGTAATCACACTTAATACCAATAGTGGCACGTAATAATACGTTTGTATAATGCAGTTTGGAAATTCAAAAATATTCAACCATGAATAATTCACATTTTTTTATTTGGCATTAATATACAATATTTACTGTAAATAAATTCGTAAAACAGGAGCTACCTACATTTTCATTCCTCAAAGCTAAATAAAAAACAATATTATTTGCTTCAAACAGCTTGCTTATTTTAATAATATTGTGTTATTCATTATTCGTTGCAAAAATACATCATAAATTTCAATATTAGTAATCAGTATATGATACGACACACGTTGGGTTTGAAACCAATAGATATGGAGAAAGATCTTCAGTTATGCATTAATATATAGAACTTTTTTATCTCTTGATAAATGGATTTTGAAACCTTAATGTATGGTGGATGCAGAGGATGCTAAATGGTTATGAAATGCTACATCTCAAGATAAATGTAAATGTTTTAGTTTATTGCTATTTCCAAGCCCATACCTCAGGAGCGTCATTAGTTGAATGTTCCTAAGTGGGTATTCCTTACAGTTTCATATTGATCCTAGGGCGGATTAGCATAGGTAATACTCCGTTTCATGATCCTACGGCTTTAAAGAGGAGTGGCTTGGTTAGGTCGTTTTCCCCTGCCCCAAGGAATTTCCTGCTCGAAACTCAGTCGATAGTACCATGAGTATGACTGCGTAAAGCCTTTATGGCGTTATACTTTGAAGAAAAGCTTTGGGTTTCATTGTGGATCTATCTAACTCCACTTTCCAACTCGCTTCACTCTCCAACGTAGAATTTTTAACGTTTTACTGAATTTCATTTATGATTCTTCCTATAAAATTTAGTTAGTGTACTCACACCGTATATTTTAAAAAAAAGTTTTATTTGTAAATTATTGTGATTGCTAAATGACAATTGACTTCGAGGGTTCTGTAGACGATGAAACGGTATTAATAAATAGTAAGAGAGAAAAAGTACTCCATTAAGAACAAAAATGCGACTCTTTTTGGAGCAATCACTAATATTAATCGTTGTTAATACTATATGTATCTTAATATTTCTGACAGTGTAGATGTTTTCCTAGATGTTAAACCTTTACAGTCAGCAATCAAATTAATTAAGTTCAATACGTCAATCTTTTTCTCAGTGAACAGTTTGAGAGCCAAATGTATCACTAAATTAAAACGGAAGAATTGTTGTAATGGGATTCAACCAAACTACTAGTGCATCTAGGAAAAAAATCTTACATGCTATTACACAAACCAATAAAGAAATAACGTAAAGCCGAATATGCTGATCGAACATCTTAGGTAAGTGGTTAACGCTTGGGAGTGGCATTCAGGAGCACGTGGATGCGAATATAAGTCCAGCCATCCATTTGGGAAATAATTTCAGGTGAATAGCTGTCAAGTTCCTTTGAAAGGCTATCACCAAATTCTTTCCCGTTTTTTTTTTTCCCCGTCAGTCCACTGCTGCTGCTAAAAACCTCGTCACAGAAGCATACAGTCCTAAAAACTAATATTTGGTAAAGATTAAGCACATAAAGGGTTCGTTGGTAAAAGTAACGTACTTACTTGGAATGTAGACAGTGGAATTTTCGTGGCTAAAAGTTTATTAAATTTTAATTGTTGCGCTACAGATTTTTTTTTTTTTTTTTTTTTTTTTTTTTTGTAGCTTTAAGCCTAGTCGACGTTGAGGTCATCAGAGGTAAGAGAGGAGAGGGGGCAATGAACAGAAAGCAATATGGCCGTGGCTTCGGAAAGACCATCCCTGCACTACATCCGTTTGGAGTTATTTCTGGAAGCAATCGAAAACAGAAATCTGGACAGCAGGACGAGGATTCGAAGCTTCGTCCTAGTGAACGCCAGATCGCCAGACTTCTTGTGTTATTAGATTCCAATTTCATTCCTATGCATGAATTTGATGAAATACGATTCCTGTTTGTAAAGCCAGAACGTTGAAATAAATATTACAACTTTTTTTCTGCTTTAGTGAAGATTATATAATAACTGCGGCTTATGAATGCATTAATTTAGCAAAATTAATTCTGCGCGAAAATGATTCTTACTAGTATATTCAAAATGTTAACTATTAACGAATGGCGAAAATACTGCTTTAGTTATTTATTTCTGTCTAACGGCGACGTGGTGATATTGCATTCCTAATGCCACCGTACCGGCTTGCTTGATTCGCACTGGAGTGGTACTGTACGTTCGGTTGGTGTGTTGCGCGCAGTTTGCCGGTGTGGCTGCCTGTGTTGTGGGGCCTCAGGAACGCCGGTAATCTGATAGAGAAGAGCTACTGCCTCGACCGCACAGGTCGCAAGTGGCAGCCTGGAGGGTAGGCAAACGCTTTCTACACTTTAGCCTCAGTTCCAGGTAGCGATTGATTAGCGGGGCTGTTCCCTCTTGTTTGGCGTTAAACAGTATTCAGTATTTTTTAGTGATGAGCTGCATGTATGATAGCAGATGGGATAAAGGTATTTATTACCTCGTGAATTAACACTAGCATAGTTTAAAATCATGCAGTGGGATACGAGTAAAAGTTGTGTGTTGGTCCGAGACATATTTTCGCCAACATTAACCCAACCACAAAATAATTACATCTACACGAACCATCAAGTTCAGCCAAGCAGTTATCTTTGGCTAAATTCCATTAGATGTTAATTTAAAGTTTGTCACTTTATTCATGACCTTTCGTTACTGTCAGCGATTATTATAATAATTATAAAAAAATCTCGCCAGTTCTATAACATTTAAAATTTACTTTGTATTTGTTTTGAATTGAATTTAGAAATAAAGCATCCTAAAGCAATTTTTAAGAGTTTTACCTACTGACTCCATTATCATTGAATGCCACAGACTGAATTTACTTGTTGAATAATGCAACTAATTTTGTTTTACTCCACATTTCGTGTTAATGCGAGAAATATTGTAATTCTAGTATAAAAAACAAAAGATGTCAAATTTAACTGAGAATAAAGTTTAAGGAATTTCAATCTTCGCAGAATGTTTTTTTTATTTATTTACTAAGGATAATTCGGATATCCGGATGTAGAAAGTAGGTGTATTTTTCGCTGCAACCGAGATTCGCACAGATATCCGCCTTTTTGTGGAATTAAGCCGGTAGTCGTATCTATGCTTTAAGTCATCTACGAACTTTCATTTTGCTGACACACTCATTTTTTAAATAAATTTTGGATTTTTTTATACAAGTAAAATATAATCACACAACATATGAAATATGGCTACGTTATCATTCATTTCTTCACAATCTTATTTAGGAAAGTTTAGTGAATGTGATTTTTTCGACGTAAAGATTAATATCTTCAATATTAATACGAACATCTGTGTTAAATTATGTTTCGGTATGGAAGAAGGTGTAGGAATTAGCTAGCTAACTATTAATTAGTTAACTGCTACTTTGCACGATAAATTATCAGTTTCAAAACATTAAAGTGAATTTGATATTTTGTAGCACAGTAGTTCTTTTACTCAATTTCCAGATGTTCCTTTACTGTTTCCAACGCGGTAGCTATCTGCATATTTGTATTTAAATGTGCGTGTGTGTTCACGAGGATGAAAACCACATTCTCCTAAGCAATGAATACTATTAATAGTGTATGAGACTAATCCCTCGCACCATCTAGGTTATGATAACCTTAACGGAAGATTACTTTATCAATTAAAGTTTTAAGGGTTATACAACCGGCTACTACGCCCCATAAACAAAAAGCAAATAACCAAAAAAATCACCAACAGCTTCTTAAAGGATGATTTTTAAGGTTTATGGCATTTGCATTCCAGATCCAAATTTAGTAAGAAAACTAATCAATTAAGCAAAGTTTATTTTTACTTTAATTTACTATTTCATTCCTCCCAGCTGAATTTTTTTTTACTATTTCATTCCTCCCAGCTGAAGGCTTGGATGCGGGCTGCTAAAGGATCGCGGACATCTTTTCCAGCCTATTACACTAAGGGGGGGGGGGGAGAGGGGATGGAAGGTCGGCCGTGGCCTTGTAAGGAACCATCCCAGCATTCGCCTAGAGTGTCTGAGGAGAACCACGGAAAACCTCAAACAGGATGGCCGAACCGGGTGTGACTCCGGTCCTCCCGAATGGCAAGTAACAGTGCGAAATGGCACTGTCTAAGCCTCAGTGAAAGTTTGATCTTTTTTTTTTTTTTTTACGATTTCATTCCTCCCAGCTGAAGGCTGGGAGGCGGGCTGCTGGAGGGTCACCGAGGATCTTTTCAGCCTATCTAGTACTACGGGGAGGGAAGGGGGATGGAAGGTCGGCCGTGGCCTTGTAGGGAACCATCCCAGCATTCGCCTAGAGTGGTTGAGGGAAACCACGGAAAACCTCAACCAGGATGGCCGAACGAGGTTTGACCCTCGTCCTCCCGAATGATAGGTAGGAGGCCGAAAACGGCTTCCTCCCATCTCGGTGAGAAGTTTTCTGAGAAGCAATACTTTATAACCATATAAATCACAAAAATAGCTGCGAGTTATAATTGCAGTAATACTGTATCAGAAAGAAAAAAACATCCAAAATTAAAAGCTACATTTTCAAAAATGTAAGTATAATTATATTAAGAATGAAGAGGGAAAAGTGGTACACGAAATCTGCAATGCATATGCCACTGAGGATCGCAAAACCACTGAAACTGAAGCATTTTATCTGAATCAACACATAATTAATAAGACAAATCAAAACGAGCAGATGTCGTAAATATTTGAACTGGAAAAATGTAGTGTTAAAATTTGTAAACCAACATTAAATAAACAAGGACAACAGTTAATAAATTGATGTTAACAAAATAAATTGAAAATCCCTATTTCTTTATTCAAAAAGAAGAGGATCAATAATATATCGGATTGAAAGCGGAAGACTTTTCTCCGTTTTTTAAGCCTCGTCGACGCCTCAGGTCATTAAAGGCGGGATGGGACTGGGGACAAAGAACGAGAAGGAATTCAGCCATGGCCTTTTCTTTGAAGGAAGTATCCCGGCATTCACCTGGAGTGATTCTGGGAAACCATGGAAAACACAAATCTGGATGCCCGGACGGGGATTCGAACCCGCGTCCTCCCGAATGCGAGGCCAGAACGTTAACCGTTCACCCACTACGCTCGGTGAAAGTGGAAGAAGATTGTTGACCACCTACATTACTGTAATTGAGAAGTTGCCTTTAATGTGCAAGAACTTCATGTACATATAGGGACTAAGTTTATCATAGACTACTACTTACTTATTGTAAGAATATTAGGAAATATTAAATAAAAATCGAAGGTTGAACGAGAAGAGAAGAGAAAGACAAGAATAATACAGCTTTACCAGAAACAGATAAAATTAATATTTATCTGAAATATAAATTAATGAAAATATTGCCACAAGGAAAAAAATGAAAGAAGCGAAGAGACAATCTGCGGACGAAGTACTTGCTGAATGACTTGAAACAACTAATAGGGAGGGTTTAGTAAAAAGTATTGTGATCTAGAAACAGTGATCAAAGAAAATAAATACTCTTATCTAAAGTGAATTCGTGACATAGAAAATGAAGACAAGCAGTGTATCTAAGAAATATAGCCAAAATCCAGTACAATAACAACAGCGTAAAAGCTGGAACAAATATTTAACAAATACAACATGATCTGTACAATGCACAAGACATGAGTCTATTACCTGATGCAATATTTAGACAGAAAAGACAAGGTAATGTAAAGAATATAAACAAAAATGACCAAAATGAGTGGCAGACGTACCATGAACTACGAAAATAAGGGTTTTGGAAGAGCGGGGCAGAGAAGTAAAAAAACAACAATAAAACATTTCGCCAGTGTGACTGTAGGCAGTACGGCGCACCACACTGGATCTGCGAGGCACTGTAAACCGGGGCTAGTTCCGAGCCCTGGTCAAAACGTACCGACAGTCCTGATTGCGATTTTTAGTCAGGCTCCAGCAATCATCTAGGCGAATGCTGGAACTAATCGTACGGAACACAATTTACACAATTCACAGAGAGACAAACATTCTGTCAGTATGTAAAATGCTCCGGGTCTCACAAATCCGGTTCTAAGTACGGGTAAGGCACATGTCACGTCCCCACCTCATTACTCACTCCGGCCGCCGCGCCGGTGTAAAAGAATTTCCTTTGTTCACGTGGTCCTCTGTGGCCGTATGGAAGGGATAAAACAGTAGAAACCATTACTGTGTACCAAGAATGCTGTATCACTTACGACTGGGATAGCGATTTTAACAAGTGTCAGTGCATATGCAGTGATATATAAAAAAAGACAGACTAAAAACTCAAGTTAGGCTATATAATACGCTTCAAGATGCAGTTGTGCTCTGGGGTAATTAAATCTTTTGGTTTATGACACAAAGAAAAGGGCAAAGGCTCACAGCACGTGAAATGAATTTTCTGAGAAGCATTAAACCAACCACCAAAGAAGACAAAACACGAACTATGTTTATACATAACGCTGACAGAAGAAAAATAAGAACCAAACAAAATGAAATGGACGGAATATTTATACAGAACGCCATAAAAAATAATTACAACAGTATATTACGATAATACATGCGGAGAATACATGCCAACACGTGAACCGTTGATATACAATGTATATAGCGGCGTCAGAAATATATGTGTGTCTGAACACTCTCAAGAAATAGGATTCAGATTTTTCTTTATTTGCTACTAGTTGACCCGACAAACGTTGTCCTGTCCAAATGTGACTAAATTTGTTTGTGATTGTTTTTTGAATTTGTTAAAAGCTGCTGAAAATGTAAACAAAATAAAAATGACAAAAAAACACACATATCTGAGTGATCATTGTATTTATAAACGATTTTGTGCATGATTATTCAATTTGAGGAGGATTACGATACGAAGTACGCCATTTGGAAATTTTACATGCGAGTTGAACTCTATCGGCAGTACGCTACTGAAATGTAAGAAATGTGTGATGTGCTTTGAATGTGATCGGCTTGGAACCATGCGGTTTTGTTACAAAATTTAAGTAGCAATTTAATTAAGTGAGAATTTCGTGTTAACTAAATTATTTATTTTCTTCCATTAAATTTTAAATCTCGATGAATGTCAAGATGTTTTATTTATATTTCGATCATCTTAACACGAAACCGGTATTTATTGTTTCGTAGATCTTGCATCGTTAGGTCTAATGCCACCAACTATTTTTTACGTGCCATCATAATGGCCCAAATTATCAGTATGCAATGCTACAGAACGTTAGCCATCACACAGTTCTTCAGAAGTTTGACAGTTGGAGTTTCATTGATTTGGATATTTAATTGAAACTTCAATGCCGAATGAGCTGTTTTGACATGTGAACGTAGAAAACAATATTTATTTTAAAAATCTTCTATCAGTGTATGTATAGTTTGACGCTGTTGCTTCTACAGTAGAAAAAGAGCCAAACATTTTTCTATGGATACACCATTCTTTGCCTTCAAATATGTCGAGACATTTGGCTGTATACAGGAGCTCCTGATGGATGTCCATGTAGTAGTTTCTGAGCTTGACGTTGAGGCATATTCACCTTTAGTAAACAATGTGTATAAAAATGTGATAAAACAGCATACCAAAATGGCAAAAAAAATCTAATCCAACACACGACGATAAAATTTCTGTAAGTAATTAAATACAAAAGAATTCCAACAGCCATAACATGTTGAGCCCATAGGTTTGGAGCTTAGTTAACACTGAACGCGTGGCATAGTGACCGCCTGGGAACACTGTGCCTGGCTGAGTCCAGATGCTGACACAGGAGCTGTCGATCACAGCAGCCGCGTGCGAGGCGTCGCGCTGAGTTTCTGACGTTCAAAACTGTAACTTTCGCCGATAACAATACCACCGCCACAGTTTACAAGAACAATTACTGTACAGTTTACGTTTTTCCGGAAGCAATCTCAAGCGTCAGCTTTTTGAAACATGCGAAAGTCACCATTTTATTAGACTCTTTTTCGAAAACAATACTGTTACCCAATAATTCCACGGCAAATTTAACATGGAACTTTGAGAGAGGTAGTTTTTAAATATACCGATGAAGCGACGTAAGCGATTCGAATATAGAAATGGGAGTTATCAAATGGCCTATCGGGATGACTAATGAGAATAGCACTGAAGCCTTTCCGCATAATTCTTCCTATATAAAATTTCATATGAGAGGGAGGTGTAAAAATAGGGACTTCCCAAACAATTATGAGTTCAAGATATTAAATATGAAATTAAATCACTGAGCTACTTCATTTGTACAGTTTGTTGGTTATTGCTAATTTGTTTCTAACTTATGAAGAAAAACCTATAACATGTGCAACTGGATAATGTCAGAGCACACAGAAACCGAAATTTTGTTACTAGAATGCCAGTAATAAACCGCAGAAAAAAACGGATAAGAAGTGCTGCAAATAACATCCCAGCAAACATCTCTAACAACTTCCATTATTAATACCCGAGCACAGTGCACAGTTTTAAAATGTCAGATAAAGAGAGAAAATCAAATTTACAATGGAGATACACAGTAAATCTTGCGTTAAAAAGAACAATGTTTTAAACACAGAGAAAATTAGTGGGATAAACCATACGACAGACATATACTAGTAACATATAATAACGGGCACGCGTAGCCTAAGAGACATGTAAGCATTGGAGATTAGTGCCACAAAATCATGAAAATAACAACAGAAACCAAAACTAATGCAAACAAACATTTTTTTTTCGGGCAATACTCCTACTCTATGTCGAAGTCGTAAGAGGAGGGAGGGGGAGATAGGGTAAGGAAACTATCCGACGGTTTTGTGAAAATCGCAACAGCTGGAGGGAATGGTTTGAGTCACTCCGAAATTGGAGGATATGTAGGACAGTGGAGCCATAATGATGTACGTTACAAAGAGATGGCGAGCACGTAGGCCCAGCAGCGCCTTCTTTAGTGTCACCGTATAGGAAACTGTTACGCAACGCTGAGCCAATGCAGAGCCATCAAACAAACTGGAAACGTGCAAAGTACATACCAGTATACCTCGTCGACGTCAAAGGGTGCAATATCAGCAAGTGGCAGCATCGTTGGTCTCAGGAAAACTGATTTGTCGTACCATAACAATGCTACCCGTACAGAGCATGATGCTGCGACAGTGGTGAGTGTATGGGACCAGTGGATAGAAGAGGGTAGTCCACAGTGATGAGCGATTATTGGATCACGCAGGGTGACCATAGCGCGGGATGACTCTTATTGTCGTCATGGCCAAACCGACATAACAGAACTGCTTCGTTCACATTGTTGGCTCGACGTTGGAGCACTGCAACGTGTGTGGACATGCCTGCGTTGACGATTACAGGCCTGAGGGCTGGACTGACGGCACGCATGTAATTGCGTAGGCTTCCATTAACCAGAAACCACTAACGCCTCAGATTGCAACAGTACGTGAACGCCGTCACAGGCGTCCTGAGTCCCGCTTCAACTCATTCTACAGTGATGGCCGCTTACGTGGGGGCCGCAATCGGGCAGACTGACTTAATGAATGGTATATCGGACCAACGGCAAGTGTGATGACTTGAGACACCATTGCCTGTAACATGCGATACGTTTTGAGGGCAATCTGAACAGCAACCTACTTACTGTACATTAGGGAGGTATCAGCGACCGAGGCACTGCCCCACCTGCAGGTGGCTCCATATGCGAAATCTTATCAGCACAGTTCCCATCCACATTTAACTAGGACTGTGTAAGCCTTCTTCGAAGAACAACGGGTACGACTGCTTCCCGAGCCTGCACGTTGATCTGACATGTTACCTGTCGAACATGCCTGTGATTTGGTCGGCCGGCCACTGCTGTCGATGTGTTTTGGATGCGCCTACAAACCGCGTGGAGTGTGTTCCCCAGCTGTATTTGCAGGCTCTATCTGACTACATGCGACGACCTCAAGAGGCTCTGATTGCAGCACAAGGCGGTTTTACACCAGAATTCTCAAGGTCAAAGTGCATATAGGCCTACAGCTCTCTAATTCTAATAATTTGTGTATTGTCATGTCCTCGTCTGTGGAATAAATTTCATTGTAATCACATGGTTCTGCAATTTTTACAAAAAGTATTGTAGATGGAAACTGATTATGGCATTTTGCAAATACCTGGAATAATATCGGGAAACCGTAATATAGATGGCCGTGCGGGGATGAGAACCCACGTTCTCTATAATGCCATCCCTGAGTGTTACCGCTCACCAACCAGACTGGAAAAAAAAGAAATATCGGATATTGTAAGCAAGTGACGAATGACAAGAGCTTAATCTGTCATAAAGCTAAGAGGATAATGAGAAAAAAAACTGAAAAATATTTCCATAGTAAATACGATAAGGAAGAACAAGATTCTAATCTAAAGATAATTTCATGATTTTACGACAAGAATAAAGGTAAACTAACAAAACTTCAGTTATCAAACGGATATCCACCCATTAGCTTAACCGACGCGACGGTATAATACGAGTATAATGATAAACAGCAGATTAAAATAATAAAAAATAAACCACAAACGAAAAAAAAAAATCTTCGTAATATGTGCAAAAAAATATTCAACTTTTCATCCTGTTTGCAGTTGAATACTCATACCTTTTTCGTTTAGCTCGTTCGCTTAGCTGTTTTGATTAATTACGGCGACTTTTCACCTGAAGTCTCCAAGCATATTCTAGGCCAGATTCAGATTCGCTCTAAAGAGCATACTATCTTACTGTCTGCACCAACAGAACCAAAACAGTCTAGATGAGTGTTGGGAGGTGTTATTACGTTTGTAGTTTGGACGATGGGCGTTGTTACGGAAACCACAGGCTGAAAATAGGAAACACAGAGATATAATATATAATTATCAAGAAACGTAACAGAGGACCAAGGTGACGAAGAAATAAAAGGTGGCTGTGAAAATAACCTTTCATAAAAGTGTTTATCACTATTTGAAGTTGTGATGGAATAATAATAATAATAAAAGTCTACTTTGGTATTAAATATGGTACAGGATTTGTGGGTATATTATGATATATATATATATATATATATATATATATTAAATGTGATTGGGGTAACATTAATAAGATATAAATAAGGAATCAAACTTTTCTTCTGCAAGTTGGGATGAACGAAATTCACGCAAAAGCTGTTGTTTCGTTTAAAGTACAGTCGTTGGTCTGGCGGGTAAATTAGAGTACCTATGTTTCATTCTGATGTGCTGTAAAAAAACTGAGAAATTAAAAAAAAAAAAAGTTCAGTTTTTTGTTGAACCCGATTCACCAAAAATCACTGGTCGGTATTGGATTAAAGTTTAGCCCGCGATCCCGTTTTATAGCATTTATCTAATATCTACTCAGAAGGTCATCATCGTGAATCAAACGCGTATTTCATCTGAAAAGGAAAAGTTTTTAATGCATAGTACAGACTACGACAAACTGCTTTAAAAATATAACTTAGATTTTTGTCACTGATACGTTTTCAAAAGATTGTGATTTAAAGTATTGTAATTGTTGAGAAGTCAAGTATTTATACGCAGTAAAACAGTCCTGCTTACAGAATAAGAAAACTTACGTCTATCAAAGAATAAATATATTTTTAATTGCAACTATTTGTATAAAGGGTGTTTTGTTACGAATCGTCGATTATTTGACCGTAATTTTGAAATATGTTTCTAATTAAGTATTATCAGTTAGCTGCTGTGCTGATGTTTTCGTTTATGACAATGAGACATATTACCTGATTCTTCATGATGCAGTGTATTAAAAAATCTCATTTCATTAAGCTGTTGTGTTTTTAAAGGAGTAATTTTCCTGGCGATTAACTGTTGTGAACTGCGACGAGGGTAGAAGTAACCGTAGCAGTTTAATATCTTGACAGCTCTTGTTAGTGGTTTTTGCCATTTCTGTACCTGAAACCTCGTATATTTTCCATCCTAAATCTAAGGAACATTCTATCTTTAAACTATTGTTCGCTAATTACTATCAAGAAAAATTACGCAAGAAATAGAAAACAGTAGAAAAGTTCATCTGTTTTATGCGTATGCAAGTTCTATAAGATTTTCAGTAAAAAAAATAGTAATTAATAAATCTATGCTAGAAGAAGAATCTTTCATTTTATTGCGGTAAAAACGTAACATTTAATTGAAATTAGAGTAAACGCAGTAGCTAGTTCACTGTCACAGACAAAAAAACAGTTATATAAAAGAACTTAAGTTCTGAGTTAAAAATTACTAACTAGAAATCGATATTCTCACGTTTTAACATAATAAATAAAGAAATGTGTTTATCACTGATCAATAACGTCATAAGAAATCCCTGCTTGTAATTAAAATACTGATCTAGCTTTTGTTTCGGTTGAACATTTTGTATTTCTGAGACTGTTAATTACATGCTGACAATTTTGATCAGACGGTTTGTTGCTACGTAACAGTTACCAGAATACCACTCTGGACTAGGTTCTGTATGGTGCGAGGAGTAATAAGCTCTGTGGGAATCGTTTCTGTGGTGTTAATATTGGTGGGGAGTTCGGCAGACTCAGCTTGTGCTGTTAAGCGGCTCAAGACCGACGCGCTAACATTATTTCTCTGAACGACTGGTCTTAGCAAAGCAGACAGCGAACATTCTCTCCCCGCTGGTTTTATTACGGGCATCAGCTGCATTCCACTGCCCGCTGGCCTCTCTGTAATTGTATCTTGAGTTTCTCTGAAGTGTGAGTTCTTGAAGTCTTAACCAACTTAGAATGATGCCTGTGGAATAAATAACCAAATATTATACAGGGATAGTGAAGCTTTATCCCGAAACATTGTTCTTCACGTTTGGTCATCGTAATATTTACTTTATTTGGAATGATTAAAGTCAAGAGAATACTTAAACCGATGATTACTCGTTTCACAAACCTGGTTACTATTTTTATATCTGAAACTGGAACTGTTCTGCTGATACTTCAGGTTACGTGAAATAAATGTTAAATTTTGTGAGAAACCAATGATATTTACTACCTTTGTATTTCTGGAGGAGGTGACTTCTCGTTGAAGCAGAAAAGATTATTCCCACGTTTAAGTGACTCGAATGGTTTCCTCTGTGTAACGTTTTAAACTCAACGAACCATGCACGTAGATTGCTACTAGTAATGTCGATGGTCGATAACGAGATGTTATGAGGTCGTATGTTGGTTGTAATCAGTTGCTGCTTGCGAAGCGGACGCCGGAGGAAAATTGAACTTCCAGACGATCTTTCTTAATAGTTCTGCTGCTGACAGCTATCAACACACTTTTTTCCAACTTTCCAAGGAAAATTAATCATCCTGATAATTACATGAAAGCAAATAGAAGTTAAATCTAGGAACAAAACAGACAAGTTCTCTGTTATGAACCGACTAATTACAAGATGTAGAGTCTCTTTCGTAGTGCAACGGTTACAGAGGAATATATATTCCATGAATAGCATAATGCCTCAATTTGTAGATTGTCGCTTATTTTCCAATAGTTGACGTGTTATCAGGTAATGACCATATTTTTGTTCATAAGACATGTAAATGTTTCAAAATTATAACTGAATTAAATAAACTAGTACGACCCAAAGCAAAGGAAATCGAAAGGAAAAACTACAGTGCCGTGAGACGTCATCTATAAACTTCTTTACTTACTTCGTATTTCTCTTTCGTAAGGTGCTTTAAGATCCCAGCGAAGTAGACGATATTCTGAAGATCGGCGCTGGCACTGCGTTGTTCTCTTGTAAGCTACGTCACAGTTTAGAGTTCGGCTCTTGGCATGGGTGGTTTTATTTAAATGCTGTGGCCATTCTGTTTTTTTCTGTACTTGGTATACAAAATTTAGGACAGAAATTTTAACACTGGAAGAATCTCAGTAACACAAAAATAACTTGGTCTCAAATACATTTTTTTTTTTTATTTTTTTAATCTGTAGCAAATTCTTGGAGCTAACGAGTTTTGTTAGATGAAACGCCAGTATTCATTCTTTTGCAATGGCTTCCCGAAGTCATGCATACATATTAATATATTTTATAAAAGTCGTGATCAATTAGTCCAGTGTTCTTTATTGATGGAATGCTGTCGTAGTTAAAATTAATGACGCTGTTTATGAACCGTAAAGACCGAATGAATTAAAAACATTCCATTTCTAGGAGTTGATAATAGATGTAAAGAACAATTGCTCTAGCAGCGCTAACACTTGGCATTTCGTAACAGATTGAAAACGTCAAACAGTATTCTAAACGCAAATGTTATACAATTGTATTAACAGCTGTTCTGTAATCACTATTCTCTATTTAATTTTGAATTTAATTTAATTTAAATTTGATGAATGTAAGAATTGTGCTTAAGTGTAGTTGTTAATTGACCATCATTGAGGGCAGAACTGATAAAATTAATTAGCTTTAGTTTTGAGTTATTTGGCTAGAATGACCAATTTCTTTAATTCATCTACTAGTATAAATATGTAACGATAGCGAATTGCTGTCCTGTACACAGGTGGCACATTTCTAAATAGTTAATTCTCCATCTGCTTGCAGATTATCTTATTTCCAGTATTTATAGGAAACGTTATTTTAATGTACTAATAACCCCCTTCCCTCCCACCCAGTAATCTTCAATAGACCCTAGACCCTATTTATTCAAAAGTTTATCCAAAAATTGAATACCTACTTCACATTAACTTGAAATATTAACATTTTGAAAGTTGATATAACAAATTAAATATTCCTAAATAACACATTTAGTGAAAACTCCAATTCTACCTCTAATACACTTTTACATGTATGCCACACAGATTCTGGTTATAGAATATGAGAATTAGAAACTTATTGCTTTGTTATTAAATCATGAAGAGATACAGCAAATTTAGATCAGATACTGCTAGAAGTATCATCTCCTTGTCCTCGATACCGAGGGTGCAAAACTATAACACAAAAAGATAATGAAATTCTTTCCTCTATCCGAGGTATATTGACGGCGGGTAGTGGTACTTTTCTCGAACAGCCAATAGGCACCCCCACTAACTTGCGGACTTGAGTTTTTGATTCTCTCCGACTTTCTATCTATCAAAATGGAGTTTAACTTAGCTCTCTATGGCTAGTGTACCTTTCACCAACGATAAAGAAGAAAAGACCTACCCAGGGACTGCTCTGTTGGCTAGCCTGGGGGGAACGACTCCTACGCATGGAGTAGGACTGTCTCAAAACCTAAAACTGTAAGTTTCCTTATTATTAACATTTCTACCACGCTGTTTTTTTTTTCACACTATTACATTCACATTTCAACATTTGTTAATTCTAATTATTCTGGTTATTACAAAAAATAATATAATCATCTATTTCTTTAATAGTTCTTATCATTATCAGTAGTTCTCCACTTAATAAATTCCAGGTTCATCGCATGAAAAGTATATTATATCACAACCCTGCAGAGACTGACTATTCCCGTTATTCGAAAGTCAATTTTTAAAAACATCAAACGACACCTGCCTCTAAAACAAAATTATTATTATACATTTTCACTTACGCAGAACACACGTTGTGGAAATTTCCATTTTGTATGCGGGGATTATATATGTATAATGTTTGAATAGGAATTTTAAATTTAGGATGCCAAGATGATAGAAACATTAGTCAAAATACGACTAGTTATGAAAAATGTCCACTGTGAAATGTGATTCCTAATAATTTAACGGCTTGGTAGTTACAAATGTTATCTAAAGGTTGTCCCTGAAATTATAGAATAACTTAATTTAAAATATAATTATATTTTTAAATACAAAAGAGCGATAATGTAACGTAAAATACTAATGACAGTTCCCACAGCCCTGTGCTGTTTTACACATAACATTTTATTATGTCTTAAATTCTACGCTTTTGATCTCATAAGCCATAAAAGTGGCAAATTCGTACTTTTTTTCTTTGTTGCTGGTATCTTCAGATACAACTAAAATAACTGTGTTACAATTAATATATATATAGAAAGAAAATACAAACACAGAACAGCACCACTGGGCTGATGAGAGGCGGGACTGTGAATCAGGCGCGGGTGTCGATAGTAATGTGACGAGGCGGCTATTAGCGGCAATTGGCTGGTGAGGTCGGCGCTGTGTTTACTGACACGCCATAATTATTGCACGCCAAGTAACAGTGGCGCCAGATCACATTGGCTACTGACCCGTCTGTAACACAGTCAGATACACCCAATTCGGTACACGCCTACTGTCTCTACGTACTCAGCGAGTTGAATCAGCATTTATTAAACAGTCTATTAAAGTGCAAATGTGTGCCAGTGATGATCTTCAGGAATGGAACGCGGTAATGCCGAAGCAATATACTGCAAATACAAGCTGTTTCCCGCAACTTCGTTCACGTTTACTGTTAACGAGCGGTGCTGTCTCTTAAATCGATTATGTCAAACTTAACTTATCACCAACGAGAAAAAAAATTAACTTAATTCCGGCGCTCCGGCCAGTAAAAACTTCCACTGCAAGAAGTAAGTAATCCAACCAGTGGTTTTTTTCACCAGTCTCGTTCAATTTAAAAGTTTAAAAATTTGTGGAAACGTTTATCTTAAATTTATCAAAATTAACATACCTTATTTTTACCTGCAGGTCTACTAGCTGTACACTAATAGAAGCCCCATGAAATCCCAAAAACACGATTTTGCGTGAATCCCTTTCATTCTAACTTACAGACAGACACAAATTAAAAAGCAGTTGATTCCGTCTCAATAACTTACTAAAAGTGCACCAAGCTCATTTTTTAAAGAGACTTTTTCCGGGTTATTGTTTTGTTAATAGTGTAGATAACCTACATTCATTTTTGATGCCAGAATTGTTAGGCATTGACGAGAGACATACGGGTTTGATTTCCAGAAGGCTTCATACAACAAAAGATGTTGAACAAGGATATCGCAACTTCAACTGAAGTAAAGATGAGTTGTTACTAGCAATAAAATATTATTATATTAGGTAATATTCTTACTTATGTAGTTCTACTACAAAAGTTCACTTTAATTGGACGATTGTAGAAGCGGAGTGCGCTATGAAAAATACATGTTTTTACCGTCGGAAGTAACTGGGAAGTATTGGTAGATACATTTTATGAGGGCAGCTACTTATTCCATTTTAACAGGAGGTAGGTACTTAAAATTAACTTGATATTAGTTTCCGAAAGACATGATCAAATTATTTGTTACGTGTGTGAGGGGTAGAAACATTGAATATAACGTTACAAACAGAACTACCAGGTTGGATTTATGAAAACTGATTCATGGATTTTTTTTATTGTTCAGCAGTGATGGTATTTAGGCAAATTGTTTACAGATATTACTCTTATCAATAAGTACAATCCTGACAGAAAATATCGGTAAGAAAAGTTGACTATATATTTTCATAGTTCAATAAACATTTACATAAACAAAGGAGAAACAAATTATAAACCACTGTATATTACACAAATTTAATTACGTATAAGCATTTCTGAACCTAATAATAGTTTGCACAATATTTTTCATAAAACAAAGTTTCATCGATCATGGGTAAAATGAAAAATAAGATTAATAGTGCTTGGATTGATGTTTCGCCTGATCGGGTGAAGCGTCAACCTGCTGTATGTACTTGAGTATTGTTAGCCTTTGAGGGATGGAGAACTTAAGCTCCAGCAATTCATTAAAATATCCCTTCCTTTTTTTTTACTTTCATTGCTTCAACTGAACACGACGTGGTTGCATTTGTGGAGAAAAATTAAATAACATTAACAGAAACTCACTTTTCAAGCGCCTATTTAGTCTGTAACGGGCGAATGACCCATAGTTGAAACGCAATCTGGAGGTGTATGAAGCATTCCTCGCTCTCTTTGTTGTAAAGGATGTCGGTATAGGATGCTACCTATGCAAATTCAACAACGGAATGTTGTTTTCTTCTTCTTCTTTTTTATTTTGTTTTGCTGTCTTCAGTCTTTCGACTGGTTTGATGCAATCTTCCATCCATCCCTATCTTGTGCTAACATTTTCATGTCTACATATCCCTTACAACCCACGTCCTCAATTATCTGCTTCATATATTCTAATCTCTGTCTTCCTCTACAGTTCTTACCTTCGACTGTTTCCTCCATTAACAAATTAACCAATCCAGCATTTCTCAAAATATGACCTACCAATCTGTCTCTTCTTTCTGTAAGCTTCTTCCACAAACTTCTTCCTCACCCATCATTTCCAAAAATCGTTCATTTAAAATATTTCAATTTAAAGTGTTGTGCTCCACACACAGAGTTTTAAAAAGTTCTTTCCAATTCCTAGATCAATATTTGAAACTAAAAGGTTTCTCTTTTTCATGAAGGCTCTTTTTGCTAGTGCTATTCTGCTTTTAACATCATTCCTGCTTCGGCCATCGGTTGTAATTTTACTTCCCAAGTAACAGAATTCACTTACCTCTCCTATTGCATCCGATCCTATTTTTATATTTAATCTACTAGTATTGGTATAATTTCTGCTAAATTTCATCACTTTAGTCTTGCTTTGATTTATATTCAGTCCAAAATCTTCCTTCAGTATTTTGTTCATGCTATTCAATAACTTCTCAATATCCGCAGCCCTCTCTGCTAACAAGACTATGTCATCAGCAAATCGTAGCATACTGATTTTTTCTCCCTGAAAACTTATGCCACATGGAAATTTTTCTTTGACTTTCTTCATTGCTTCTTCTACGTACAAGTTGAATATTAAGGGGGATAGACTGCAACCTTGTCTCACACCCTTTTTAACTGATGCATGTCTCTCGTGATTCCCTACTTTTATTACAGCCACTTGATTCTTATATAGTTTATAGAGTATTCTTCTATCTCGATACTTTAGACCTGACTTCTTTAAAATTTTGAACATCTTCAAGTTCAGATGACGAAAATAATAGATGGAGATTGTATTATAATTATTGTTTATTTAGCAACGTTTCTTATGTTTCATTGGAAATGTTATTAATTTTCCCCTTCCTTGTAAATAATTTAAATATAAAATAATTGTTTAAAATACTTAAAAACCGCCTTCAAAAAAGGGCACTAAAAATTTTAAAATAACTTTATACCTTGTTCAGAAGAAAGTAAATTTAAGTGGACAATATTTTACATTACTGTTATTGAAATTATTACATTAATTAGTTTTTTTTGGATTCGGTGCCAGCTGTCAGATCGCGCAGATTGAATTACTGAACTTTATTTAGTGTTCGAGGCGAACCGAGAGTACGAACAAAAATTCCAAATATTTTACAGCATGTCGTGAGGAAGATAGTTTTATTGCGGGAGACAGCTTAGGAAAATAAATGATCACGGTATGTCATCTGTGGCTCGGCATCGTTGGTTATCCAGGCATATCTCTGGCGCAACAGTGTCCGTTGGTAGTCTGCATTATGCAGTAAATACTTTATAGTTAGTATAATATCAGCTATATGTTTCAGTTTTGTTGAAAAATGTTTCTAGAATTAATTGTGGGTAAGTAGTAATATGATTTTTTATGTATTATTGTTATTTTTTATTGTTTATATCTTGTTTATATCTTGTTTTTCTTGCTTTGGCTGGCACCGACTCCAAAAATATATATATAAAAATAGACGTGTGTTTTCCTATATTTCACTTTTCAGCCACCTCTACCTAGCACAGATCACTGATGTTTGTGGGTAGAAGTAGCATGGAGTTTCCTGTCGTGCACAACGTTGGCCGAATGCCGATAGCTGTGGGGATGTGGGAGATATAATGATTAAAGTTGGTCAGTGCAGAGCGTTTTCATATTTCGACCAAAAATTCGAATCTCCGTATACTTCTCTTTCCTGCCACAACTACATAACATACACTTTTGGTGTTTGTGTGTGGTAGTAGAATCGTCTTTCCTGTCGTGCCTATGGTTGTTAGATGTCGGTAGCTATGGGGGTGTGGGAGATATGGGTATTGAAAGTGGTCGACCTGTGGCAATTTCATACTTCTGCCAAAGACAAAAGTGTCATGGTGTATCACTTTTCAGCGAAAACTACAGATCACAGATAACTGGCGTTTGTGTGTAGTAGTAGCACAGAGTCACCTTTCGATCACAACAGCGGCCGAATTTCAGAAACTGTGGTAATGTGGTAGATATGGTGGTTGTAAGTGGCCGACCAAGGATATTTTCGTATTTAGACTGTTCCGCATATGTCACTTTTCTGCCACAACTACATAGCAAAGAGCATTGGTGTTTGTGTTTGGTAGTAGAATCGTATCTCATGTAGTGCACTATGGTTGTTAGATGTCGGTAGCTATGGGGTTGTGGGAGAAATGGGGGTTGAAAGTGGTCGACCTGTGGCAATTTCATACTTCTGCCAAAGACAAAAGTGTCATGGTGTATCACTTTTCAGCGAAAATTACAGATCACAGATAACTGGCGTTTGTGTGTAGTAGTAGCACAGAGTCACCTTTCGATCACAATAGCGGCCGAATTTCAGAAACTGTGGTAATGTGGTAGATATGGTGGTTGTAAGTGGCCGACCAAGGATATTTTCGTATTTAGACTGTCTCCGCATATGTCACTTTTCTGCCACAACTACATAGCATAGAGCATTGGTGTTTGTGTTTGGTAGTAGAATCGTACCTCATGTAGTGCACTATGGTTGTTAGATGTCGGTAGCTATGGGGGTGTGGGAGAAATGGGGGTTGAAAGTGGTCGACCTGTGGCAATTTCATACTTCTGCCAAAGACAAAAGTGTCATGGTGTATCACTTTTCAGCGAAAACTACAGATCACAGATAACTGGCGTTTGTGTGTAGTAGTAGCACAGAGTCACCTTTCGATCACAACAGCGGTCGAATTTCAGAAACTTTGGTACTGTGGTAGATATGGTGGTTGTGAGTGGCCGACCAAGGATATTTTCGTATTTAGACTGTCTCCGCATATGTCACTTTTCTGCCACAACTACATAGCATAGAGCATTGGTGTTTGTGTTTGGTAGTAGAATCGTATCTCATGTAGTGCACTATGGTTGTTAGATGTCGGTAGCTATGGGGGTGTGGAAGATATGGGGTATGAAAATGGTCGACCTGCGGCAATTTCATATTTCTGCCAAAGACGCATGTGTCACGGTGTATCACTTTTAAGTGAAAACTATCAATCGCAGATCACTGGAGTTTGTGTGTGGTAGTAACACAGAGTCTCCCATCGATCACAACGTTGGCCGAAATTTGGTAACTGTGGGAGTGTGTGAGATATGGTGTTTGAAATTGGTCGATCATGAATATTTTCGTATTTCATCCAAAGACTTGTGTGTATCCGTAAATTTACACATAGCGCAGAAGACTGGTATTTGTGTGTGGTAATAGTATCGAGTCTCCCATCGTGCACTATGGTGGTTAGATGTATATAGCTGTCAATATGAATTCTTTACAATCACGAACGAAGTCGTGGGTACCAGCTAGTTAATATAAAAATTTCAATAACTGTAATGTTAAATAATGTCCATTTAAATTTACTTTCTTCTAAGCAAGGTATAAAGTTATTTTAAAATTTTTAGTGCCTTTTTTTGAAGGCGGTTTTTTAGTTTTTTAAACATTTTTTTATTTTTAAATTTTTAGTTAATTTTTATTTAAATATGCCACAGCAGTTCTCATTTTGCGATCTTCCTGGTAGCTCAGTGGTTAAAGCGAATGCTTTAAAAAAAAAAAAAAAATCTGGCGTTACAACAACTTTCAGAATGGGGTGAATTGGATGCTGTGTTAAGGAATGTCAGTTTACATTTTGATCCAGGCTGTGTTTCGTTTTAATCATAACATCTGTTTAAGCTGCTGCTCGATAACCGAAACTTGTAACATCTGGACATTAATACATACCACATACACAAATATGTCTCTGGAATATATATGTTCGTTCCGGCATCACACAGAAAATATAGATATTTATTTGGTTTTCACAACGTAAAAGCTCGGGGTCCAATTTGAAATCTGTTGAGACATTAGGACACATACATTTTACATATATTCTGCAATGACTTAAAAATAGCTTAACTGATTTTGACGGTACTTAAAACTGTGTATTTTGTAAAGAACATTGGAAATTATAAACGATGGGGGTAAAGGAGAAGAGGGGTTGGGCTTTTGTATACCAAATGTAGACTGTCTTTTCTGATTGATTTAAAGCATACGTTTTTATATTTCTATTGATATCATATAGAAATCTTATGTTTGTATAAAAAAAATAATTAAGGGGTTTGGAGGTGAAGAGTGGTTTGGTTTTTGTTAAGGTAGTGTGGACAGTATTTTTCTCTTTGTTTTAAAGTATACATGTGCAAATTTCCATCAAAACTAGATAAAAACTGTAGCTTTGTGTAAAGAACATTTACAAAAATTAAATGGGGTAATGGAGTGAGCGGTTGGGTTTTGTAAACAGAATGTTTCTCTTTGTTCTTAAGTATACATTTGCAGTGTTCCATCGAAATCTGATGGAAACGGTAGGTATCTAAAAAGAACATTGGAAATTTGGAGGGTGGAGGTAGAAGGGAAGAGGGGTTGGACTTCTGCAACCTAATTTAAACATAATTGTTATGTATTTTTTAAAGTATACGTGTGCAAATTTTCTTCAGAATCAGAAAGAAACTGTGCATTGTGTAGATTAAAGGGGTGGAAAGGGGGAGAGAGGTTTTGCTTCTCTAAACCAAAAGCAGACAGTATTTTTCTGTTTGTTTTGAAGTATACATGTGCATACATCCTTCAAAATCAGATAGAACGGTAACTTTATATAATGAACATTGACAGTAATTAAAGGGGAATAGCGTCCTCCTTCCTATGATTACTGGAGATGAAAGCGAAACCCCCGCTTGGTGACTGCAGTAATATTTATAGACTTCGTCAAACCGACACGTGTTCTGATGCAATCGCGTAACGTTCTTTTCTCTCGCGGAGTATCGGGTCGCAATCTTTATCCCCAATGGGTGAATCCTAATATTGCACCATGCTCGCAATTCATAAATCTAACGATGAAACTCAGATTTATGTCCCAAAATACACTCAGTAAATCCCTAGAGCCATCACAATACTCAAAAGTTTTAATGCGATTTTTCTGATTCATCCTATTTCATGCACGCGGAAAGACCACCATCAATCGAAAAACTTTGATTAAAAATGTTTTTGTTTCATAAAACAGTTATTGACGCAACGCTTCCGTCCTTGTAGAATTGGAGGTATTATAGATCTTTTTTCTCAGCATTATGAATGGTTAAATACCCACTGGTAAACATTCAAACCAAATTCAAGTCAAACGAACACTTAACATGGCATTAGTTGGCCCAGACGAACATACATGTATACCTACCTATTAGAAGGCCAGTCTGAAGTTTCGAAACTTGATTTTTTGTGTACGTGCGTTTGTGTTTTATGAGGGGGGGAGGGGGACTAAACACATAGAATCTTAAGGATACAGTAAATGAAATTAGAGAAATAATATCCTTTCGTTCCTTATCTTAGCCATTACAATATTTTTTATTATTTTAAAATAACATTCCTAAAAATCTTATTTTGTAGTTTAAATTTCAGCTATATCTGTGAGTGAGTGAAAACTGCGTCGCTAGTATGTGTATGTCCTCAAATGTGTCAAAGAAAAAACTACGTTACCTTTCTGCCTAAGTGTTTCCATATAATTATATTTTTCCAGTGAAGAAAGAAAAAATATTTCAATTTTGTTACGCTAGCAACAGAATGGCGTTCCATGCAGTAATTCGTTCACGAAATTATTTTCACTATGGGCTTTAATGAAATATGTCAATCATTTTTTATCGCAACATGAATCAGGATAAACTTTTTGCAGTAGAAACAAATCGTGCTGCCGTTATGATATTTTTAATAGAGGTAAGATTCAAAGAAACTGATTTGAAAAGCTAACAATATGCCTGTGATTCAGGTGCAATCGGATACAGTACTTCCATTCGCGTGCGCCTACTCTCTGTGGCAGACACAAGAGATCTGAAAGAGGCTCTCATGAAATATTGCGTCTATATGGAGTCGCTTTGTTTCAGCCACGAACAAATACGCCAGCTGCAGTTAAAAGTCCATTACGGAGGTCTTTTAATTTTAAACACGCTTTTTAAAATTGCTGCCAGTCACGTTTCCAGGTCTAAATTAATAATGGATGTCATTTCCACGACAGTAACTCAATACGATCTGTAAATTCTCATCACCGTGTAAAAAGGTTATATTGCGTTATAGCACATGGTGATGAAACTGGAAAAAAGGTTAATTTCTGGTGAAGTGCTAATCAGAATAGAAGTAATTAAGTCGGCAACTAAACAGGTGAATTATTTGCAAGATTACACTGAGTGCTCCTCAGTGACCTTGATGTCGGGGAGGTGTAAATCCAAAAGCACAAAAATTCCTATTGCCTTGCAATTAGATCATTTGAAGACAAGGAACGTGAATTACTTCGGTCATGACCTTTTCTAGAATCCATAGTGCTATTTGTTTATGATGATTTCGCGAAACTGTGGAAAACAGATATCTGAATGGCCGGACGGGTTTTGAACTCGTGTCCTTTCGAAAGCCCGGCCCTAGCGTTACCGCTCACCCCACTGGCTTGGTATTATAATTTATGGAATAACGTAGACGAAATATGCAACCATATGGGCTGCTAAGAAATTTATGCGTCGGGGACACAGTCCAATAATAAGAAAATCATTGCCATAGAAAATAGTGTGAACTATTGAACACGTGATTATTTAGTGGTGATAACTAAGAAAATGTTAGAGAGCCGTTATAGTGAATATTGCAGTGGAACTGCGAAAGTTATTTTATTCCTCTATTTGGATGTTGAGCTGCCTTCTGTTAGGGCTTAATAGCATCTACATTTTCCCCAAAGCCTCTAGGCTTCATGTAGAGACTGATTTATTCACATGTGTTCTCAAAACATTGAAGCATGAAACACAGATAATTTTAAATAAAATGCATAACTCAGGGGTCATTTCATTACAGATTACTTCTTCACCAATAAAGTGTTGTATACGGTGATAGAAAGATAAAAATTTCTTACTTTGCTTAACTTACAGGAATTTTGCAACTAATTGCTTGCAAGTATGTAATGCTTAAGAAATTTGATTTATATGACTAAGTTCATCGAATGTAACTATCCTACTAATTGAATAAATTAAATGTTTATGATAATTGCAACTTTTTTAAAATTTTCATAAAATGTCAAATGACGAGGCAAAATAGTTTGTAGATTGCATAATGCCACAGAATTTGAACAAGATGTTCCTAAAATTGGCCTAAATATATGAAAAGATACTGTTTAAATTCCTTCTCACATTAACGTTTAGTAAAATAGCCCTAAAAATGGAATGCATAATAAATTCGCTGAATTGCATATAAATACCTGAACACATTACCCTGTAATAACATAAAAATTGTAAATTAAAGTTAAAGACACCGCATTTTTAACTCAAAATAGTTTTTTAATTTCTAGCACTGTTAATTATAAACATGTAATAACGATGACTGCCGATGCAGTTGGTTTTTCGTTCGTTTAGTTTTTGCCAAACGCATTTCACTTCACAATTATTTTTAGCTGTTTTCCAGTTAATGCGTCGACATTTAGTATATGTTTTGAGTAAAATGTGTTTATCGCGAGTATCTGAACGTCTGTGTCAATATTTGCTACTGTAATATTCTAATAAACTAAATCCTTAGACCGAAAGAAAAACATGTGAATGCTCAAACCTGACACATCACACATAAAAAGTCATTATCCATTAGAATATTAGAGATACAGCCGTTAACACAGTAAAACATTGTTAAATAGACATACGCACAATACAATAAACAACTATGAACACAAACTTTTGGCAAAAAGTGCGCCCTCATAGGAAAAGAGATGCACGAAGCAAAGCAGCGGCCACACAGCGTAGAGCATACGATACCATGCTGTACAGTGTATTGATAGATTGTCAACTAAAAAATACATCAAGCAACCCAGCTAATATCTCTGATGCCAAGAATGAAGTGTAGGATATAAATAAATTTAAATGGAATCTTATGTAGATTATAATTTTTATACAGAAACTTCCAATATAAAACAGGAGTATCCGAACATATGATGACATGAGACACATTTAACCATAATAACCGCTGAAATACTTATGTGAATGAAGTAAAATGCGTTGGGTAGACAAGTAGAGGAAAGAAATAATCAATTACATTGGAAGGTTAATTTACTATATATTAAATTTAATATCTTCAATTGAGGAAAATGGTCGACGACATACATTTGTTGTAAGTTAATCATTAACTTCGCAGCATGTAGCGAAAGCGAACTTTCATAATTTTCAATTAATTTCAATTTTTTTCGTTATTGCTTCTTGTTGTTATTTAGGAACAACTGGTTTCCATGTTACCAGTTGTGGTGGATTGGAGATATTGTTATCGCACGAAATCCAACTCTTTAAGTTTTATCATTCGCTGGTTGGTGTGTGAAAGTCTTTCACTGTCCGAACCCCACGTATACCAAAAGTATGACATGGGCCATTAATACGATCGCTCTAGTGCTGAGCTCGTTGTGTTCTTCACTTTATGTATTACTATTGACTAAAGAAATCACGGAAATTTATGCATGTAAATCTAGGAGTGAAGTGGAATATATTACTAGACTGTAGTGAGCTATCGATCTTATCGTAACAACAACCAATGTTGTGGTCAAATTTGACAAAGATTGAAGAGAGTCCCTGAAGAACCAAGAGTCACATTAATAGCAGGAGTAAAAGTTTAATTTCTTTTTTAACACAAAAGATGGAAGTAAACATAATTTTTAATAATTCTATTGTCAAATATTTTGATGAATAACGGTGGGATACTGGTGCAACCAAATTATTTATTTATTTTTCTTTTTGATTTATTTCTTGCAATCTAAGGGTAAGTTTTGACCGAACATGAATATGGCGTCAACACAAAAATGAGAATATAATTTAGATGAATTTTCGTCAAGAAACGTCCATTTAATTCAGTCTCTCTCTTCTAAAGTCATGTAATTTGATTGTATAATATGGATCTGAAATTCACAAACCTTTCATCACTAATTACAAAGAAGATTTTTGATGCAGAACAGTTTGCATGAACATTTAATACACACTTCAATCCGTACTTTACGAATAAAAAAGATAATTTACTTGCAATGTAAGACCACAGCATAGATAATAGTTTATAGTACACGATAGAGAGTCTAGAAAATTCAATCACAAACGCTCCCAAAAAGAAACCAATCATGCAGGAGGGACTGTATCATATTTTCTTTTTCCCCATAAGTTTTCATCCATATTAATAAGATATGTAGTTTATAGTGTCCGCAAGTTGCCCAAAATTTCCCACTCGCATCGAATTTACAGTGAAATGGTGTATTTTTCCAAGTCCATTCATCACAAATCGAAAAGCAATTATTCATTTAAAAATTGAAAAATTCGTGTTCCTCCAGTTTTTAAACATTTTACATGGAATTTATAGTCAACTTATAAATCTCATGAGATGTGCATTTAGCACTTTCACTAGCAATAACACAGAGTAATTATACTAATTTTCAGGCACACCGATGAACTGTAATGTTCTAGTTGAGAAATTCAATCACGTCATTCATTCTCAAATTTTGCTTTAATGCAATAAGATCAGGAGAATACCTTTAAAGCGTTTGTGAACGATACCTATTCGGTTATATATTGATAATTCTCGTATTCTTATACACATTTAGCTAATATTATGTAAATTTGTTATTATTATCAATGTTATTGATTAAAATAATTAACATTCTTAAGAATAGACAATAGTGACATCACACAGAGTCTGAAAAGACGGAAAAAGAAACATTACTGAATCTAAGTCATAACTGTTATATCTAATTCATAAACGTAAACAGCCGATGAAATATTGTCTTTGATATTTAAGACTATTTCTGTTTCTCTCTCTTTGTAGCTACTTTTGACGAAGCTTGAAATGAAATAAGCCTTATGTTCCCCAAAAATGTTGATCTGTATGGCACCAGTAGCTTCTCTAATATGTGGAGTAGCCATTAAAGGCTTTTGAAAATCCTTAAATGGCTACTCCATAAAGTGTGATACGCCATTCAATTTTACTGCTTATTCTGCACGATCTAATTTCCACAATTTTATTATTTTTTCATTGTAATTTTTGTATGGTATCTGCTCAAATTTAACGAAATTTTGAAATGGGAATCGCAAACATTCAGTTTGCTGTTAGGCTTTAACTGTATGGAGGAAAGAGATCTGACGTAGAATGAGTCGGAAACCGCTAAAACCTGGTAAAGAAATATGCTGAACAAGCTAACGTGTCGCACTGGGTAGCATACATATCTCAACGACGCGTGTTGAATGTATTCGATCATGTATTGCGAATAAAATAAAAGCACTCAGCTTCATAATCCTAAAAAAAAAGTGTTTCATAGAGAAGCGAATGTGTAAATCAAGGTTTCAGAACTGACAGTAAGCGAGATTCGTTAAAATATTACGGAGTAGCTATAACTTTACTCCATGTTGAATCAGCTCCAGAAAGATTTGAAAGGATAAAATTTGCCGAACATACTTTGAGAATATGATTATGAAATGTTCGAAGTTCGACGACGGAAGATTTTTTAGGGCAATTAAAGAGCGATACTTACCAAGAATTGAGACGGTTAAGAGGAAGGAGACTCAGTGTTCATGATATGGAAACACACCATAATTAACTGAAAAGGATCAAATGGATTAGTGAAGTGAGATGTTGAATAAACAGGAAAACAGAATTTTGTTTATTCTAAATCAACCACGTTACATGCTAACCATTAAGATCCGGATGGAATTACGAGAAATAGACGATACTTATGCCGGAATCAAAATTAATTGTATAAATTGTATGAAAAACTTAATTTGCTTTTGTAGAAAGAGAAAATTATTTAAATAAAGGTAAGGAACCAGAATATTTAAATTCTGTGAGAAGTTTTAAAGATTGGTCATTTAAGAACTGTTAGGAGACTTATATGTGTTAAAGCCTCTAGATTATATTAAACATGCAAATTTATACATTTTATAGTTAAACGAATATTCATTGGGTATTTTTAACTTTAGATCACACACAGGAATAAATAAAATGAAAGAAAGTATATTAGAATTAAGAGAAGGACAGGAACCAATGAAAAAATATGAACTCATCTGGCATTCATTTTTTTTACTGTTTCCACGAAATGTACGAAGGAAGAAAGGAGCTTTCCGCTAGAAGTTGCCTGAGACCTTTGCGCTTTTTTTCTGACCGCAGAAAGCATCAGATGCTACCAGCCTGCGTGTGTGTGGAGAGCACGAGTCAGATTTAAATTCTCCCAATTTGTCACGCAGGATACTCTGCCCACATGATTCCTCGATATATTTCAGCGGAAGTGCCGCTGTAGGAACCTTGTTTAAGAAAAGCAACAACGCAGCTATACTAAATTTAATGGAGAAACACCCTGATGTGCGTTTCATCAGTGCAATCTACTAGACTTTCTTGGTTTATAATAATCAACAGTATCTGCCTTAGTCGAATTCTTCACCAAATATTGAATACATTTAAGATAATCAGCTTATTTAAAAATTACTGATTAAATTTCAGGTAAATTTAGAATAAAAATTATTTATTATTATGTCTCTGGCATTAATCAACTGAATATTTCAATTAACCAACAATTTTAGCATTTTTACACCAGCATTTTGTAATACACACGAGACAATGTTTAAGAATAATTTTTCGTACACTTTGGAACCCCCTATTTATGACGTCAACCAAAAGGGCGAGAAGATAGCTGACCGACCACAAACCTTCCCTTACCAGCGACCTATGGCTGCCATTCTACTGCACCATAGTTCAGTATAAAATATGTATGTCTTTTTACATTATTCAAAATATAAACACTTTCCTTACTTAATTTCCTATTAACTACTTATTTCTAAATCTTACGGTTCCTAATTATTCGTGCTTTTATGGCGTTGTTAATTTCATCTAACCATGTGTAATAACGTTTTGCCAAACCACGGAAACGTTCTATTCAATAAAAAGAGGATTATGATTTAAAATTCTTACTATTTTACAATGGAGAGTATTATAAACGTCAGCGTTTACGTTCATTTAAATTGACATAATCTATTTCAAATTACGACCAACAGTTATAGATGAAATAATAGAAAGGAAACAGGAATACATATCAATAAAACAGAAGTATCGATTATGAGTAGGATGGTCCAACCAAAGAAATTTATGAAGAAGAAATAATATACATACGGCATTTGTGCATCCGTAAAAAATCCTTGTGATTGTTGAATTGAGCAAGACGTTTAAAATATTTTAACTTTCAAGGATAAATATATGTCCTAAATAAAACCACACAGAACCTTCAGAGAGGTGGCTGTCTATTCATAGTCAATTGGCTTATGACAGAATTAGATAAAAAAAATCATGCTTAAAATACAGTTTCATAGAAGAAACATCAGTATGCTGCGATCTGTTGACGATTTCATTCTTTTAACTGACCTCCAGAAAATAACTGTTGGCGCTGACAAACAGTTTAAACAGGAGTTTGAAAAAAAAAGCAATGTAATGGTTATGAATGAAGTTAAAGCAGAGAAATCTGCGGGACCTACTTTCAAAATTCCTACTTATGTTACAAAATCGGAGATATAGTTTTGTACAATTGCAAATGATGACTAAACAAACATTATAGCAAAACTATTTTAACTGTAGAAAATCTAATCTCCTTAGCATCTTAATCAACTATACATAATGAAAATATGCAATTTTTATCTGCGAAGCAAAAGAGTCAGTCGTTGTACTTTGAAAGAAGTGAGACCTTTAACGGACTTGACCTATATGCAGGGAAAGCTTTGTCGTATAGTCTCCGTAAGCCAGCTGACAACTCTTCCAAAGTATTGCTCACTACGAACACAATGAATGCTCCGATACCACATGCATACTGTTAACCCCACTCATAACATAGGTGAAGATTCATAGTTCGAAAATTCATACATCAAACCTGTTACTATAGACTATATGTCTTAATGTTTAACTTGTCTGTTAATTTGGTCACATTACCATCGGTAACTGGACGACCTTACGTGATATTAATCTAGGGGTAAGCTCACTATCGAGTTTTGGGTTTGGTCGCGGGTATAGAGTAGTTTTACGGTCAAAGGTCATGACCGCTTGAGGCGCTCTGCCTAAAACACGACCTTGATATGTATTTCAGAGTCTACAAAATTTAAATAATTTCCGTTCAGTTTTAAGGAACTTAAAGGTACCAAAGACAGAGATTTTGCGCTATGCAGTATAGTGAAGGGTCAATGTAGTGATCACTAGGGTTCAGATCTTTATGACCAAAAAAAATAGAGAAATATGAATGCAAAATGGGTAAATATGACCTACATATGACAAAATATAACCAGAAATTTAAAATTTCTGTATATCTAAAGATGCTTAGTTATACATTATTAATTTTATCTACTAGTGTCCTTTTCACGTAGACAATATAATTTGCTTCAGTGCTCTCACTCCACCCTTGGGAAATTAAATTTTTTTTCGAACATTATAACAATGTTCCTATAAACGAATCGTTTACTAAATTACTGAATTAGTGCATCTTCAGATTCTCTAAAAGTAATTTTCTCCTGTTGTCGCTTAAAACTGTCCTGTACTGTGAGAAGCTGCGTTCTACATCGCAAGATGACACGGGAGCGTATTTAAACAGAGTTATGTCACTGGAATTTAATTGTGGGTCGTCTTCAGTGAAAACAGATTCACCCCCATGTAAATCGTCATTAATTTTACATATTGTTTTATATCCAGTATTACCACCCAACACTTTATCAAGTTTGTTCTTTAGCGAACTAGTCACACTGCCCCCTGCTTAATCTATCTCGGTTTGCACACTTTTAACTATCCCAAAACTTTCATGCATTTCTAAAACAATTACTTCAAGACGAGAAATTTCAGTTGTGATGCTTGCAAAATCTGACTTTATGTACGCCAAATTAAAAATTAAAAAAGAAATAAAAATAAAAAAATAGCTGGAAAAGAGATCTCGGACAATTTTTATGGATATTAAAATTAGAAACTATTAATTTATCTTTTTATAATTTTTTCACTAATAGCTAACTCAATTGAGCCATATGTCCCAGCGAGTTTGGGGTGCAAGAGGGACGGAAGGTGCGTCGGGAGCTTTGACAAAAATCTTTTTCACATTTGATATTAACCTACACACATCGGGGAAATTTAGTCTTTCTTTAGTGACATTCGGTTTCAATTTTCCTCCAATGTATAACGGGGGTAAATTTCTGTAAATAATTATCTTAATTTCTTTTCATTTGTAGCTTCTAGTGAATTCTCGGTATGTTACTATTACAAAATTAATGGATTTTTCCTCAAAATATGACCATGTGACCATAAATATTATCCTAATGTGACC
This sequence comes from Vandiemenella viatica, assembly GCA_031002005.1. Taxonomy (NCBI): domain Eukaryota; kingdom Metazoa; phylum Arthropoda; class Insecta; order Orthoptera; family Morabidae; genus Vandiemenella; species Vandiemenella viatica. The sequence goes on from JARYHS010013630.1 coordinate 77,108,802, forward strand.
AGTACTAAGAAATTAGCCTGAATATGGATTTATATGCTGTATAAAATACATTTAAATACAATTAGAAACGTTCAATCGGTGTTTAATTCAGCATTACAGCTCAAAACGAAGGCAAGAAAAAATATGACTTGTCCTACGTAATATGTATTTCACCGGTTGGGTTTGATTTTTTAATTTTGAAGCATTTCCGGTTAGAATGAAGATAATTACAATGGGTAATAATATATCTGAGCGGACAGACACAGGCTATTAATCTCCTTGAGAAAAATCAATAAAAAAACTGTCTTCAGGATATTAACTGCAGTTCAAAACATCCAGATTTTGATCTGTAACTGTAAGGATTTCGATTTCTGTTGGTTTCTACGGTATATCACAAATACCTCGTTGTCTCTATAATAAACTCAAACAGACAGAATACATTGGGCAGGTGGTATGAAAATGTTATAAAATCCTTCATTTACTGGGGAGGTTGATTTATATATTTATTTATCATATGGCCATTGCACAAAAAATTATACAATTTAACATTAAATTATAATTAAAATTCAAAATTAACATATTGTAGCCAATGTAGAGCTTCATTTGAAATAATAATAAAATCTATTGGTGACCCCCTGAAGGCTCGAACTGGGCAATCAAAGGTCACGTGAGGGATGGTTTGTTTTTCCTCACTACAGTCGCATCTCGGTGAATCTGTCAATCCCCATATGTACAGAAGCAGATCTGTCATGACCAGGCCTTAATCGCTGCCCAGGTCCTGCGAGGAAGGTCGAGTCCCTTTAGTGCCTTTTGACTGTCAAACAGGAAGTACTATTCTGGTGTGGCTGAGGCTATCAACTCCAATTTCCAAGCTTCTCTCCCGTTAAAATTATCAGATATAATCAGTTTTGCAGTTTTTATGCTCGCCCTTCTTGATTTAAGTCTCTGAAACTGATTTTCCATGTCGTCGTGGATGGGTAAATCCAAGTTATGACAGATCTTATTATATTGGGCAATTAGGCGATTGTGTAGTCTTATCGTAGGTGGTTCGATATTACTCAAAACGGGTAGCCAGTACGGTGGAGTGGTCTTGATACATCTACTAATTATCCGCATTGTCTGGTTCAAAATTGTGTCGATCTTTTTGAAGTGATTACTATTCATCCAGACAGGTGAGCAGTACTCAGCTGCAGAATATGCAAAGCTTAGTGCTGATGTGCGAAGTGTGAAGGCGGATGCTCCACAGGAGGTGCCAGTTAACTTCTGCAGAATATTATTTCTGGTTGGTAGTTTTGCTGTAAGGTTGTTTAGATGTTTATCGTACAACAAGGTGCGATCCATTACGACTCCCAAATCTTGGAGAAGGGGTTGTGTCGGATGGGAGTGCCATCAAGAAGAACGTCAAGCGAGAGATTCGCCACCCAATTATTAGGATGAAAGACTCTAATTTCCGTCTTGCTGGAGATGGGTACGAGACGCCATTTCTTAAAATAGTTGCTCTGGGTTTTGAGGTCTGCTGTTAAAGTATTTTCAATTTGCTGAACGTTATCAGATTGTTGTTCTACTGCCAGATCGTCAGCATGAGAGAATTGTCTCGATTCTGTTTTGGGAATGTCGGAAATATATACATTAAAAAGTAGTAGGACAAGAACTGAGCCTTGAGACTAGTGTTGCAAATTGAAAAAAAAACATTTTGTTTTTTTTCAAAATTTTGAAAAAAAACATGAAAAAAAACATGGCACCGTTGTTTTTTTTTCTAAATTTGTTTTTTTTTCAGAAAAACAATATATTTGATAAATTATAGTTTTATTTACATTTTACATTGTTGTTTTAAATATTACTGAATGATATAAATTATTACATAATGTTTGATAAATGTATCTCTATAGGTTACATAATATTATTCATCATCGGTGTCAGTATTAGTATCACATTCACTGGAATCAGCGCTACCAACACTAGTTTGGTCGGTGTCGGTGTTTTCACTTTCTCCTTCTGTTTCCTCTAGTTCCATCACTTCAGAAACATTTGCATTGAGCTTGTCACTGTGGCACCGTTCATAAATACTGCGCCGTTAGTTCTGTATTACGGTCTTTTAAGTTTGAATTTAAATCTATTAACATACAAAATATGAGCTTTATTTCTTTTCAATAGTTGGTTTACGCAAACGGTTGCAAGGAAACGATTCATAATTACTGACAATTTTATGACTCGGTATCAGTATCACTATGCGCTGGCACCGTTCGTAAAAGGAAAGTTTCAGTCAATGTCGCCAATACTTTCGTAATTATTGTTTTACTGAACCAGAAAAATATAGTACATTTAAAAATTAAGATAAGTACTTAGTATAAACTCTAAAACAGTCATATTAAACGATAACTGCCTTACAAAATTGAGATTTAGTAGTTGTGAAAAAAAACGTGTTCCAGAAAAAAAACATGTTTTTTTTTTTCAAAGTTTTTTTTCATGTTTTTTTTTCAGGCTTGAAAAAAAAAACCGTTTTTTTACAACACTACTTGAGACAGACCATTACTCACTCTTCTTACTTTGCTTATCTTATTATCTGAAACAATCTGGAAAGTTCGGTTAGCTAGCTTGGTATTGATCAGACAAGTGATTTTTTTGCACTTCAAAATGTTCAGCAGTTTTTATACCGCGCGCTCTCGCCACACTGTATCGTAGGCTGCGGTACGGTCAACAAATACAACACCAGCCTTCAATCGTCTCTCCAATCCTGCTTCTATGTGAGTTGCCAAGGCCAAGACATGATCCTCGCAGTTTCTTGCAGGTCTAAAACCTACCTGTTCAACTGGGAGGTTTACGAAAAAAATTGGACTGATTCTATTGTAGATGATCCTTTCAAATAATTTGTGATTAGTACTTAGCAGTGAAATGGGTCTAAACTTCTCTGGTACTTCGGGCTTCTTCCAGGCTTCAGAATGGCTATGATCTTTGCCCGTTTAAACTCCGCAGGGATCACACTTGTCTGTAGTATGTTACTAAAGAAGCAGGCCAACCATTTTTTGGTATGTTTTTCACAGTGGGTAAGGAACTCAGGGTGAACTTCGTCAAAACCTGGAGCCTTCCCATTCTTAATTTGTTTAATGGCCCTTGCCACCTCTATATCGTGGCAGGGGATGAGAGGTTTGTAGGGGCAGAGTTCATTCTTTTAAGATGGAACAAATGTTTTTTAACTTCCCGAGTATGATCATTATCAGCGCTCACTCTAGACATATTTTGCAAGTCGACTTGCTATTTGGCCTGGAATGACTTATTGCTTTGCTTGAGGGTTATGTGGGGTTCCACATAGCATTTTAAGAAAGCTCCATTCTTTCCGGCTGGACGTCTTGAAATTCAAGGTTTGCACCGTGTCATTCCATTTGAGTTTACGGGCATTGGCCAGGTTCGGCAGCAGTTCGTCGGCTGCTTCTGTACGCCCGTTCTGTTGGAAATCATCATATAGCATTTCGCATGTTTTGTTCCAGCACTGGATATATTCTTTTCTAATGCCTCTAGTAATAGACTTTTAGCTGTCGCCAAGGTTACTCTGACAACTGTTGTAATTTTTTGCTGATGGAGGTATCCATCTTAGGTTTTTATCCAGGTTACTGGAAAATTCTTCCCACTTTGTTTTCCGAAAGTCCCATCTAGGTAAAGGCGAGGATCTAATTAGCAATGGGAATTGTTAGACCAACTTCTAGCAAGACTGGTCGGTGTTTACTATGTGGAAAGGCTTGTAGGACTCGTCTTGTAGTTGGTAGAGGGTGGCTTTGATCGTCACGTGAGGCAAAACATAGATCTTGGTTGGTTTCGGTGTTCCATCTTCCTGATTTAAAAGTACCTGCGTCTTTCGGGTAAAAAACTAAGTTCATGTTATTTTTCTGCCGCACATTCCTTTAGCCTGATTCCATCCTGGTTGTTTTCCTTGTACTTCCAATCTGTGTGATGGAAGTTGAAGCCGTCAATATACATAACGGGATGTCGAGACTCCGGTAGAACTTCACTCGGCCATGAGGCAGAAGGGGGCTTATACTCAATAATAATTTTAATGTTGTTCGCCACCGTAGTAATAATATGGATGTTATTTTCGCTGCATGCTGAGGTGAGGGAGGCATTGATAATAGTATTTCGCACATATGTTGCGCACCCGTAACTTTGATGATGAGTGGCACCTAAGATTTGTAGCCTTGTATTTTTCTTCTCAGACTCAGCTGCAAATCATCTTTGGTGTGGGTTTCTTGAACGCAGGCTATATCGACGTTGTGGTCAAGTAATAACTTTTGAGAGGCAATCGCTTTTTGATCGGCTTATTCCTTCCATGTTAAGTTGGCAAACCCTTAGTGAAGGTCCAAGGGTTCTTGCCTTTTGGTTCTGATAAGAACCGTTAGGTGACACGAGGATTACTGTGCTCTGGTTGCCAGGAGATCCTACAGGATTGTCTGGCAGCCAACTGTGCACTCTTTGCCGTGCAAGAGAGAATTAAGGGAATTGGGTTACAAAACTTTTGTCAGGCCATTGTTTGAATAAGGTGGCGTAGTTTCGGACCCATATTTTTTTTGTATTAATTCTTAGAGTTGGAGGGCATGCAAGGGACAGCAGCTAAATATGTTTGTAGACAAGACCACAGAAAGACAGTTACTGATGCGATGTCGAGCTGGTTTGGGAGTCATTGGAAGACAGAAGGAAGGTGAAGAGACTGCTGCGAATGTACAAGACGTATATTGGTGATGAAGCTTAGAGGGCTATCGATCGAAGAATGAGTAGAGCAAGGTGAACGCAAGCGTCACTCAATTTCATGGATAAGGGAGTGGGAAAATTTTCATTTGTTGGTAAGGGAGTCAGGGATTGGAATAAATTACGAAGGGAAGTGATGAATAAATTATCAAAAGGGGTGAAGGAATTTAAAATTTCTAAATGACAAAAGTAGATTGTTAGGGGAATTTAATACTCACACTATATTAGATAATAATAAAAATAATAAGAATTAAGGGGTACATAGAGGACTAGGAAAATTGCCCCGGAGCATGCTCTCCATCGTAATTAAACATTCAATTCAACTCAATGTATGAATTTTGCGTAATACTAATTATTCAAACAGTGTATTTGTTTCCCCGAGTGTTATTACTAAACTCTCTTTAATCCTGTATTTAGTCAGGAGTTGTAACAATTACAGTCCGTTAGACATCTACCAATCACTAGAATTTTTTTCTGCATCTGGGAAAAGACGGGAACAAAATCTCAGCAACACTAACAAATTCCAAAACGCTTCAGTGTCATTATCAGCTTGAAAATAGTTTGAAGAATGTGAAGAAAATTTTACTTCCAGTGATATTGTTGTGAATTAATAAGTACAAAGTGTCAGTGTTATTAGGCACCGGGAGTATCTGCGAGATTTTGGCGGTGCGGCATGGGTCAAACAGACAGTAACGCAACAAAGCGTCCAGATTTAAACGTCCGATGGGTTGCTAAACTTTCTGCCTGGCTTAGGCTGTCAATCGATTTATTGCCCATCGTAAATTTCTTTAAGTTTCGCTTTCCATTTGGGCACGTTTCGGAAAAGACGCGCCAAACGCGGTTAGCTGGCGGTGGTGACCGGAAAAAGTTCATAATGTCGTTCCCTGATAATGTGGCATGCTCGAAGAGGGGTGGGGATAATCCAGTCACTAAAGGAGCTTGCCAGCAATGTTATTAACATTTGAGTGTTTTGTTAATCTGTTGAGCCTACGAGGTACAAATTGTTTTCCCGGGCAGAACCCTGATTCGCCAACTGCCATACGCCACATCTCAGTGCGAAGAGTACAGAGTATTCTTGAGAGGAGAAGAAGGGATGGAGAAACATTCTCATCTCGGGTAACTCTCACCGAGGCCTGAGCACTCTGTCCGCGCGGTGTGTGTCGGCACACATCTCACAGGCCACGCTGTCGGCTGCGGATAGAACACAGACCTCTGCAGGGCCATTCTGATTGTGAGGAACGACTGACCTTACTATCGGCTGACAACCTAAAGCTTCCTTCGCAGTTATAACATACGCAATCAGTTCTACCTAGAAAAACGAACCCTGATAAATCTCAAATTGCTCTAACAATTTACAAATCTAATACATTCGACAATGTGTAATGATTCAAACGTTAATAAAATACAGATCATGCTTGCATCAATTCCACAATGTTCAAGTTTTAATATATTCAATTAAAATGTAAACCTATTTTCCATTGATCCTATTAAATCCAGTAATATGTCATGTGACTAGCTTTATAACTCATGATCACTTGTAATAAGCCTTGATTATTTTTTTATGATCATCACAGTATGATCAAGGAGTCCCTTTATTCAATAGGGAATAGTTTAGTATATATTATAATAATCTTCATTTAAAAAAAACAATAACAAGTGAGTACCGCTTTTCATACTCGTTCTTCCCTCCTGAAACAGATTTTTTTTGGTAATACACTTAAAAAAGCAAAAAAAAAAGAAAAAAGTTTGAATCTATATTTATATTCAAACTTAAACAATAGCCTGCCGATCTTATATTTTATCTCAAATATTATCATTCAACAATTTATTCTTCATATACACATTAAATTGTTAAAACTGTCTTTTTGAGTTAGCTATCCGTAGATATACTGGACAACTGGGTTTAACAGCATGATAAAAACGTCATTTAACAAATGATTTTTTTTTTCAGAAAATCTTGAATCTATAAAACTTCTGTGACAGTAAATCTCTCTTTATGGATTAATTGAGTTAACAAAAGTATTGTGCTGAAAACATTATTTTAGAAATGAAATGAATAAAGCGAGTTTCTTGTAATATTCCTTGAAGAATGTATTCTTTGACCGTATTTTATTTCAGGTGTGTTATCTTCCTCAGAAGAAGCACACCTGAAGTACTGTGCCAGAGGGAGTGCGCCACCCGGAAGCAGGTGTTCCGGACACACTCTGCTCTGGAAGACTTGATCAAAGCGGTGCTCCCCGAGATCAGTGACGGGTACACTACTGACAAAGGCACAACAGCGAAATTCAGCTTCCTGCGCGTAGACAAAGAATTTCAATTAATGAGACGAAACTCATTAAGGCCTGACTCTCTCGTTTCTCCAGTCGATATCAAAAGACATCCTACACAAGCATGCGTATGAAGGAGTTTCTTTCAACTAATAACAAACTAGTTAACGAGCTAGATTGAAAATAATATCTAGAAATAAACCCGCGCGAAAATGTTTGTGATTAAATTCATGCCCTTGTGAGCGTTCCATAGGCCTATATCAAATTTATGAAAGTCCTTCAAAATCAATTCTGCCTTCAACGTGGCACATCTGCTATTTTCAAATAGAGGAACAAATTAATAAGAGCGGGAAATAATCGATTTTCAGATTCGCAGTAAACAACGTAAATATTCTTAGTTACCGCATGATGTATGAATATAGCATTTCTTCCATATCACTCTTCAGGAAATATTTCCATAGCTTTTGGAGCAAAATTATATGCTCTGATCCTCTGCTCCGCATATAAACCAATTAAAAGCTCTATTGGTCCAGTTACTGTTTAATCGTTGGTACAGAAGAAATCAGCTAGCACAAAATTTCAGAATAAACGGCATTACGCGTCTAGAAAATATTAAGTACTACGACTATATTTTTTGTTTGTTTTTTCATATACGAAAGAGATTAAAATATCATTACTGTTTTCAGTAATTAAATGCCAAGAAGAAATCACAAGACTCCAAACAGCTTACGCCATAAAAAAAATAATAATAAAAAAATAAACTTTTGCTAGACATATTGTACTGAAATCGAATTTGTTGATTTTGGCTATCTATCGTCCACTGGTAAGAACCGATTTTAATAGGTTCATGAAAACCTGTCCTAAATAACAAATAGATCTGCTTAATCACTAACAATTATTTTTTCTTGTCACAAGAGAATTATGGCCCTTCAGTGTCGAGGTCACTGAAGCAGGGGCAAATATGGACAGGGAAAGGGAAAAAATTCGCTCGTGCTTGTCTGAAGAAACCATTCTGGAATTCGCCTGTGGTGATATATAAACTGAAATCTGGATAGCCGGACCGGGAATGGAACTAGAATCCTCCGGGATCAGTCCAGTAACGAAAAACCATGCAGAAATTCAAACTGCGTAATTTCTTCGTCTATCACTCTAAATTTTATTTTTCTCCGCTGTGTGCGACTAGCTTAAATATTGTAGTGTTTCAAACAACTGAAGTGTCACTACACTTCTCATTTCACATATATGCAATATGTTATATAGATAATACTTAACATTAACAACATATGTCATTTCCCACTTTATCTCTATACAAAAATGTCTTTTACTCTTCCTCACAATCTTGTTTCCCAACATTAGGGCTCGACTGGCTTTGGCCAGTTTTACTTATCACTGGCATTTCATATCTACTGGCAGGTCATACATACTACGTACTAACAGAGGAAGTGAAATTGTGCCATCTGTCTGCGAATTGTGTAACAATGGAATGCGTTTGATAAGGGTATTTATTGTTTGTGAAATGTGTAGTTTCTGAAGCGGAGATTGGAGACAGTCCCATAATTCGCTTTGATGGCTGCGGAAAACCACCTAAAGGCCGGTGCAGGACGGTCGGTACGCGGCGGTCTGGGCTCGTGCCCGGTCCGTTGTACCTCCCAGATACAGCGTGCAGAGCACAGGAAACCAGTTACTTCAACGGTTCATATAGTTATAAACTATTTTTTAAGTTCCACTAATGTTCATTTTGTTTGAGGAGGCCTGGATTTTGTTATGGTTTATGCGTTGACCTTAGTTAAGGCTAATGAACTAAATCTGCAGATAATTGAATTCTGAAGACACATAGCAGTTTTGAGGCTCATTACTAGGATTAAATGGTCAAGACAAGGGGATGAAACTAAGAATATTGAAACTCTGTCACTCAGGCGGGTGAACACCCTTTGGGATCACCCAGCGTATAATGGCACTTTTTTACGATTCACTAGCTGTGACCGCGACTGTCAAAAGTAGGTAGCAGAAAGCAGAGAAGCAGAAGTTTTTTCTCTCTTTCTTCGTTCTTCTCCTTTTCCACATAATTATATGAAAATGTTCAATGTTCCTCACACTCACATCGTGGGATCCACTTAATGGTTTCGGAATAATAATTATTTTTGGAGATGATTGTAAGGGATATCCTGAATATTTTTAACTTGTAGTCCCAATGTTGTTTCGATCTTACTGGACAGATCCATCCATAGGCCTCCCATTAATTAAACGTCTTATGCTCTGTTCCAGGATTTTCGTGATTGATTCCATGATTGTAAATTACGTTTCACGTAAAATGAAATGTGTTCCTGCTGTTAATTTTTTTTTAACATATATTGTTAAAGAAGGCTCACAGAATTTTCCACTACTAATATATCAGGCTGAGTGATATCAGGTAAATATGAAATTTTATATCTGCAGTTCCTGTGAGAGTTCCCCGAGAGCTCATTGCTGTGAGCCCTGTGTTTGCTCAGGAAACTGGTATGGCTCAGAATAGGTTGCTGTCGGACGCCCCTTTATAAAAGGCTCTGAGTATGCACTGCTTCAGTGCACGCGGTGAAACCAATTAACTCGAGCAAGCTGCAAGGCTACGGGCAGCTTTATAAAGTCAGGAAACAAAAAGCACAGGGTAGAGCGTTAGAATATGGCTAAGCGCGTTATTACCGGCATGAAATGAGTTTCTCAAAATGTTGCGTGCACACGTCGTAAACAGGGCAAACGTAAGGACTGCGAGAAGCTCCGTGAATATTAGAATATACTGCTGTCATCTGTAACCTTTCATGTCACTGGAGTTGAATAAGCTCAAACTAACTAACGATATCTAAAACACACAGATTTCTAGAATTTAATCACAAATTATTATTATTATTATTTATCATTATTGCCCTTGAGGACAGTGTTTAAACTCAAATTATTCATGATTATTCAGTTTTTGTTTGTATTCACCTTCTCCCTCTTCTCTTCCCAAAACCTCTTCATACGCTCACTGTGTTCCTGTTTCCTTTGTTCAGTCCATTTTGTTCCTGTTTTCTTCTGTATTTTAAATTTTGTATTCATAATGTACATAATGTAGTTCCTGAATTGTCCCCTTTGCCGTGTCATTTCCTTGCTGATTCCTGCATGATTCAAGTCCTCTTCTATTTCCTGCAACCAATTGGTTTTCCTGAGCGAACCATTTACCACATCAAAGATCCTCTTTGTGAATCTAGTGCTGTTCATTTGCTCTAAATGTCCATAGAATTGTAATATACGCCTTCTGATCATGTCTGTCAATCTATGTGTATGTTCGTATAGTGCTTTAGTTGGTCTTTTCATCCATATGCCGTCTTTATATATTTCTCCAAAAAAATTTCTAAGCTCAACGTTTTCCGCTTCCATGATGCCTGAAGCCCCAATCGTGGTTGTGTATGAGGCATATAATGCCTCTGCCAGTACCACTGTATTGTAATGTCTGAGTTTGGCCTGTCTTGATATATTTCTTTTGTTGTAATATGACCATGTGAGTCTGTAAGCCTTCTGAAGTTCTTCTGATCTTTCCGAATTTAATAGCTTGATATATCCTCCTACTTGTATGTATTTCCCTAGATATTTGAATTTATCGACTCTTTTTATGTTACCAAATTTTGTGTGTATTGTTTCTACTTTTTTTCTCCATGTACTGAGGTTTTTTATATGAAATTTGTAGCCCTGGTTTGGTCGTAATTTGACGTAGCTGTTCCAATGTATCTTGTGCTTCCTACCTATTGTTGCTGAGTATTGCCAGGTCATCCGCAAATGCCAGACATCTGATGATTGTTATGGTATATCGTGTTCTTCCTAGATGTATTCCTTCGACCTGTTTTTCCCATTGTTTTATAATTTTATCCAATACCATGTTGAATAAAATTGGTGATAATCCATCTCCTTGCCTCACACCTGTGCAAATTTTGAATGGTTATGATGTTTCTCCAATAAATTTCACTTTAGACGTGGTATCAGTGAGAGTTTGTTGTACCAGGGCCCTTGTCTTCTTGTCTATGCCATATTCTTTCATTATGTCAAAGATCGTTTTTCTGTCTACGGAATCATATACCTTCCTGAAATCCACAAAAGTTACTACGGCATTGTTTGTTTGCCTTATCTTCAGGAGTGTTCTCAGATTCCAGATTTGTTCGATGCATGATCTTCCTTTTCTAAAGCCTGCCTGGTATTCACCTATTTGTGGATCTACCTGTGGTTCTAGCCTGTTCAGTAGGGCTTTGGTGAGGATTTTACAAATCACTGGCAGCAATGAGATACCTCTGTAATTGTTGGGGTCCGTCTTGTCACCCTTTTTATGTAAGGGATGTATTAGTGCACATTTCCATTCTTGTGGGATTTTCTCTGTGACCCCAAATATACACAGACGGAAAAAAAAATCCCAACACCAAGAAAGACTTGTGTTAGATAAACGAAATTTGGTAGGCGTGTTTATACATCTGAAAGATGACATCGATTCAAATTTCGCGCTTCGCGCATAAGTGTGGCGCTAGTAGCGCTACTCACAGCTTGCAAATCAGGTTTGCTTTAAATACGCGCTGTAAAGTTTGTGAACGTTATTTACCGCTGAGATTTGACATAGTGAGTTGATGTTAGCCAAGAATGCCTTTAAGAAGACGAAGAAGCCATTATCAACAGCTCACCGAGTTTGAACGAGGTCGTGTAATAGGGCTACGAGAAGGTGGATTTTCTTTTCGCGATATTGCAGAAAGACTTGGCCGGAATGTATCCACTGTGTATGATTGTTGGGTGCAGTGGTCAAGGGATGGTACTGCCTCAAGAAGACCGGGTTCCGGGAGGCCACGTGGCACTACTGAGAGGGAAGACCGCCGTATTCGGCGTACAGCTGTGGCGCCTCGTACTGCGTCTGCGGCAGAAATTCGAGCTGCAGTTGGTACCACAGTGACACAACGAACTGTTAGAAATCGGTTACTTCAAGGACAGCTCCGAGCCAGGCGCCCTGTAGCGTGCATTCCACTGACTACAAGCCATCGCCGTTTGCGACTCCAGTGGTGTCAAGCCAGAGCTCATTGGAGGACGGAGTGGAGATCTGTTGTGTTTTCTGATGAAAGCAGGTTCTGCCTTGGTGCCAGTGATGGCCGAGTGTTGGTCAGAAGGAGGCCAGGGGAACGCCTGCAACCAAACTGTCTGCGGCCTAGACACACTGGACCTACACCTGGAGTCATGGTCTGGGGAGCAATTTCCTATGACAGCAGGAGCACTCTTGTGGTTATACCAAACACACTGACTGCAAATTTGTACGTCAGTCTGGTAATTCAACCTGTAGTGCTGCCATTCATGAACAGCATTCAAGGGGGAGTTTTTCAACAGGATAACGCTCGCCCTCATACCGCTGTTGTCTCGCAACGTGCTCTACAGAGTGTCGACATGTTACCTTGGCCTGCGAGATCACCAGATCTGTCTCCAATTGAACACGTATGGGATATCATTGGACGACAACTCCAGCATCATCCACAGCCAGCACTGACCGTCCCAGTATTGACAGCACAAGTACAACAAGCATGGAACTCCATACCACAAAGTGACATTCGAAACCTGTATGACACAATGCATTCACGTTTGCAGGCTTGCATTCAAAATTCTGGAGGTTACACCGGCTATTAATTTAACAGTATTTCACATTTGAAATGCATTTTCTTGAGCTTAAATTAACCTGTGATCTTGAAAATTTAATCAATTAAACATGTTAACTTGACAAATGCATTGTCCAAATTTCATTACTCTACAATAATTTTTTCTTGGTGTTGGGATTTTTTTTTCCGTCTGTGTATGTGATAATTTTATGAATTTTCTTTGTGGGATTATCGTCTCAGAGCTTCCAGAACTCGGCAATAATGCCATCTTCTCGCGGTGCTCTGTTATTTTTCAGTTGTTTTATGATCTGCTTTATCTCTTCGAGTTTGGGTGGTGTATATTCCGGATTTGGTGTAGTTTCAGTTAGGGTTAATTTTCCCGTTGGTTTCTCGCAGTTGAGGGAATTTTCGAAGTATTGTGCCACAATTTTGCAGTTTGCTTTGTTTGGAGGTTGATAACCTGTAATATTTCCTTTGAATGTTCTATAAAAATTTCTTGTATTATTTCTTTTGAAGACATCCTCAATCTCTTGTACCCTTTTCTGTTGTATGAACGTTTTTCTTTTCTAATTTCTTTTGAGGTTTGTTTGTAGACTGTGTGAAATTACTGCCATGTTTCTGTTGTTCTGTTATTATTGAATGTAGGCCACTTCGTGTTCCACCATCTATGTCTGCGTTTGCTAGGAGGTTGTCCCCAACGCATTGCCTTTTGAACTGCATTTTTGAGGTCTTTCCAATTTTCAGTTGCATTTTGATTAATTTCTTTCATGACCTTTTCTCTGTTTTTCTTCAGATATTCTGGGTCTTTTCTGCTGGTTACAGTCTTCTCTGTTGTTTTCTTATTTCTTGGGATTGACCTAATCTTTACTTGTAACAAGTGATGGTCTGATTCAAAGAATCCTTTATGTGTTCTCACATTTAGAATTTCTCTTCTGGTTTTGTTTGATATGGTTACATGGTCTATCTGAAATTCTCCCAATAAGTAGTTGGGTGAGATCCAAGTCGTGAGTTTCCGTCTTGGTTTTTGAAATTGCGTTGACATTAGTTTTAGGTCAAAGTTCTGACAGTACTTTATAAGGTGTTCTCCATTTTTGTTTTTACGATTATGTGCTGTGTAGGGGCCTGTAATTTGTCTGTATTTTTCTCTTTGCCTAACTGTGCATTGAAGTCCCCTAGTAGAATTTTTATATGTGTTTCAGGCATTTTTTGGTAGCTTCTTCCATATCTTCCCAACAAATTTCCACTTCTTGCAGCTTCTTTCTGTTTTGATCATTTGTGGGTGTGTGAACATTGGTTGTGGTGTATCTTTTGTTCCCTGATTTGAAAGAGAGCATGGAGATGCGTCCTGATACTGAGTTGTAGTCTTTGATGTTATCTATGACTGATTTGTGGACAGCAAATGCTGTTCCAAAGATTGTTGGTGTTCCTCTTCTTATTACAGATTTGCCCTTATAAATCCCATAATTTTCCGTGTAATCACAAATTAATTTTCCTTTCAATATTTTATAACAATTTCGAAACAAACATATGTTTTTCCATTTGTAAAGGACTCCCATGCGTGCCGGCATTCCCGATTACATTATTTATTGGTTTTCTGTAATAGTCTAGACGTATGTCGGGATTGTCTCCAGTTCCCGCCTCAAAAACTATACAGTTCACTGATTTAAAATGAAGCCGCAATCGCACGTAACTTGCACAAGCAACGATTTTTATGATAGCTTGTTCAAATGACCACTTCTTCGTCTTCGTGTAAAACTGTAGAGCTAAAGAATTTTCAAAAAAACTGTAACGGTACCATAAATTTTAACCATAACTTATAGACTAGGAGAATGGAAGTTTAATTTGTCCAGAAGAAGTTTCTGAATTTCACGTATAAATTTCCAAATATTTTAACAAGTATTCTCAAAAATTTTCCATAATCTTCTTAGAAATACATATTTAACCATGCATATAGAAAATGTATTTCTGACAGCTTAAGAAATAATTATATGGCACGAAGACTTTAGAAGAAAATAGAACGCAAAAAAGAGAAAATACGTCAAATCGTATCGTAGGGTTAAAATTATGATCAAGTACTATCGTAACGATATTTGCTATAACTGACGGAAGAGACGTGACAATGAATAGTATTTTTTTGCCATATCAGTACACAATATTGATTATTTTGATACAAAGATCAAACTGAAGAAGACGTGAAGTAAAAGTAGTATTAAGTATTCTGCATCACATGCTAATTTATGGTGGTAAATGATTATGCTGAAAGTATTTCCATAACTAAAATAACTAACTGAAACACATTAAAAATATTTGAATGTTTCAGAGTTTAATTGGAGCTTGCAAGGTATCTGCTTTAATTATTTCTCTTGCTATATTAATAATTCCACCATTCTATGTCCAGTCCACGGCTAAGCCAATTTAACAAGGTGTTCCTTTTATTTTAATTTAATAGCACGTTGAACATTATGAACCAAAAAATAAATGGCAAACAAAAGTGGTCTTGCTGTTGATAAATAATCTGTTTCACAATAAACAATTCTTCTCCATGTCTTTTCAAACTTTAAAACAATTCTTTACAACACTGAATTTAACCATTTATAAGTCCATTCCTTTACTCACCTATTTAAAAAGTCTCTAGTCTGCAGACTCACCACTTCTCCATAACAACCAGATACACACTCTCTTAGCTAAACTCGATGATAACATTACTATTTATCTTACAGGCTAGCCAACGTAATTTATTTATGCACTTATTTGATACTTATGCTGAAGCACTTTCTTCATATATTTTAACATCTTATTTACACAAATAATTTAATATTTCATTTTTACTATGGTTGTTATCTCAGACTACGTATGAAAGGAAAGGGTATAGAAATGCCGAAGTACCGCATAATAATATTGCAATGATACAATATAAAATATTTATTTATATATTTAATATAAGTAATTTTGATTTGTTGTCTTCTTGATATTATTTATATACAGGCCTAGCGTTGAAAGGCAAGGAAAATTATTTATGTTGGAAACAATTTTGATATATAAATTATTTCTACATGAATTATAGACCAAATTAAGTTAACAAATTGACAAACAGTTTATTTAACAGAAAATTATCCTTCATATTTATAACCGTGTAGTTAATTAAACAGATCAACAAAACAGTTAACACACATATTTAACACGAAATTAAACAGATAAATCCATCCCCAACTAGCGGTTCGTTGCACAAAAATTGTTTTAGCTCAGTGAAAACAAATAAACTGAACATGAAAATTGCTATCGTCTGATTTGTATCTCCACGGTGTGATCGAGTGGCTTTGTATTCAGATTTTGAATTTTTTCGTGGGTGTATTGTTAAGACTTTGATATTACGAAATGGATTTTTTTTAATGGTTCATTTTCTATTTCCGCTTCACTCACGTTCAATATCATGGACAGACTATTTTCTGAGTCATTTTTTTAAAAAAAACTGATGTTCGTATCTACGATTTTCTGTTTTCTTATTGCCGCCTATCCCTTATACAACAACTAATTTGTTCTGATACCTCAGAATTAGATATACTCATATAGCAAAACATCTCTTTAAATCTAATATAAGCAGAGTTGTGACCTTGTTTCTCTTGATCCGTACTTTGACAATACAAAAACGTAAGATAAATGGCTACATTTATACATTCTCCTCCTACGTGTTAGCAGATTTCCATCTAATATCTCCTTTAAGTTATAAAGACAAGTAACCAAACCAACTGCACTATAACCGTTAAATATATAGACCGCAGATTAGTTCGGGGAAGTTAAATATTGCGTTCCTCAAAAAGTCTGATTGTATCCCGTCTGTTCCGTCGCTTTTTGATATCATTTGCAAAAATCTTTTAGCTTATCCTATTAATATTAACGCTTCTGAATAAATCGCATCTAATTCTAATACCTTATTTGAATTCAAATAATTCAGAATCCATATAATTTTGTACTTAAAATGTAGTTGAGCTGCTTGACCAATAGGTCATTGTTCCCTTTTTTCAGCAGTCTACCGTCAGAGTTATAGCCGTTAAACAGTTTTCCCTTTATTTTTTTAGGATCTTTAATTTAACTTCCAAGATTTTGGTTGTTTACCAGAAATTCTGCTCGATTTTGCTATACACCTACCCACAACTAATTCATTCACCACTTCATTACACCCATCTTGTACCCAATTTTCTTAGGCTCCTTTCATTTGCCGCTTGTTTGATTTTTAAAATATTGCTGCTGCCAACTTGTTTCGTAATACTAATTTTTTATTACTTTCTCCCTGAGGACCTTCCATTTATCATCACTAATCCTTGGAATATCTAAGTAATTCATTTAGTTTCTTAAAAACACTCTAATCAAATTGGCTTATTCAAGATTACAATTCTTTAATACTCCAACCCCGAAAATGAGTCTTTCCTCTGCAGTTCCCATGAATAGGTCCAAGTGTTGTAATATTTAGCAACGTAATAATTTATCTAGGTCAAAGACATCATAATCAAAATTCAGAGGATTAAATCTTAATGGTGTGTCATTTTTCTCCTACTTAGTTTCCTTTCAGTTTTATAATTTCCGTCGTTCCACTGATCATTTCTAGTTCACTGGACTTGAATTGATGTTTCCAGCCCTGAAGAAAACGGGGTTCCCTGAGAAACAACCCCTTCCTCCTCTTCTTAGTAAGAAGCCTTTTTTTATTTTTATTTGTAGCTCTACTGGTGTCTTAAGAGTGGCATGACTATTAAAGCCTACCCCCGGCCGACTCAAGCCTCCACCCAAACCCAAACGAAATTTGTTCAAACTCCCAGACACAAATCCGCTCACAAGCCGCCCCCCCCCCCAAATCAAAATCCTGGGTACGCCACTGGTGTCACCTAACGCCGTAGCATTTGAACCGCAAGTTACTGATTCTTTGTGATTGTTCTGACGAAATCAGAAATACGGTTAAAGTAACATAATGTACCGATTTTCATGAGTTTCATAAGATTATGGCAATAGATTGCTCGAAAACACAAAAACAAATGCCATTTTTGTCTTCTTTAGACGGTGGAGGGGGGGAGTGAGGAAGGGGATGGAGGTTGGGTTATACGCCTCTTAGACGTCGAGATCATCAGAGGCGGGTGAGAATTGCGGACAAGGAATTTGGTCATATCCTTATGAAGAAACTATATCGAAATTCTCCTGGAGTGTTTCGGGAAATCATGGAAAACCGAAATCGGGATGGCCGGTCGGGGATTACGCCCTCCTGAATGCAAGGACCGAGCACTTTCTGTTGAGGACGGCTCTTAACTTCAAAAGTAAAATTTTGATAAGATGTAATTTTCACTATTTTTATTTATTTCAGTTGATTTGCTGTTTTACGATACATCATATTTTTCATTGGTAATAACGTTTTTGCATAAGGAAACAATGGCTTTTTTCAATAACTATAGTTACCTAAGATAAACAAATAACGACAGGTAAACAACTTTCTCAGTATTTCGTGTCACATACGATACTGACACACTGCACATGCATTTTAAAGTAGGTATAGTTGCATTATTAACTAGTTGTAGTTTTTGGAATTAATTGTAAATTTAGTTTGAGTTCCTCGGAGCTAATAAACTGACTCGGTTTAGCTAATAATTATTAAAAACACAAAATTTGATCAAAATTAAATGTTTTAAATTTATATTTTCCATTAAGTACTTTGTAGGCCAACTGTTAATGAATGTGCATTAAATACAAAATATTAGGCTATACTGTAAGATCATAAATATTTAAGTGTGTTAGATTACAGTTGTTCTTAAAACATTTTTCCCAAAATCAATAGTTGTAAAAATACAACGTCTAAATTTGAACAGAATGTACCGTTACTTTAGCAAATATAAAAATCTTTCCTATCTGACACTCCGCATGTCGTTAATTACGTATTTTTGTGATAGTATCATGTGCGTGAGTTGACGAGTTAAAACTATCAGAGAAATGTTTACGAAATTTCATAAAAATAACTTAAAATATTTTTTCCCCCTTTTACGTATTTACCAACCATTCCATAATTAGAAATTTTACTATCAATCTAGTTCCGTCATTTCTACCCTGGACTATTGGCGTAAGATTAAGTAAAAATCGGAGCAGATGTCTTCTATCTGGAATGACAACAACCAAGGCTGAGGACATAACTTATCGATAAAAGTGAAGGGTTAACCACGAGCATTAAAACTGCAGAGAAAGAACAGGCCATCCGTTAAATTGCGGTAGGTTGGGAACTTAAACAATGTGGGCTTTCACAGTAATTACCCTCTTCATTTTATCACCACGACCGTAAAAAGTTTATTTATCGGCTGCCAGCCGAGTTAATAGGACATTCCGAATGGGTGTGCCAGAACGTCGCACGTTATATTAAAAATATTTCACAAAGTTAAAATACTACCTCTTCGCTAGTCCAGTACTTCCTGAAGCCGATGAAGTTAAGCTCAGTCACAACTGCCGTAACTGGTACTTGTCATTCGTGACGTATTTTAGAGTAGGAATTAACGAGGTTTCCTTATTAATCTAATGAGATATCTGATTACAAGATTTTATGTTCATTTAGATATATCAGCAAAATTTTCAATTACGTATCTAGACGTTTGATACACTAAATTGATAACGGAATCCGGCGAAGAGACCGTGTTTTAACTTTGTGAAATATTTTAATGTCACGTTCCACTTAACGCCAAACCCATTAGAAATGTCCTATAAACTCAGTTAACAGCCAATAATATACTTTTTACGGTCGCAGTGAAAAAATGAAGACGGTAATTTCATGTTGTATTGCATGCTTTTTAGGGGGAAAAGTAAAAAAAAATTCATATCACAGAAAAGAGCTATTAGGATGCTGTGTAGGGTAAAATCAAGAACTTCTTGCAGACAACTCTTTAAAAAGCTCAATATTCTTACACAAGTTTCTCAGTATATATGTATATTACCGGCCATAGCCGTTATCAGGCCAGACTAGGTTTATCATACGCTTGTCAGGATATACTAGTTTAGCCCAGGACAATCTAGTTTAGCCTAATACTTTAGGCTTGATTAGTTTGGCCTAGGCCGAACTGATTTTGAATTGTAATTGAAGACAATTATATTGAATCGTTACAACAGCGAAACTAAACACTTTGGAACCTGTTAATGGGTGGATTCTCCACCTTCGCCACATAAATACGTTGGAACCTGTTAAAAAGAAAAGATTTCAGGACAAAATAGTCGGTCCTAGGCTAGTTTATCCCAATCCTTGCCCGGTAACGTAGAAATAAAGCGAATTTTAGCATTTTTACACTCGCGGCTGAAAGCATTTTGAAGTCGTCAGATATTCGGCATTTTTAATTTAATTTTTATTCAAAATCAGTTCAATCTAGGGCAAAATAGTGAAGCCTAAAATATTTAGTTCAAACTAGATCGTCCTAGTCTAAATCAGTAAATCCTGAAACGCAAAGGATAAACCGGTTTGGCCTAGTACAAACTAGTTTCGTCTGATGTAGGGTTGAGGCGGTAACATATACACTGAGAAACGAGTGTGAGAATATTGAGTTTTTTAATGACTTGTCTGCAAGAAGTCCTTGATTTTACCCTACACAACATCCTAATAACTCTTTTCGGTGCTATGAAAACTTATTACTTTCCTCTAAAAATCATACCATACGACATGATATTTATTACCTTCTTCATATTATCACCGCTACCGTAAAAAGTATATTATCGGCTGTTAGCTGAGTTATATTCTCTAACGTGCTTTCTCATAGAACATTTTAACTTGTTCATATAAAGTTCACTGGTACACAATTTTAATACAAAAAACTGACTTGTACAAAACACAAACATCATTGTCATTAGTACAAAGAGGAGTTACATTATACCGGGACACATATTTTTAATAAATTCCTAAAACTATAAAAGAGTTTGTAGACGCTATATTTAAAGAAAAACTGATGAATTGCCTTATTGACAATTCCTTTTACTCTATTCAGGAATTTGGACAAAAGAATTAATTGAATCTAATATGATTTTTACAAAATTCAGTTGTAAAAACTGTTTTTGACTTTTTATTGACTTTTTGTTTTTAATATGTACATTTTTTTGCTGTCATTGTTATTCGTCTTGGATGTACATATGTCAACCACGACATGTTTCACATCACAGAGGTCGTTCCTCAACATGGATGAGGGGATCAAGGGAAATAAATATTTAAATAAAATAAAGAAATAATTTAAAATAATTTTTAATGCGACATTAACTAATACAAGAGCACAGGAGGTTGTAATAAAATATAATTAATCTAATTCGTAAATATTATAGGCTATTTTTCTGCATTTTCTTTTTAAGATAGTAAATTATTATTAAATTAAAAAATTAACTTGATATTCTCGTGTATCAAGTAATAGAAGATCAGTCATTACTAAACTAGTTTCCCCAAATCGTACACCCTTTTTTTGTGACTCATGTTTAACGAAAAGTAGATTTTAAATTATGGATATTTTTATCTTAAATTTTCTCAGCTTTCAGACTTCACATAAAAATGAAGTATAACTTATTATACCCCCTAGGCTATAAGAAGTATATACATTATTCAAAAAACCATCAAACTATTTTCGTCAATCCCGTTCATCCTTGTTTCAAAACAGACAGAAGTTGTTTCCTCTTCTGCAGTTTACTGATAGTACCACAAACTCATGTTAAATGTACAGACTTTTTTTTCCGGCAACAGTCCTAATATAAGTACACTTTATTTACATGTTGTCATAAAAAACTTTTGAGTGTATCGCATACAGCATACAGAAATTCAAGTACCAAGCATTTGGTTACAGTTACATTATAAATATTAAAGAGTTACTTTAATTCTTAATATGATCGTATTGTGTTTGACAAATATTTAAAATTACAAGACTCTGGTAAGCTAAAGAGTTAATTAAAGAGCTAAAGTAAGAGCAATGAGCTACGTGGAAAAACAAGAAAGAATGAGCCTGCATGGAAGTTTTATGAGCAGTAAGAACGTAAGCTAGGTAATCGTAAGTCACTCAACAAGTATTACAACTAATGAAAAATAGAATGAAAAGTTACGACTCTGACAACAGAAAACTCCGAAGCGTGTGAAAAGGCAGACTTAAAAAAAATATCAGAATTTTGGAAGTGCCAGTGAACATAAAAATAATGGCGCACAGAGAATAATATAATGAAATAAAAAATTACCAGTTTGTATATATATATGCATACCGTACATACATAAACACAAATAATGACTGCTTGCAGAGATTTAGGGAGTAATATTGTAACCAGATTTTTGTTGAATAATTTCGTTCAATAACTAAATAGAATTTAAAATTCATATATTTTATTGATTTTCCTGTACAAGAAAGAAGTCGAATTTGAAGGAATGAGATTGTTGTAGATTCAGTTTATAAACCACAACATTAAACAATTTCTATTCCACATAAACTGAAGCAAAGTGAAATACTTTCGGATTCTACAGGGACGCATCCTAAGGCCATTTTGTTTCCTATTGCAGCAGAATTGACGTTGCACATTTCCGGAAGCAATTTGCAAGAAGTGATAACTGAGTATGAGCACTGACTATTGATTTATCACTGCCATATCACGTGCGAGTCTGTTCATGCCATGTGTGAATTAATGCTTCGCGTTCGCTGTTTAAATATTTTTCACTGCAGCATGCCGATGTAGCGACACAATTCGAAAGCCTGCCACGGAATGTTCACTTGGCAACTGGTTACGTGATACCGTCGTATTTCATACCACAACGCATATTGAACCGTCCAGTTTAATGGTATATGAAATACAATATATCTATTTCCGGTGTATCCAGCCATACGTGTTTCTTATACAAATGCGAATGAAACGCAATCAGATTAGTGAAATATTAATGTAAATAATATATAATAAATTTACGAAAAAAATACCATTAAAAAATACAGGTACTTTTCAGGAAATTCTATCGTTTCAGCAGGGCAAGAAAAGTAATAAGAGGAACGGTTACGATGGAAGTTTTCAGCTTATTACAAAACAACAAATTATGAAAACTATTTAATAAATTTGATCGTCCTGTTCACTTGTAACGATCATAAATGGTCGAAATGTTTTAGTGATTCTGGTTATCGATTTCCAAAATATCAAATTTTTGTATAAATTTCACAAAAGTTACACGTTGAACTGCTCTATAGCATTGCTGTGAAGCTATAACCTTAGAAAAACAACAGTTCACATTGTAGGAGAATTGTTACTACATGAACTAATGATTGAGAATTTTGTCCAAGTTCACATAAATACAAGGTTCAGTTGTCATCCGAAAGAAGAAAGGTAATATGTCTCCGTCTGTGATGGCACAGCGTGTTTTTTTTCGTACTGGTGGGGAAGCAGTAATGCTTAAGAACTTTGTAGGACCCACCTTCTTTCATGTCAGGCCATTCAGAATTAAGTTTTCTATTGTTTCTGTAAATCATTTCCAAGGAAATCAAAGCGAATTCCTTCATTACGCCGATGGCTGATTTCATATCTGTTCTGTTGCAACTATCCTTTCCCGACCCTAATTAATATAGTCATATACAATTACGGTAACAGTTATATAGCCTCTAAAATCTCTGTTTTATTATGAATCTGTAAGCGGTCCTTTTTTACAGGAACACGCAACATTGCCGAACCAGTAATTTTCAAAATTTATGGTCTACCTCAAAATCTACAGTGTCTATAACCGGAAAACGGAGCAAGAAATGATAGTTCGTTAGCAATGAAAAGAGATAGGCGCCCCTTATCACATCCTTGCACGACAAATCCACCTAAGATCACATTACAAAACAGATAAACACCTCACACTTCCGTTTCTATTAATAGTAATTTAGGAATATGCAACTTTGGTTATTTATTGCTTCAGTTTTCCAAAACGTAGTACGGTACGTTAGAATACAAGGAAAGCGTTAATAAAACCACTAATCAGAGATTAAAAACTGACTTAGTTCACAACCTAAGTTGGTTGAATCCTTCCGAAGAAGGCATACTAAGCCATTGTGTCAGAATTAGGATGGCCACTTCCGAACCTGGAGTAGCTCGTATGATCAAACACAGCTCTTAAAAATTCCTGCGTCTGCCGGGATTCGAACCCAGGGCCGGAGCAGCAAACTCGAAGAAAGCAAGCGCCTTAACCATGGAGCGCAGTCATAGATTATCACTCCTACAAATATAAAAAAGAAAATTATTTAATTTAATTTACGGTAATGGCTACAAAGATATTACATTACAAACTTTTATACTTTGCTATGCTATTCGAAGAAAAACATAAGGCAAATGTATTATTACTCACATCAAGGTCTGCGTGAGAGAAGCATTTGGGAAATGCTAGATAAGCCCTTATTCCAACATATACTGTGAATCTATCACCTTTTTTTTTCTAAATTTGATTTACGTATAAGTTCTCATTTCCATAAAAATGTCGCTTGATTTTGTTCCAAGAATGATTAGTGATGTTCTTTCAATTTATCCTACTAACATAAAGAATGATGGCAGTTACCGTATGTTGCATTAACATACCATTAAGACGTTTCCTCTTTAACAATAAACTAACAGATGATTGAACTATATTGTGTGATAAACAGAGGTTCTTACATTTTAGTGCGGTTTTAATCACTCTGAAACTAAACGGACCTTCTTTTGTTCGGAGCGGCAGCCGTCTGTTGCGGGGGAGCTTATTAAATAACTGCCCTCGCTTGCTTATCCTTCTCTGCGTCACGGGACGTCAGGAGAGAGTTTATGTCTCGGGAGAGGCTGTTGCAGGCCAACGGGCTCCGCTTCGCTTCCCAGACAATCGGAAGAACCTAGATTATATACCTACCTTTTCTTTTCCGCTGAGGGAGCATATCCTCCTGATAGACGAACTTCTAAAAACACGCGCACAGATAAATCCACGACGGGATTACCTTTACGGGAGCATCTTCGGACAGGAGATTTTCCCCCGTTATAAGACTGTATTAAATAACGGAACTATACCAACATTTCCGGAATTACAAAACTTCAGATGTATAAAACTGATTTCTTGTAAGTCACTCCTGCATTAAGCTTTAGCTAAAGTCACGTCACAAGAAACTGAACATTTTCAGAACTAATAAATCAGGTTATTTCAATATATCAATCATAAATCATTAAAACTTTAGGCTGACTGCCACACATCTTACGTATATCGAAGCTAAATTTTATCTGAAGTGTTACCTCTGTATTATTTAATTCTCTTTTCAGTTAGTTTATCTAATAGAAGAATATTTTAGATAGTTTGAGTCTTTTAGTAAGTCCTGAAAACAGTAGAAGAGTTATCTTCTTTTAGAACTTTACAAAATCGATAAGTAACACGTGTCGAATAATTGCAAACATTGTAGCACTCGCAGCGATTAAAGAACGTTTCTGAAACTGAAATTTTCCTCAAAAGAACTATGTTTCAGCCTCAAGTTTTATTTTAAATTTTTTGTGTACAAAAACCTGATATATTCAATTGCATCAACAGCTCTTTCCATAAATACAGATGTGGATTTGAGCAATTTTCTCTTTTATAGAGCTGATTTGCCTTTGGTGTGAGGTCTGCGTCAAACACCAGATATAATTTTATTTTATAAACAACATTGATTAGTTTTGTATTTAATTAGTTTTATATTGAATTAGTTTTGTATTAATTTAATATTCTCTTTTAACAATGCGGGTAAACACTTTGTTCTACACGATATTTTGGAGGTGAAACACTCATTCGCCATCTTTCAAGTGCGACACGATCAGCACTTTAATTGAAGATGGCTACGGAGGGTTTTATCGCCAAAGTATCGTGTCAAAATACCATGTTTACTCTGATAGTTAAGCGAGAACATTCATTAATATAACAAGACCTCCTTCTTATACAATAAACGAATTTGTTTTTGTACTACATCTGTTTCTTTTTTCATATTCATATGTTATTATTGGTATTCATAACATTTCTGTTGTAATTGTTAATATTGACTCGAAATCCACCTTTAATTTGTTTGATTCATTCTAACACCATTCATTAATTTCTCTGTATGCTTTACAGTAAGTGACGGATTGTTTATATTTTTCACAAAATTATAATACCATTAATCACAATTCACTTTTGATCTCCTGAAATTGAACCTCCAAGAGAAAGGTGCATCATGGGCCAGAGTGCAAGAAGGGGAAACATACTAGGGCAGACATAGGTGGCGAGGGGTCTTACACCGCACCCGGGAAACTGAACACGGATGATGATGATGATGACCAAGACTCGCTTCTACAGCGTCATCACACAGGACAAACTTCTCTACCAACTGCACTCCGTAAGTAAGAAGGATTGTGAGTTTATCAAGTTGTTATTGTTGAACTGGTACTTAAAAGACAAGATGAATTGTTCATTAAATAGAACGCCCGCCTGTTACTTTATGAAAAAAGTGCTATTTAGTCTCTAAAATTAAAACAATATTGTAAAACGATTACTGTTTTTTACTTAGAGGCAGGATGGGACTGGGGACGAGGAACGGGAAGGAATTCGGCCATGGCCTTTTGAGGGAAGCATTCGCCTGGAGTGATCTGGGGGAACCATGGAAAACCCAAATCTGGATGCCCGGACGGGGATTCGAACCGGCGTGTAAAAAGATTAAAATTAATATTGAAAAAGGCACAGCGTTAGTGAAAAATTTGTTTTAATCCGTTTAAACTATTTCTTGTTTAGTGAATTACGATAAGCTGAACATTGAGCAACAAACAAAATATTGAAGGCGAATGCTGGTATTACAGGATATCACTCCACCAAATGAATTATTTCACTAGTTTAGTCACCTTCATCCAACGTTGCTTCCATAATTTTCGTTACAGTAAAATCGCCGTTTATGTAAAACTTACAATATTGAGTTCATGTTCAGCTTGGCATCAGATGAAGGTTTATTCCCATTTATTGGTCATACACCAAACCGCCAGTATGTTTGAGCACTTTGAAACCTTGCCACAGGGAAAACGGAATGATGCGATGGGCCCGGGCCAAATACTGGAAAATGGCTTACACGCAGTCCTCGCTTATTGGGTGCGATCTCCAATTTCCGCCAATGCACTAAAGATTACCACTGACATACGGGGAACCTTTCCAGAAGCATTCCCAGGGACTGAAACCCAAGGAACTCCATGTAAACGTTCCGGACAGATGTATTTGGTATAGCGTACAGTGATTGTAAATAGTTTGCGAGGATTTAATGACTCCGCACTCCACAAGAACGACATGATCAGCATTTGTATTTCGGTAACACGTTAATACGTCGGAACCTAGAAAAATTGCACTATCGGTCTGAAATTTTGAACACACATTCCTTAGGTAATAATATTTGACTAAAAGTGTATAAATTAAGCATAGAATATGTGGAAATGAAGTAAATTCACTCAAAATGTGGGTAGATGCATACATTTTATTGCTCAAGAAACACACGTTATTACATATTGATCTTTATTCCGCATGTCTCCCACTCTTAACTGCTATTAACAACCAAAAACAAAAAAACTAACTTAAATGCTCTGTATCAAACATAGGTTACGGTAGACGCCATGTTTTATCCTAGAAGGTAGGCTGCCATGCATATATCTAAGCAAAATTATCCAATATGTTAGCTACACACAGAGGAATTGCAAATGTTATTGATTTTTCCCTTATTAAGTATCTGCAATTTGCATGTGGAAAGCAGTTTTTATCCAACAATGAAGTCTTAAAATCACGTGGTATAAATATCAACGGCTATCAACATGTATTTCTTGCGTATTAACATATATGCATCTACCCACATTTCGATTGATTTTACTTTATTTTCACATATTCGAAACTTACTTTATACACTTTTAGTCAAATATTATTGCCTAAGGAATGTGCCTACCAAATTTCAGATCGATAGGAAATTTTTTGTAGGTTCCGGCGTATTAACGTATTACCTTCATGTCTTTAAACACTAAAATGCATAAGGCACACTTTAGAAGACTACTACTAAAGAAGACTTTTATTTGCCTGAGGCTAAATAGAATCATGAATTATTAGCAGCCACTAAGTTATTTAAGATGAAGACATTCCTCCTTATGGAAATAATCGAACTATTGGCTTCATTTTCAGGCTCTCAGTAAAAACATTTTCTTGAATAGTCTAACTTTGATAATTCTTCCCACTTCTTTTGAGACAAAGAAGCTCTAGTGTGTTTTATTCTGTAATGATAATCGTATTTAGAGTTCAACGTTGAATCCATTACACAACTTCTGTGCATTGAAACATCAGGGAAAGAAAGAAAAAATACTAAACAAAGAATTCATATACTTTGCTTAGTTCCCAGCACGTCAAACATGTTTTAGGCTTTTCAATTCAAATATAAATCTGTTTTGGAAATCATTTATTTCCATTTTCTTGTTAATTTACATAAGATGATGTGGTATTCTTCGCTGATTTAATCTGATTTCTGTTATATGGAATTACCTATCTTTGTTTCCCTATTCAATCTAATAACGCCTGACTTACAGTTAAGTTCTATTTCAGATTGAAACACCGAATATAAATCAAGATGACCACAAGCAGCATCTAACGGAAATAGTGATTCTCTCATCCGTTATTACGAGGGTAGGCGGAAAAGTAATGCACACATGCTTGTAGAACGTGAACGAAATGAGATACAGGAGCGCGCCTGGTGGCATTCGGAAGTAACATTCCTCCTTTAGACGCATGCGCAGTTTGAATTATTTGCATCCATTCAGTTGTTTTTGAGCAGCCAAAATATGAAGACGTGTTCTCGTGCTATGTCAACGAGAGTTAAACAGCGTGCTGTTATCGATTTTTTAACTGCTGAAAAAGAGACTCCTACTGAAATTCATCGTCGCTTAAAGGGTGTTTATGGTGACGATGCTGTTGATAGGTCTACAGTCAATCGATGGGTACCAAAATTTCGTGATTGCACGCCTGGAAAAGCCACAATCGTTGACAAAAAACGCAGCGGACGCCCGATCACTGCCACAGGCGATAGGCATTGCAAACTCGTCGATGACTTGATTCAAAATGACCGGCGGATCACTCAACAGCGTATCGCAAATCATGTTGGATTATCCAAGGAACGTGTCTGCTTCATTATCAACCAGTTGGGATACCGTAAAGTCTGTGCACGATGGGTACCACGCCGTTTAACAGACGGGAACAAACAGCGCCGAAAGGAATGCTGCCAGCAACTTTTGCAGCTCTACC
This sequence comes from Vandiemenella viatica, assembly GCA_031002005.1. Taxonomy (NCBI): domain Eukaryota; kingdom Metazoa; phylum Arthropoda; class Insecta; order Orthoptera; family Morabidae; genus Vandiemenella; species Vandiemenella viatica. The sequence goes on from JARYHS010013630.1 coordinate 77,137,658, forward strand.
GTGACGAAGGATACGACTTCCTTTTGAATATCGTGACGGGGGACGAGTCATGGGTGCATCATTACGACCCAGAAGAGAAAAGAAAAAGCGCTGAGTATCGACATTTGTCTTCTCCTCAGAAAAAAAAATTCAAAACACAACCATCCGCAAAAAAAATTCTTTTGTCTGTGTTTTGGGATGGTCATCGAGTTTATGTGACCGATTATCTGGAACGAGGCGCAACGGTAAATTCTTCTCACTACATACAGACTCTACAACACCTCCGACGTCGAGTTTGTCGTGTCAGAGGCAGCCTGGAGCCAATAATCTTGCATCATGACAGCGCTCGTCCACACATCTCGCGCGCAACTGAAGAGACAATGAGAAAGCTGAAGTTTGAACCGCTTCCACACCCTCCTTATTCCCCCGATATTGCGCCTAGTGATTTTTATTTTTTTCCTCTACTCAAAAGAGACCTCAAGGGTAAACATTACACTTCGGACGATGAAGTGAAAGCAGCCATCAAGTCCTGGATTCGAGGAAAGTCGGAGGAATTTTTCAGTGACGCAATGAAAAAACTTGTTGCATGTTGGGAGATATGTATTAGTCTTAATGGCGACTATGTTGAAAAATAAATATATGATTCTGAAGCTTAAGAATTGTACTTTAATTTACTTTCTGCCCGATCTTCCTAACTGTTTTTGTCTGATTTCTACAAGCATGTGTGCATTACTTTTCAGCCTACCCTCGTATTAAACCATGTGAGTATCTAGATGGTGATCTAATCTTTGCGCCCACGTTCGAATAAAGAAAGTTGTAGTCGACAGATAAAAGAATTTCGCCTTAGAAACAGTAGCTCTTTCTGTGTATCACTGAACTCATTCACTTTGACTCTGTTTTTCATATTAACTTAATATTAAAATCTAACGGATGTATCAAGGATATGTGCAAAGACTGGCGTCCCACAGTTTAATTGTAACATGGTTGTTTGTACACATATTATGCGTATTACAACAGTTTATATGCTGCACTAACAATGACTTTTTATGAGCTTATAAATTTGATGAAGACTAAAATAAACTAAAAATGTATGTCATAACATCGTTTAAGATATGTCTACACACCTTTCTGGTGGTCATCTTCAGAATGCGATTATGTTTGTATCGTCACTCCATAAATCGTGAGACGATCGGAAACTGCACAACCAATTTCCATTTTGAGTGCGATGTTATTAAATAAAGTATTCATTCCACTTCCCCTATTAATTTCATTTACGTAATCACAGATACATGAAAATGATATTTGTTGTAACTTCTTGCAATATGTGAAACAAAAGTAGTGAAACAGGAACTGACGGATCATTGAAAGTGAAATTGGTTTATGAACGGAATTTGAGATGAGATTTTATAAATTAAATAATTCAGAATAAATTATCGTTAAACGTTATAACGTTCTGATCCTCCAACGGTTAAATAATTCTTTATTCATGACTGTTAGTCATAATTGTCATTTGAAATGGTCAAGACTGAGTACAGTTCTTAAGCAGAAGGTTCGTAATTAACATCATATATAAACTCACTATTACAATGTAGTATAATCTAACCGATTCACTACAAGCAAACAGCAGAATATTATACACTTTGATTAATTTTTAAGATAAATTTTAAAAATGTGTCCAATAATAAATTTAAAAAAAATCAAGGAAAAGGTTCAGCAATATCTAAGGAATCTAAAATGTGAATATAAAAAACATTCTCAGAATTAAAGTCTTACATGATTTTATTCTTCTTTCACAAACTAATACACGTGGGAGAATCAAAAAATAGAAATGACAAGTCAACATACGACTCGCAGTAGCCCGTCCGATTTAATCCCTACACTTTCACTTTCGCAATAGCCATTTAAGATAGCAAAAAGCCTAATTTGTAGTCGTCGATTTTTTTTTTTTTTTGGGTCACGTAGAATATTTGGAAACTTTGAAATCATTTTAAAAAGTATAAAAGAAGGTCTCAGAAAAAATGGATTAATGATAAAGTCAAGAAAACACAATTGTGCCAAATTAATTAGATAAAATTACTAGTTGAATTAAAACGCCAATGCAACTGTTTAATTTATTTATTGCTGCGTCGTACGCGTTTCACCTCTCATCGAGGCATCATCAGCGACGAATCTGTGTTACAGAAGTTAGTGAATTTTGCTACTTAGGAAGTAATATTACAACCAGTGGTCAAAGCAGTAATGATGTTAAAAGCATAATAGCACTAGCAGAAAGAGCCTTCATGAAAAAGATTACTCTTTTGGTTTCAGATATTGAGCTAGGAATCGGAAACATTTTTTTAAAACTCTATGTGTGCAGCACAGCATTTTGTGGAAGCGAAGCATGGACCTTAGGAATACCAGAAAGAAAGAAAATTGAAGCATTTGAAATGTGGTACTGTAAAAGGATGCTGAAAACTAAGTGGACGGGTAAAGTACGAAACGGACGAGTTTTGGAAATGATGGGCAAGGAAAGAAATTTCTGCAAGAGTCTTACAGAAAGAAGAGACAGGATGTTAGGTCATATGCAGGACTGACATGCAGGATTATTTAACTCGTTAGTGGAAGAAACAGTCGAAGGTAAGAACTACAGAGGAAGACGGAGATTAGAATATACGAAGCACATCATTGAGGACATGGGTTGTAAGGGGTATGTTGAGATTAAAAGATTAGTGCAAGATCGGAAGGGATAGAGGATTTAAAAAAAAAAAAAAATCACTGTTTAGGACTGATCTTTTGGATGTGGAACATGTTGTAGTTAATAAATATTCCTTAAAGATTAATAAAAATCGTAGTCAAACTATATAGTTACAAAGAAAAATCTACATTACAATTTACAAATTAACTTTCCAAAATCTTTTGAACAAATTCTTGGATGGCGTGAAAGAAGTTGCTAATACCATAATAATTCAGTTTTTGTTTAAATACATCGTTATCACCTACAACGTGTTTAATACTTTTCGGAAGGTTGTTGAAGGATTAGGACTTCTCTTTGTAATTTACAGATGAAGTTGAAAATATGGAAATTATTTCCCCATTAGACCGTTATTAGATAATACCAATAAAACACTACAAAACTCTACGAATTAATATCACAATAAAATGTGTTGCAAAATGAATGCAATAGTTTAAGCTGCCAGCATTGCTGCGTGCGTTGAGGCGCCACCTCACTGGTACAGCTTCCTGGCCCCCGCGTACTGGCCGCCCTGAATTCTGTTTTTAGGCGCTGTTTCCACAATCACATAGGTGACCGCTGGGTTGGTCCCCTATCTCCGCCCCATAATTACACGTTTCACAAAAAAATAAAATAAAAAATACAGTTTTCTTGGAGAAGATAAGTTCAAAAAATCACAGGCTGATGACAACATTTACGCTCTCCCCACTGATCCAGGAACTAACAATCCCTATTTCAAACCATCCCAGTGAAAAAACCTGAAAGATTCTAAAATACAAGCCATGATTAGAATCGAGGTTTGTGTGATTCTTATAGGGTTCATTCGCAAGTATTAATAATGATTTACGTATGAAACGAAGAATTATGATCAGAGTGAAATGAAAACGTTCAGAATATGGAAACATTCGACGGCAGTAACAATTATAACCTGCTACCAATGCTTACCTTTCCAAAAAAAATGTTTATGCTTAAGGCTATATGCCAAACTCATGAACGTCGACGTCATTGAAAGCAGAGAATAAGGGATACTTCATTCAAAAGGATTTTCGGAACTCATGAGTCGGGATGGCTGGACGCGGGTTAGAAACAATTTCCTTTTGATTGCCTGGTTCAATATATAATCTCATTCGATTTAGCACTGTTGTTAACATCTGTTTCGGATGTTGTAATCATTCACGAAGGATGAATATTACAGGATGATCATAAATTTTTATCACAGTCATTTACAGAGAAATCATGGAAGCAGTTACATGTATTATTTCCAAAATTACAGAAAAAGCATTAACCACCTGACTATTACTGGTCTCTCATCTAAAATGCGATCTTACTATCGGAGATGAAATGGGCATTTTATTATTTAATTATTAAGTAGTGTGTAATGAAATTGGTAAGTATTCATGTTAAATATTTTTCTTGTGTTTGGTAGAAAATCTATAAATTGTATAAAACATTTTTAGTTGTTGGGTATGAGAGAATCGGGGTGCCAGGGTTCGGGGAAGACTATAATAACCTCAAACTCTGCTTCACGTGGTGCACCCTTTTTGCACAGACGAGGCTCTGGCGACTGAAGATTCCAATACTTGATTAAATATGAAAATACGATCGGCTGCAACAGGAGAATAAATTGAATTCTGCTACTTGGGAAGAAAAATTACAACCGATGGTCGAAGCAATATCGATGCAATTGCAGAATAGCAATAGCAATAGAAAAAAGAGCCTTTTATGAAAAATAGGAATCTTTTAGTTTCAAATATTGATCTAGCTTAGACTGAACTTCTTAAAACTGTTTGTGTGGAGCACAGCACTTTATGGTAGGGAAGCATGGATTTCAGGAATACTAGAAAGAAGGAAAATCGAAACATTTGAAATGACAAAATGAAAGAGTTTTAGAAATGATGGGTGAGAAAAGAAGTTTGTGGAAGAGGCTTACAGAAAGAAGAGACAAGATGTTACGTCATATTTTGAGACATGCAGGATTGGTTAATTTGTTAGTGGAGGGAACAGCCGAAGGTAAGTACTGTAGGGGAAGACAGATATTAGTAGATAGGAAGCAGACAACTGAGGACGATGGGTGTATGGGGTACGATGACATGAAGAGATTAAATTATTCTGACTTCTGACACAAAATGTTAATTTATGGCCTGCAAATTAAGAAAGTGGTGCATGGTAATACATCAAGCTGCATTGCGACTGCCAACCAAAACAATTAAATCCAGAATAAAACTCAATGATATAAATTTTTTCTCATCTGTTCATTAGATAGTTATAATTTTCTTCTTGATGATGATTTTCCCATATTTTAGGAAATAATTGCACGTAGAATTTGTTTTTTAGGCCTTTGTGTAGTGCTTTCAAAATAGAGTTAAATTTACTCAATCTGTAAGTTTTCCGCTCGAAGTCCATCGGCACGCCGGAAATGCCAGCAGGAGCTTCATCAGAGCTGTGTACTTGGTAACTGGAATGTGATTACACTCCTCCCACTGTGAAGAGCTCTCATTGGTCGTTGCAGTTTCATTACATCGAATCGGAGTAGTGGAATGCAGCAGAAAATTGCTGTGCTTTAGTCAAAATCCGTTCGCCGCTAAACGATCTACTAATGGAACACTTCAGCAACTACTGCGGAAGTAATTCGCAGGCAAATTTAACTCAATATTGTTAATTAATGTGATATGGAATCAATTACACATAATGCACAAATTCATGTTCCATAATCCTAGATTCAGCTTTTATTTTAAATCGTAAAATACGATGGACCTATGGGTAGCATGGCGTCAATATTTCGATTCAATGCGCCAATATGCTGGGAACGTATTAACACCAAATAAGGGTTTAGCTATCTTTGTTCTTTACAACTGGTAATAATACTTATCTTCTTTACATCAGTTGTGACATAGTGGCTAGCTGATACCCACATTTATTAAATAAATTTTCGAAACGATTTTCAAATGTGTATCGAAATTCAGAGTCTGGAACTACTAGAATTATTTTTGGAAACGTGTTATACAGAGTCAGCTATGATGATCCAGTTAGTGTTGTTGGCGGTCTGGCCTAGCAAGGACAGCGCGGACACCCCTGTGGAATGTATACAGAATGCGGGGTGCCGGCCAGGCGCGCGCTGAGGAGTGCTGTGTGCCCAGCAGAGAGGTGCGAAAGGTTTAAGTGAACGTCGTACGTCAGAGTGACTAGATTTGGTCACTGCCTGTGAACCAACGAGACCTCTGCCACATAATGAATGTCACTGTACTACGACAACTCATTATGGTAAGCAAAACCTTTTGCACATAGTAAAATAACCATTTCCGGCAGTTGATTTAAGTAACGTTTTACAACCATCAGGGGTATTACAGTTTGGCTCCCAACGTGGGGCCAAATTGTAATTACCCTGATGGCTGTAAAACTTTAATTTAATCTACTCCAAGAAATGAAAGGTTTTTCACATAAAATTTTAATTTTTTAACATAAAGAACACCTGTTAATCCAACCTCTAACCTTAGTTACTAACATTTTAGATAAAATAACCAAATGAATTAATAAAATATGAATACAATATAATCCGATACCCGACTAGCAAAATAAAACTTACCTCGAACTAAATACGTCCAGACTGTGGGTCTAGCATGATATTGTTCTTAATATCAGGACGCTTTCTCTTCATATTAATATTGATCGGCCCATGCGCCAATTACTCCAAATAAAGTGCACTTGCACTGTGGATAACTGACCTCAGCATAATTGTAGGGCGTCTCGTTATTTCACGGTGCAAGAGGTTTCCTTCAATAATCAGTTATCGTATCACAGTGATATTCATTATGTGGTAGGTGTCTCTTTGGTTCACAGGTAGTGACCAAATACTAGTAACTTTGAAGTACGACGTTCATTTAAACCTTTTGCACCACTCTGCTCTGCTGGGCACACAGCACTCCTCAGCGCGCGCCTGGCCGGTACTCCCCACCCTGCATACATTCCACAGGAGTGTCCGGGCTGTCCTTGAAAGGCCAGACCACCAACAACACTAACTGGATCATTACACAGCTTATTGCCGAAATCCTTCCACCGACATATCTTAAATTAACCGTGAGAATTCGTCTTCCGGATAAAAGCTGAAGGTTTTTTGTATTGGTCTCTGCTAATTTGTCTAAGTAAGAAAGTGTGTCACGCAGATCATGTTTTAAGCCATAAATCATGAAACCCTTTGGCAGAGTTTCTGTGTCCGAGCATTCCCACCTCTTGGACGCTAACGTGAGATGGAACACATGTATCGCCATATTCTTTCGATCTGTGTCATATACGTATGTCAAGCAGCAATGGGGCTTATGGAAAGCAATAGAACTTTCGAGAAGAGTGATGAAAGTGTACAGGACGTATGTTGTTGACGGGGCTTGGAGGAATATTAGTCGAAGAATTAGAAATAGTGCATAGAAAGGAAAAGATGGCAATAGGCACAAACTGGAATTCGTGTTCATGTATAAGGGTTTACGAAAAAAAAAATGGTGAGTAAGGTTATCAGGTATTAAATAAATTAACCAAATTAACTTAAGAAGGACTCTGGATGAAACAAATAAACTAAATCGTATCAAAATAAGATAAATCGTGCCTTGTGCTACTATCTTTCGATAAATACTGTTAATTTAGGCAAGCCAAAAACAGATCTCAAACTAGTCTCTATGCATGCGCATATTCTGCCTGTACGGTGATCATTAACATGCATTGTCGAACATTCTACGCAAAAGAGAACATATCGATATAGTTAGAAATGCTCAGAGTCTGTATTAGGACGGTGGCGCCCGGACTCTCAGCTGGTGAGGAATGTATCCCCGTCTCGATTCGCACGCTGTATTCTCTGAGGCCACGCAATAAAGGCCTGCGGCTTCCTCTGATGTTGGTTTATGGAGGATGTCTGCTCCCTCGACACTGAAGATCTTAGGTGGCATTGCCTGCAGGCTGCACAATACTATTCGTTTCCCCCCTTCACCTTTGAAGGATCTTGTACCTTGGCAGTCTCCCAGAAAAGTATACACCTCATCTCCTTCATCTTATGTGCTGACGTGGCTGACAATGTCTTCCCGTATAGCTAGCTGCACCTTGTTTTTGTCTTCTGTACACTTCTCTTGCCACCGAGCGAGATGGGTGAGACTTCGCATCCGGAAGGACGCCAATTCGAATCCCCGTCCAGCCATCCAGTTTCAGATTTTGCAGATATACAAATAAACAATAAAGGAAATACCCATCATCCGGGTTACATCGATTGTTAATACAGCCAGAATCACAAAAAAGTAAATACTATTATATTAATTTAATTTAATTTCAATTCAGCGCACGCTCCGGTAGCAATTTCCCTACACACCCATCTTCCCCTGCCCTTTCCTGCACCCTCCTATATTTGTTCTCTAAAAATTCAACTATAAATTCTCTCAACATTTTTAGTAAATAATTCTTCATTTCTCTTAGTAACTTATTGCAATCCCTGACACTCTTACTTAACAAAGAGAATCTTCCTACACCATTGTGCCTGAAATCGAGTGCCGGTTTGTGGTCACGGTCATCTTTTCCCTTCCATGCATTATTTTTAATTCTTACATCAATATCTTTCCATGCCTCATCACCAATATACGCCTTGTATATTCCCATGACCCTTCTCCTGTCTTCCAATGAATCCTATTTCAGCTCTTTTATAATATCTGTTACTGATTGCGTTCTGCAGTAATTTCCAGAAACAAATCCAGCAGCTCTTTTTTGTACCCTCTTCAACTCCCGTATTTGATACTTAAAATGTGGGTTCCATACTACATTCAAACAATGGTCTAACCAAAGTTTTGTTACTCAATTAATTTACTTCCTTCGTACATCCCCTCATCATTCTTTCCAACAAGTGCAGAATTTTTAGACTTTTCCTATTACCTGTCCAATGTGTCCTGCCCAGTTAAGCTTGTTATCGAATGTAATGCCAATATATTTACATTTCAAGTCTTCAACAAGACTTCTTTTCCCACCTTATGATCATAATCAACCTTTAGTTTTTATCTGTGTATCTAATAAGTTGACTCTTCTTTGCATTTATGTTCATCCCATTCTTACCAACCCAACTAGATATCTTTCCCAGATCACCCTGCAGCTGTTTAGGGTCCTCTGCCGTTTTGATCATTTTATATATCATTATATCATCTGCAAGCAATCTAATTTCTGATAGTAAACGATCAACATAATTATTCATTAGAATAATGAATAGCAATGGTCCCAATACGTTACCCTGTAGCACTCCCATTTTTAGTTCCACTTCTTTTGATACTGTATTTCCTACTCCAACTTTTTGTTTTCTACCTTTTAAAAATTCTTCTACCCAGCAGATCACTTTTTCATCTACTCCAATAGTTTTTACCTTATTTACTATCATTTTTTGGCTCACTCTGTTAAAAGCCTTTGAAAGATCTAGTGCTACACAATCAATTTGGCTCCCCTTGTCCATTTCATCCGAAATATCTTACATATGTTCCACCAATAGTGCAGCAAGTGATCAGTTAATTCCTCAAAGTAATATTATCCCCGTCTAGACACCCATATTTCGGATTCTCTATTTTCCTGAAATCTGTCTCTACGTACTAAATAGCTTGGTGGAAGAAGTATTTCATTGCACTCTTAAATGAAGGGTATTATTAGCATGTTTACTAATTCTATAACATCAATCAATCCTTTGCGATACGGATACTAAACGGTACAAAATATATACGCACAAGAGGTTTGCATACGCGTTGCTATACTTCATAATTTGACCTATCATTCGCAGTCTAGAATTAACCTTAGTTATGACCAGTCCCCATTACAGGTTTACTGTTGCACCTAAATAAGTGTAAGTTGCCATTGATCGCACAATGCCAAAATAACGTCCGGATCACGATGAATTGTTAAACAGTCGGCCGAATGTCTTACTCCACTGTGGATTACTGCATTATCAGTGAATGATCACAAACTTCTACTAACGTTATCACGAAGATACTTTACAGGAAATTAAGAAAAGAAATTGCACTGTTTCGCTTACTTCAGCAACGTCCATTGTAATATCTACGTTAGAAGAGGCTTCTCCATCTAAGACTACATATCATTGTTAGAAAATCACGCATTTATTCACAAATCTGATCGGATATACCGTATGGACATATCTTCGCCAGAAGGCGGTTGTGTGGTACAGAGTCGAAAGCTTTCTAAAAAAAAAAAAAGAATATTTCATCAACTTGTGATCCTGCATCAACTGTTTACATTTTATCATTCCAAAATAGTGCCAGCTTCGTAATTTTCGAGCATATAACATGCTCCAGATATGCACTGCAGTTTGTTTTTCCTTTACGTCTTTTTGACTTCGAGGTCATTAGAGGCAGAAAAGCAATTTGGTTAAGGAATTAGAAGGAATCTGGCTATGACGTTTTGAAAGAATCGTCGCGGCTTTCACCTGGAGTGATTTCAGGAAACCATCGAAAACCATATCTGTAAGGTTGGACGGAGATTCTAACCACATCCTCCTACATGTGAGGCCAAAGCGTTACCGCTCACTCACCACGCTCGTTAATACTGCGAATAGATGTTAGTGACGTGGGTCGTAGTCTGTAAGATCTTTTCGCTCTCCTTCCTTGAAGATTGAATCTAATTTGTAATTTTCCAGACGGAAGGTACATTTTTCACTTTGTAATGAATTAAAAAGTACAGTGTTATTAGGCACCAAGTGATCCCACGGTATGTGTGAACGTTGACGGTGCGACGTGCCCAACCGAACAGATACGTGACGGAACAAAAGCGTCCAGATTTACACGCACCATTGGGGACTGACAACGTTCTAGCCAACTTGGACATTAAGGGGATTTATAGCCACCATAAATAACTAAGGCCCGCTTTCTATTTTCGCAAGTTTCGGAAAATACCCGCCGAAAACTGGTGCCGATGAGCGAAAATATTCCTTAGTGCCGTTTCCTACTAAAGAAGCGTTTTCTGAGAGGGTTGGAAGACGATCCAGCCAATAGAGAGGCCACCTCAATGTATTGACGTATTGGTGTTTTTTCTTGTTTGTTCTGGGAACCAATGAATTGCTGATACTTTGGCGCGGAGTGCTGTGATTCGCCGGGGCCGGACGAGACATCGCATTGCGAGATGTACAGTGTCTTGGTTGGAGCTGAAAAACAGACGAAGACACACTGTGGTTGGAATACTCATCTGCTACAGCCACAAGTGACCTTCGCTGAGGTCTGAGCACTGGACGAGCCGGGGCCTGGCGAGACACTGCCACCACGCTGTGCCGATCAAGAAAGCTGGACGGCCCCATGTGGTGCTATTCGTGCCCGGGTGCTGACCTGGCACGTGAACAACGGTAAAATCTACGATCATAACGGAAACTAATGCAATCGTTCTATCCAGTAAGGTGACCCTGAGATAATGCTCTAACTGTTTGACTTTAATGACATTCAATGATATGTAATTGTTTATATCAGAATATAAACAAACTTCATGTTTGCATAATTTCAAAATGATCAGTTGTAATAAATTGTACATCCACTTTTCAGTTCTCCTATCAATTTCAATAATATTTCTCGTGGTTAGCTGAAAATTAATTATTATTTTGATATTCAAACTTGATCATTTTGTAATTTATAAAACAGTATGATCCAGAAATCACTGTCCGCAGAAAAATACACCTCAGAACTTCTAAGGATTAATAGTATATATCGGACAGAAATGGTTCGATTTCTGTCACGTAGGCTACTTTGAAAATACTCTATCTCGGATACCATCGTTACCAATGCTTTCTCCCACTTCAGGTATTCTAATAATTTTACAATACATGCAATATCTATTCGCAGCGATTTCATCTCTAATTCCACACGACATAGAAAAATTGATGTGTTATACAAAATTTCGTCAGTGATTTGATATACAATTTCAGTGAGCCGAATTTTAGCCTTGTCATGGCTTTCGCTAACCTCACATCCACCGTGTATTAGTGCTGACATACTGTTGCTCCTAACACTGACTTCTCTTACCTAAGACAAAAATTCCTTTGGATTTTCTGTGAGACTTTTAGACAGCGAAAAACAATGGAAATCATTAAAGGTTTCACGCATCGCATTTTTAAGAAGTTGTTTTACCTAAGTGTTCTAATCACTATGGTCTCGTACTTCTTAAGAGTGCTTGTATCTTCCATTATACCCTTCTCCGATTGTCCGTTTCGGTATATATCTGTCCGTATCAGAATATATGCGTAAATCGTTGCCACTTCCCTTCACCAGAGTCTTTTGTTACTTTGAAAATATGGCAATTAACCCTCAGGCAAACTGTGAATAAGTCTTTTGATTCCTTTTCGAATTTGTAAACTATCCTTTGTTTCTTTTTTTCTTTTTTTGCTCAGTTATTGAATTTACTGTTCCGATTATCGCTTTGTGAATGCTTATTGCCAGTGGCGACTCTAGGCGTAGTGACACTGTGACATGGCACAACCTTCAAATCAAGAATAAACTAACTAATAAATAAATGTAGTGAAAGAAAAATAAATATTTAAAAGTGCGACATTATCTACTCTACGCTACCTTAAATAAAGTATTGAACGCCATCTGTTGGCCACATCAGTGAACTGTTTTGCTGTAGTGGAGACAGTCGCCGGGTGTCACAAATTGCGCATGCGATCTAGCGTTTTCGCGGAAATTTTCGAGGGAGGAGGTCCGCTTTGTTAATGGCGAATGGAGACAACTTTGTTCAGTCACACGCTGCCCCTGGCAGTGGGCAGACACGTGGGTTGTGGAGCAGTGTGGAGCTCGAAAAAGTTAGCAATACTGTGGGTAGAGCGCAGCACAGCTGCCATTTTTGTAACATTCGAATAATATCCTCTGGAGCAGTGCTTCTCAACCATGGAGGTAGGAAAAGAGAGGAGACAAGGTATCGCTTAAACTGCGAAGCAGCCTGTAAACTCCGGAGTCGACTGCGCATGCGCAGCCGCCATCTTCGTCAGTTCAAAATATTGGTCTGTTTTCATTACCTTCCTGCTGTGAACATTCCATGTTCAGATATTTCAAGGTATTTTATAATGCCAAATTGTGTTGCCTATGGTTGCACAAACAGAATAAATGAAAAAAAACCTGGAATAACATTCCATAGGTAAGTAATTATTGTTCTTGAAGTGTTTGCAATGCGGTGTCTGCAAGACATTATAGATGTCATCAGATTTACAGTGCCTGCTAAAAAAGTTTATTCACAGCTCTCAATAGGACGACGGTGTTATCAAATATTTGTCATGCAGAGAAACATTTTTTCTTACTATTTTTTACGTGTGAATCAAGTTTACATCGCAATGAAGTGAATACATTATTTTACATGCTTTAGTCTAGTTGAACCTAATTTATATTGAAAGTGTATGATGAAATTAATTGTGATAATTTGTAATATGCGATCTAGGAATCGTAATGTAATTCGCAATACGTTTCAAGTGTTTAATGTATTTGCGTCGTTTGAGTTTTTTGCTGCATCATTAAGTCAAATTGTGATTAGGTTGAAATGCAGCCTGTTGCAGAATATTCTTTTTATAGTATAAGGAACAAATTATTTGTTATTAGTAACTTATTGAGCACCTTGTTAGTGACACAAGCTTGCGACTTTTGATATATGGTTGCAAGATAATTACACTGGCCAGTTCTATCATTACCGTGGCGCCATAATCTTACGATGAATACTTATGTAACTTAAAGAAACTAATTGAAAGTAAGGAACACAATTTTTTTGATATCTCGCTTAGTTCGCTTTTCTTTTGGGCCAGGCCGCATTTCGACCTTACCAACCACCTCACTTTTGAGACAGTATATTTCGAGAACTAAGCGAAATATATATGTATATAAGAATTAATCATCAGATTGTAAACCCACGGTAATGATAGACTCCCCTTGAACTGATGCTGCTGGCGAATATAAATAGGTCTATCGAATACCAGTGCAATATCATCTGAGGAAGCCGTGAATTCTTTTGAAGGTTTCAGTTGTTTTAAAGTCCTAACCATTCATCTAGGCTATTTTAAAAATTTCATATAGTACTTGCTTCTGCTTGTAAATAGGTCTATACCTATTTTTCTTGATTTTGTAATCTTTCTCATCAAAGATTTTGAAAGGATTAAAATTACTGAAATGGAATGTTGTAATATAATCTATATGAACAGCTATCTAATCTATTTGAAATAGCAATATTACGCTTAGGTCTTTTTGTATTTTTTGCGACTGTAGGGAGAAAAAAAGTTCTGTTTCGGCATACAAAATTCCTATCAAAAATTATTTAGCAGCTTGTTTTCCTTAACTTCTAATGTTTATAGGTTATATCAGTTAGGGTATTTATAAATGTGACCCCCATAAGACTTCATTATTAGTAATGGGAAGGTTAAAAATGAAGAAATTCTTCCGTTCCATATACATTCCCTGTGTTTCTTGACCCAACCAATATGGCGACCTCCAAACCCCACCGCTCTCCTCTCGGTGTCACTTCGTTGTATGGAGAAGGTCCCTTGCGTGGTCTCCTCTCTTTTCTTTGCTCCATGTTCTCAACCTGTGGTTCGCGGGCCACTGGTGGTCTGTGAAGATAGTTCAGATGGTGCACAAGCAGAATATCCAAAATTTTGATACCATATTCGTACTGTATGAGGCCATAAGCCCAACGTTTTAAACGCCTTGAATATTTCAATAACCGTGCCAAAATTTGACATTTCCAGGATGAGGATAGAACAGCATTGTTTCTACAATGGTATTTTCATTTCCAGATGGCATCAGAAAGAGCGTAATTCTTCTAAAGATTAAGTAAATGACGGTTTCCTTAGGGCTTTAAACAGTTATGAGCAACCGCGTCGCGGTACGTGGTAGGATTGGTAACATAAGAGTGATGAAGTAAAACAAAATAAAAGGTGTACCGACTAGCGTCTTTTATTTTGTGCATGTAGGCCGATGGTGTAGTGTAGCGTCCAGCACGTAGTAACATTATTATTTATTTGATTTGGTAAATATTAAGACTCTGGTTAATACGTAATTAACTTTTAATAGTTCACATCCAGCTTCATAACTGTGTTTTCGTACGAATTCAAAACATGGTTTTAGATTTATTATGTTATAGTGGTACATGTGCCAGATGTTAACAATAATATGGATACTAAAAATTAGGCCTGTACAAGTTAGTGATGTGCAGCATTTTTAACACTTTACTGGTTCTCAGATTGAAAAGGTTTAGAAACGCTGCCTTATAAGCTTTGTCAATGCTAGGAGGCAATATTGTTTCTGTTTCTTAGTTCCTTTGAAAGAGAACTACATAAGATTATGACTGTACATAACAAGGTAACAGGAAACGATTCTCAATACTAATAAGTGTATGTACTGTTCCACATCCCCGAGATTATTCTCACATGGGATCAAAGTGAACATATCTATCTATCTATCTATAAGCGTTCACTGGCGTCGTGGCCATCGAAGGCAGTGCCGGATTATGAAAGTATGGAGACCTAGGTACAGAAAAATATGTGGCCCCTTTGTTTTTGAAAATAATTATTTGTATTTTATAAGTACAAAGAAAAGGTTTTTTAGATTACTAATCGAATTTATCATATTTTTATTCAATTAAACAAACGAATTTTACAATTTATGATATTTTGAAAATTATTTTTATTTATCGTACACTACAATGAAACCAAAAAAAATAATTTGTATGCTTTTCATATTACTTTGATTGTTTTATGTTGAATTACTTTATTTTTTATTATTTTTATTTAATGGAAAAAAGTTAACTCTGGAGCAACCTTCAAAAATCGGGGTTCCAGGCTACTGCATAGTCGTGCCTATCAGGTAACTCAGGACCGCCTGTAGGTCAACTCGTCCAGCGTTTACCAACTGGCAAATTTTAAAACATTTATCATTGATTAATTTCAAAATCATTTCTTTAATGAGGCAGTACACGCAGGTAATGAGACTTTCACACGTTACAAATTTTTTTGTTGCGATATTCTTACTTAACTGTTAGCTGTTTTTCCAGGCACCTTTCACTTCAGTAACGAAGATCAGTAAAACGTCGAAAAATTTCAGTGTTGTCACTAACTGAGAAAATCACTTCGGCCGCCACTGCTTATTGCTGTGGGTGTGGAGAAATGTCTTTGAATAGTTCTGGCCTCTTTGTAATGATAAGATCTAAAATGTTTTCGTTATCGTTACGACGCTGTCTTAGTTTAGTAACCAAGTATTCAAAATGATGTCCGGAGAACAGGTTGCTATTTTATAACAGCCGTCAGTAAAGTGAACATAATTACTCCAATAGATATAAGGCACATTGAAGTCACCTCCTGATACTATTGCATGGTTCTTAAAATCGTTGAGTTATATTATCTCTTTTTTTTTTTTTGCTTATGGCTTTACGTCTCGTCGATGTCATTAGAGGCAGGATGGGATTGGGGACGAGGAACGGGAAGGAATTCGGTCATGGTCTTTTGAAGAAAGCGTCCAGGCATTCTCCAGGAGTGATTTGGGAAGACCAAGGAAAACCCAAATCTGGATACCCGGATGGGGATTCGAACCGGTGTTCTTCCGAATGCAAGGCCAGAGCGTTAACCGCTCGGTCTAAATTATCTACACTCTTTCTAAGCGCCCCGGCAACAGTTATATAGATGTCAGACGGGCGGTAGAAGCCGCCAATCACAAATTTAGTCCTTGCTACGTTAAGTATTCTATATGGTTTTACAAAATGTATCGACGTCTATTTCATTGTTCGAAATGCATTTAGGACTGCTATAAATGTACTGTAATCCCTCCATGGAAGTGCAATCAATTCCTCAGGAAAACTTTCATGCTGTTTTTTCAGAAGTGATTTCCGGTTTTAACATGCTTTCAGTATCGATTACGATATCCGATTCTGTACTTCTGATAACAGTTTCTAGTTCTGTCTATTTGTTACATACACTTGTACAGTTAACAATGAGGAAATTTAACCGTCGAGATTCCCTCAACCAGCTCTCCACATACGGTGTTCAAATTATTTTCACTATCCGTAACTGTATTTCCAGTTTCGGGTTTTCCTCCGTCAGTCTAAAAAAACCTAGCACAGGTCAATATTGCGACTCTTGAAAATAATAATACACAATTCTGCTGATACACTTATTGCCAAACAGTCCTAATTTATGTACGACGTGTCCACCAACTTTCCGAAACCATAGGGACGATCCTTTGACTGGCAATTGTTTGCGTGATAATCCCTTGGGACCACCCGGCCATATGAATAGCGACCGTTCGCACCCTTCGGTCAGGTGAGTCGCGAAATTTTAGCGTTTACCAGTCCGTAATGTGTGGGACCCCAGCTGTTACCTCGTCTTGTCTGTGGGCGTGGCTGTGTTGCGTTGGCCGGTGTTGCATATACCTTCAAGAGCAAGATCACGCCAATGTACGTATGCCTTTACCTGCCTGCCACATGTGTCAGTTTCTTTGCTTAACGCATATTTTGATATAATTAGATCGATTCAACACCGTTAATATAATCGTTTATAGATGTGCATGATACCATATCATCACATAAGGTAATTGAAAATCAGTCATACTTGTCTCCTCGCCTTCTAAGCCCCCCATATACTGGCAAATTTTCTCAGCAACAAATGCGTTGGTTGTGTATGACACTGAAGAAAGAAAGAGGCAAAATTTACCACTGTAAAAATCAACACCTTGAACACAATGTGACTCACAACAGTTGAGATGAATAAATAAGTAAAATTGCCGATTTACAAGATGGTTTACAGACGCAAACGCATATACACGTTGGATCGCTAATGACAGACAGTGGTCAAATTCCTTCCTCTTGGGACTTCTTTGCTGGTAATCTAATGGGTTTTGGTTCGTAGATCTAGATTACTCCTTTCTCTCCTGTAATAACTATTTTTCTTAATACATTTATATTTAAATTAGTAATACCTAAATTATAATTAAGACAATTAACTGGAAAATTTATTGGTATTAATTCATTGTATTACTTGCTGAAGAAATTGCCGTACGAAAAGTCACAAAGGGTAAGTCAAAATGGGAAAAAAGCACGAGAATACACGCAAATTGCTGACGAAGAGATAAAGAAGGAATTAAACGTACATGTAGAAGAATTCTGAATAACATCAATTGTTAATACAGCCAAAATCACAATTAGTGCAGCACAATCAGATAATTCCTGAAAGTAACATTATTTCAGTCCAGATATCCAGAAATCATGTTTCCCAAAGTCACTTCAGTTAAATGCCAGGTTAATTCCTTCAAATGACCACGGCGAATTCCTTACCGTTCCTTGCCTCCAATCCTTTACCCTCTAGAATGACATCAACTTTGATGAGGCGTAAAAGCCATAGGGCTATCAAAATGACAATCACCTTCAAATAACATCAACCCTCTCACTATGACATTGATATTTTTCAGTCGACCCAATTGGTTACCATAACTTTTTATATGTCGATAAAAATTCTATGAGTATATTCAGAACACCCTTCATTTTCTAAAGTCTCGCTTCTTATTCAGAAAAGAGATTAGACTGCAACCATTTTCTCCTCACTTATTTTCAAAGTGCCTAATGCAAATCCGTTTCATTATCGATGGTGGTTCGTAATTATCGTTTGTAGTTTACGGCGATTTGTAGTGGATATACCTACTATAAGACTTCTTACACACGGACGTCGGAAACAATGTTGCTGAAATCACTTGATTCAAAATAATGTTTTAGATGTGTTTAACGTTAAAGCTCAACAGAAGTACAGGGTGAGTCAAAAGTCGCAGTACACCCTTTTATTTCAAAAACTCTGCAGGAATTGGGAAACCTGAATATTCCAGTAAGGTATTGGTGAGGTGGTCTATCTTTTACGGTATGTACCGAACATGGGCGCCATCTTGAAATCGGCCATCTTGAATCTAAGTCAATTTTTTTAAATGGAATGGGGGTCGTGTGACACATCAAATAACATCAGAATTTTCTCACAAGTTCATTCCTGTAAACAGATTTGAAATAGCAGTTGCGGTTCAAAAGTTACATAGCTTTTTTGTTGCAGATAACTGAAGATGGCTTTGACCAAGGAGGAGAGAATTGAAATCATTTTGATGTCTGGAAAACGAAGTTTCCGTGTCATAGCTGCAGATTTTAACAACCGGCACGCAGAAAGACCTCCAATTTCACACAACACTGTCAGGTGCTTAATTTCCAAATTCCGAGAAACTGGGACTGTGGCTGACAAGGCACGGAGTGGCCGTCCAAAAAGTGCTACTGACGAGACAACCTCAACAATGGTTTTGGCGTCCTTCGTGAAGCGCCCACGACGTTTGTCAGCAGAATGTGGAATCAGCCAGTCATCGATCATACGAATCCTTCATGCCCATCGATGGCATCCATTCAAGATTCAGTTACTCCAGCACCTAGCAGAGGATGACCCAGACAGTTTTGCACGTGGGCCTTAGAGGATCCCTCTTTTGCACAAAGCATCTTGTTCAGTGATGAGGCAAACTTTTATGTCAGTGGTGAAGTTAACCGTCACAACCACGGTTGTTAAAATCTGCAGCTATGCACGGAAACTTCGTTCTCCAGACATCAAAATGATTTCAATTCTCTCCTCCTTGGTCAAAGCCATCTTCAGTTATCTGCAACAAAAAAGTTACGTAACTTTTGAACCGCAACTGCTATTTCAAATCTGTTTACAGGAATGAACTTGTGAGAAAATTCTGATGTTATTTGATGTGTCACACGACCCCCTTTCCATTTAAAAAAATTGACTTAGATTCAAGATGGCCGATTTCAAGATGGCGCCCATGTTCGGTACATACCGTAAAAGATAGACCACCTCACCAATACCTTACTGGAATATTCAAGTTTCCCAATTCCTGCAGAGTTTTTGAAATAAAAGGGTGTACTGCGACTTTTGACTCACCCTGTAGTATAGGAACTCGTTGTTTCCAAAACATCACTCAGATAACGTGGGGTATCCCCCATTTTGCTAATCATAACAGTTTAGTACGGTTAGTGTAGCTTTGTTTATAAAACGCAATGCCTAACATCCATGCTGCAACATTTTCTCTTTAGCCGGGTTTTCAAATATGACGTACACACGTGCATTAGTAGCAACTGACGGTTTTATTTTTAGTGGCGCACTTTGAGCCGCTGAATACGTGCCGTGGGGTTGAGCTCACGTTTTTATTTGCACTCTGTTCGTTCGGTAGTGTGCGTCGGCTTTACACGAGAGAATATAACTTGCGGGCGAGCAAACAGCAGCTGCAATATAGCCCGAGGCGCGGCGCCCAACGCGCTCCAGACACCCGTAGCTGCCACGGCTACTAACTCAACGATCCTGGGAGACGCTTCAAGCCACGTGGCAACGAGCATCAGCAACCAGAAACTACCAACTTACGCTTTCTATAAAACTACTGTACGGTTTATGAAATGCTCTCGCGTAACTAGCCGAGTTAATGAAGTGTTATCACACGATATTTCGGCGATCACAAATCGCTGTCGCCATCTCACAGCCGGATTTACATATAAACTATAAAAATAGTATTAGAAACAATCAGTACAAAATTCCTTGATATTAAAATAGATGAGAAACTAAACGCTGTTGGCACGAACATATCACTTAATTACTGAAGAAGTTAAGTAGTGCCACCTTTTCAATACGAACATTTTCTCTAAGAGCAGATCTAGAATTAACAAAACAGATGTACTCTTCATATTTTCATTCAGTTGTGTCATACGGCATATTTTTTTGGGAAAACTCTTCACAAAGTAAAAAAGATTTCATAGCACCGAAAAGAGCTATTAGGATGCTGTGTGTGGAAAAACCAAGAACTTCTTGCAGACTTTAAAAAAACACACGTTATCCTTAAAAAGAATGCTCAGTATATATATTCACTCATGTGCTTTGTCATAGAACATTTTAACCTGTTTACAACTAATTCACAGGTACACAATTTCATTACAAGAAACAGATATAACTTGCACAAATATCTCTGTCATTATTACAAAGAGGAGTCAATTATTCGGGGTTACATCTGTTTAATAAACTTCCCAAGAATATAAAACAGTTTGCAGATAATAAAGATATGTTTAAAGAAAAACTGAGAGATTATCTTTTTGGCAACTCCTTCTACTCCATTCATGAATTTGAAAAAAGTATTTAATTATATTCAATAATACCTTTTGCAAAACTCAGTTGAAAATATTAATATTTATTGTTATTCTCTTTTTTTTCTCTTTGTAACGTATAATTGTTTTATGGCTCATATTGTATGTATGTGTCTTAACCATGATATATTTCATATCCCAGAAGTCCTTCCTCAGAAGGGATCCTTGGAACAAGATTGATAAATAAATAAAATAAACTTCGTTAACTCTGCTATTTAATCGAGAGCATTTTATAAATTCTCAACGCCCAGAGAAACTTCGTTCTTATATACTGTGCAGTTAATCTAACGATGCACCTCACAATCAGTCGATATTAGTATAATCGTATGTCTGATAATAGTTTGCGTATATTATACCTAGCCCCTCTCTTTTTGTCTTTACCACTCGCAGAGGTCAAGGCATTTAGAGACGGAGAAGAACTGAGGGCTAGGAACTGGAAGGAATTCAGCCATTGTCTTTAATAGAACCATTTGTAATAGAGCCATTCACGTGATTTGGGGAAACGCTGAAAACCCAAATCTGGATGGCCGGAGGGGATTCTGACCCGCGTCCGCTCATCCAGTACACTCGATTGTAACTTGGTGGTTGAGAGGTTAACACGTTCTGGCTTGGCATTCGGAAGGACGCAGCCTGCAACTTCACCAATGTACGAGAGGTGCTGATGCAAAATTTCTTATCAGATTTTTGCTTAAAGTTAAATTCCGAACCTATCCGCAATACTAGTGATGTGACGGCATCTGGCACTTACGATAGTGATTCGATAGCTGCAGGCAGCGTGAAACTACCGAGAACAATATTTTCCGGGGGAAGTTGCTATGCAGGAATAACATCAACTGGTGAATCACTATTTATTTACTAACTGTTACAGCAGAGTCGTCGAAGTAAACACGTCTCATTTAGCCTAAGCTAATCCTCAATAAACAAATTATTATTTAATGATAAAGGTCAGTACCAATCTTTTTGGTATTTTTATTTTTTTATTTCGCAAGTGTTTCGTCTCTTGTCAAGGTATTTTTTTTTAAGTAAGATTGTTGTTTTTTTTGTAAATTTTAGATCATTATTATAACAGAAGAAATTAGCGATAGTAATTACGCATAAGAATACCACTAAGTAACGTTTTAATGTTTAAACAAATATTACTAACGCTAAATCCTTTATGCGGTTTAATGTATTTTTGGCAGTTGTAACACTGAAAAATTGCACTACTTGAAAGTGTTAAGAGTAATTATTCGTTTATTAATACTAATTTAAATATCAGGATATAATAATTTAGAATGTTAACCTCGTACATGAAAGATGAGTAACTTTGAGAAAAATTATTGATTGCATGAAGGTTTTCATGTAGCATTCTTCCTTTCAGCAAATGTTCCCCAACCGGGCTGAGGTACATGTCTCAACCTCAACCTTACTACTACTTTCCTAGGGGGCGATTTTGCTTCCATAAGGAGCCCGTATACAAGACTAATCAAAAGAGATGCAAACGTAAGGTTACAGACCAGGCTGAAGAAACTTGACCAGCATCCCTTGTTGGGTATGCAGTCTATCGTTAGTTTCCCAATGACTATAAATGTTCGTGTGTTTTGTTTGCGTCCTCGTGTCATGAATGTGAACCTCAAGAAAAGAATCACTCGGCTAACAGTGAGAAGTCTGGTGATATGAACAACAGTTTTCCTATTCCGTCAGCGTATTAAAAAGTGCAGATATACTTTTGTAATACCATTCTTGTGTACAGCATTCTAAACATTCAAAGTATCATAAACATTACACCAAGCGTGGTGGTGTAACGGATAGCGTTCTGGCCTCGCATTCGGGAGGACGGCGGTTCGAATCCCCGTCCGGGCATCCAGATTTGAGTTTTCCATGGTTTCCCAAATCACTCCAGGCAAATGCCGGGATGCTTCCTTAAAAAGGCCATGGCCGAATTCCTTCCCATTCCTTGCCCCCATCCTTTCCTGTCTCTAAACACCTCGCTGTTTAGAGACGTAAAGCAGTAAAAAAATAAACATTACGATTTGAAATAAACCGTCGCTTAACAATAGTTGGCGATTTCTCTCACAGAAACTGTGAAAAGGTCACTTTTCAATGATTTCATGAAAAGCTATAATTTTTATTGGATGACGAGACGGGTGATCTGCATTTTGAGCCAGATTTAAAAAAAATTAATTCATTATTTGTTATCTGCTATAGGTTGTCCGACTGTACAGCCAACATGGCCAGCAAAAATGATAGCTGTTATTTTACTGCACAGAACTTTAATTTCTCACATGCTTTCATTATATGTTATAATCTGACACCATATCACATTGTCTTCATTCTCAAATTGAGCTGTCAAATTCATGGGTTTTTTTTTCACGATGATTCGTGTTTTTATGGTGTATTTTAAATTTCGTTGGAAAAATGTCTAAAAGAGAATTTCAATAGACCAAATATGTTATCCTTTAACAACGTAACATTTGTCAGCAAACTCTGTGTAAATTTACGTGTCGAACAGTAGATGACCAATTTTACTGTTACCCTCCCTTATTTCTAGAACTTTTTTTATATTCAGTTCTCAGCTTAAGTGTAGAAGCGTAAAAGAAACTGCTCGATGTTTCTAGCGCTGACAGTTTAGTAACTATTACATTACCAAGATCACCGCTAAGTACAGCAAGAGTGACACCCTTTTCTTGTTTTGTTCTTTGTGTTCAAAAAGGTGCAATACAAAGGGACTTCAGACGACGACGTGAAGTTAGTCAGTTATTAGCTCCCTTTCATACCGATTTCTCCACTCTGCGATGACGATGAGGTGCAGTGTGTCTTCTGAGAAGTGCAGAGGTTTAGGGAGAAAGTTCTAAGTACAATTAAAATAGGAAGTACAATTTCAGAGACAGCCTTATTTCTGCGTTAGTTAGGGTTTTCTTGTATCTGAAGTTGTGCATATGCTATCAGTAGTCAGTCTCGTAATTAGTGGGACCTGGCGCTGTATCTAATCTCGCTGTGAGGATCGGAATCCAGCCCGCTCCTGGAGACGAGGTGTAGTGTCCGTGTCCCCCGGCGCACTGCGGTCCCGCACAGTGTTTGACGTCACAGGAGGGCGCGGCCCGCTGTGCCAACAGCCCCGGGCGGTCACACAGGGCACCGGACCAGCAAAGTGCCACTCGCCGCCGCTAAGCTTCAAAGGGAGCGCCCCGCCTCTGGGGTGGCGTTCAGCCTTTCCGCAAGTGTGAGTAAAACCACGATACACCTTGCTACAGCACTAATAGTCTGACCTCCAGTTCACTGACAAATCCATCTCCTGTCATCTGCCTTCAAAGTTCTTCAAGATTTCTCCAACACCTTGTGATTTTACTTAGATAGATACAGAGAGGCGCAGTTCGGATCTGCGTCGCAGATTTTCGTGAAAACATCGTGATAAAATCTTATAAAAGTGGGAGAATAGAAGAAATGTCACGAGAATTGTAGAGATGTAGATGACATGATAATTAAGAATTGGTAAATTTACCCGGGGAAAATTTGAAAACGGCATATGGAAGGAAAGAAAGAACCATGATAATAAATAAGCATTTCATTTCCAGCATGAATCATTTGTACACGTAACAAGTTAAGTAATGTAGTGATGACTGAAAAGGATTTTAAAGTAAAAATGCGCATGAATCGTAAGTAGAGTAAGGGAATTGCCACAGGGGCATGAAATCGATCACAATTAATTAATCGTAAAATAATAGAAAGCATTTAAATTTTAAAAACTCACATGTTTCATAAGTTAAAATGTACGGTAAAAGTCCATTGGGTAAAGCATGTCTGGACGAGTTCGTGGTGCAGCATTTATTTAGCCTGTGACGTCGTCGGACTAGTGTATGTTGGATTTTCTTTTCAACACTGTCGTAGCTCTCGCATTTGTTCGGCATTGACTTTTTAGGTTTCTTGGTTTCCTTTTGACGCCACCATTTTCTAATTTGCGTTTTCTATAATTCGTAGCATATATACTATTCACATGTAGTGACATCTTTTTCTTTTTGTAATTTTCAATTTCATATCGATCTTTACTTATATTTCGACGTATGTTGTCATTATCTCACTTTGTCTCCTAGTAGTTCTACGCGAGCACTTTAAAATGACAATTGAATCAACGTCCCGGCTGAACCTGTTGCCACGCTACACTAATTTACAGCATTACGCGACGCTAATTCCAAACAATCGCCAACATGCTCTCACACTAGTCCGATGACGTCACAGGCAAAACAAATGCTGCACGACGAACTCGTACAGACACGCTCTACCAGCTGTGGGCTTTGACGTTATTGGCGCATTATTAGTCTCGTAGTTATTAACGATTGAAATCTGACGGTATTTTGTAACACAAGAAAGTTCGACCGGCTATTACCATACTGACGAGTGAATAGACATTTTCAAGTAAAAAAATAAAATCTCTCTTCAATTGTAAAACAACGTGTATACGGCTCAGTATTGTGGTAGTTCTGAGGGAAGCCAAATTTCATTTAACACAGGGAGTGATAAACTCACGAGTGTTGCTGAGTGCGCTGAGGCGTCGCATCCTGGCTCAGGGAGATACAACGGACCGGCTACGAACCCAGGCCCCAACGGGACGGGTCTTTGGCGGTTTTCCGCAGCCAAGAAAGCGTAGGCTACTCCGGGACAGTCCCCAATCTGCGCCTCACAAACTGTTCACTCCACAAACGAAAAGTACACGCTAAACGTAGTTACACGTTTCACGGACAGATGGCAATACTTCGTATGTTCGGGTGGTAGGTATAAAATGCTTGGCATCAGCAAGGGCAAGTGGCGATATAACCATAGCTCCAAATTTGATCATGCCACGGGGAGTGAAACTCATCAACGGCAGCCAACCACAAAATTGTAGGGGAAAGGAAGTGAAGAAGAAATGATAAAACTGCAGGTGAAAATAAAAATTGTTCTGAACCACACTAGAAGTAGTTAATCAGCGGGCTACAACGAATGAATGAAGCTGTACATCGATACGTCAAGACTAATAAATAACGATGCAAAAGGAAATCTACAAATTCGTGAAGGAGTCTAATTCACGGTGATTCGTTATCCCTAATAAATAATAACAGTCCTCTTAAATCAAACTATACTGATTTAATAGAAATCAAGCAGCACACTGCGAAGGGCTGTTGTAGTTTAATGTATAAATTAGATTCATCCATGAAACTAATAGCATGCATACCGTATCATAAGATTTCAATAGTTACTTTTCATCAATGCTATTGTTACGTTCAAAGATGTTTAAAACATGAAACTATAATGTAAGTAATTTACATGCTTCTCTTCAATAAAGAATCAGAAAGTTGCTGAAAACGTCCGTCGCGTATGGAAAATTACCAAAAATCCTAACGAATAAAATGATTAATAGTTTCGCGAAATTGTTAAGCACATGCAGGAAAAATGAATATGCACTACACCTAATCAGTGGAAACATGCGCAAGCTAGCAACGGTTTTAAGAAAGGATATCGTCACAACTTCAAAAATTAAATATTGCACATAATGTGCATTAATAGAAATTATAACTAATTTTAAAACTAATTTTTAATCATATTTTTTTACTAGTATTTTATAATACTAAGTTACCTTGGTCTCAATTTTCTGTGTTGAACAATCATAACGGTTATTACAATTACTTTTTTTTAAAAAAAGAGCATAACAAATTCCGATTTGATTACGAATAGAGGGTCGGTAGTTTTGATGAAAAACATATTTATTTGAACGAGCGTGGACCCAAAAATGTTGGAATGGGAAAGAGGTTGAACGCGAAATTGGCGAATGTATGTCCGGCAATTTATAAATCAAATAAATAAGAAATCCAAATATCAAATGAAAAATGGCTACAGGAGAAGTGTGAAGAAGTAGAAAAGGAAATGGTCGTATGAAAAGTAGATGTTGCATATAGGAGGATCAAACAGAATTTTAGAGAAATGAAGAAAAGGGGTATGAACATTAAAGCTGCCGATGGGAAACCTCTTTTAAACTCAGAAGATAGAGCTAACCGATGGAAGGAATACATTGAGAAACTATATGTTGGGGACGACTTGAACAATAGTGTAATGGAAAAGGAAGGCGATGTCAACATTGATGAATTGGGAGATCATGTTTCGAGGACAGAATTTAATAAAGCTCTGAATGACTTGAAAACAAATAAGGCAGTTGGAATTGATGAGATCCCTGCAGAACTTCTCAAATCCTTAGGAGAAGAATGAATTCCAAGATTATTCAAGCTGATATCGAAAAATTATGAAACAGGAGAAATTCCAACTGATTTTAATAAAAATATTATCTTCACACTTCCAAAGAAAGCACAAGCCGAGAAATGTGAGAATTATCGCACCATTAGTCTAACAACACATGCTTCAAAATTATTGACCACAATAATATACAGAAGGATGGAAAGGGTAGTAGAAGAGATAGTAGGTGAAGATCAGTTTGGGTTTAGGAAAAATTGCGGTACAAGGGAAGCAATTATGTCTCTAAGATTAATACTTGAAGGGCGGATAAAGACAAACAAAGATACTTTTATGGCATTTGTTGATTTAGAAACAGCTTTTGATAATGTTAGGTGGGACAAGATGTTCAAAATTTTAAAGAAGTCACGTCTAAAGTATCGAGATAGAAGAATACTCTATAAACTATGTAAGAATCAAGTGGCTATAATAAAAGTAGAGAATCACGAGAGACATGCATCAGTTAAAAAGGGTGTGAGACAAGGTTGTAGTCTATCCCCGTTAATATTCAACTTGTATGTAGAAGAAGCAATGAAGAAAGTCAAAGAAAAATTTCCATGTGGCATAAGTTTTCAGGGAAAAAAAATCAGTATGCTACGATTTGCTGATGACATTGTCTTATTAGCAGAGAGCGCTGAGGATATTGAGAAGTTATTGAATGGCATGAACAAAATACTGAAGGAAGATTTTGGACTGAATATAAACCAAAGCAAGGCAAAAGTGATGAAATGTAGCAGAAATGATACCAATACTAGTAGATTAAATATAAAAATAGGATCGGATGCAAAGAAGCAAAATTACATCCGATGGCCGAAGAAGGAATGATGTTAAAAGCAGAATAGCAATAGCAAAAAGAGACTTCATTAAAAAGAGAAACCTTTTAGTTTCAAATATTGATCTAGGAATTAGAAAGAACTTTTTAAAACTCTATGTGTGGAGCACAGCACTTTACGGTAGCGAAACATGGACTTTAAGAAAGAAACTTGAAACATTTGAAATGTGGTGCTACAGAAGAATGCTTAAACTTAAGTGAACAGACAAAGTAAGAAATGAACGAGTTTTGGAAATGATGGGTGATAAATGAAGTTTATGGAAGAATATTTTGAGACATGCTGGATTGGTTAATTTGTTAGTGGAGGGAACAGTCGAAGGTAAGAACTGTAGAGGAAGACAGAGATTAAAATATATGAAGCAGATAATTGAGGACGTGGGTTGTAAGGGGTATGTAGAAATGAAGAGGTTAGCACAGGATAGGAAGAGATGGAGGATTGCATAAACCAGTCGAAAAACTGACGACAGCAAAAAAAAAAAAAAAAATGTCCAACGGGGAGTCGTCTGGGTGACAGAGGTGTTAAATAAAGTGTGCGTGCTGTTGTGACGGGGACGGAAGGAGGAGAGACGGGTGGGGGAATTTTGATGAAATTTTCTGGAAGATTGATGTTAGACATTGTAACAGGTAACGTATATTTATAACAAAAACTGATCAAATCAATACTTTTTTATTCAATTTTTAACTTTTAAAAAGTTACTTTTCATGGTGCTTCTTTTAGATAAGATGAGATATATTCGCTTCGGTCACATGGAAGAACAGTCTCGGAAAGTGAAGCAGTACATTTAATTATTAACAAATCTATAATATTGGCACAAATTGATTATTTACGGGTTATTTACTTAACATTCCAATTACAAATACATAAAATTCTATGTTAGTTACTGTATATGGCTGCAATTTCTAGAGGTAAATAGTCAGTACGTTTCTAATAATGAAATCGTATCAGATATTATAAATAACTTTTTCACCTTTACCTTCCATACCTCAATCACCTTGCCTTAGGAAATTACAAGAAGTATTTTTTTTTTTTTTTTTTTTTTTTTTTGCACAGTTAAATGAGCAAAACCTCTTTCAGTTTGTTACCTTGTTTGTAGATGATATTTTATTCACTAGACAGAGCATTCAGTAAAGAAGGTACAAGAAGGTTATCCCTATTTGAACAATTTAGAGTAACATGTAATATTTATGGACGTTATATTTACTCCTAGTGTCGTAACTGATATATATGTCTGCATTATAGCTGAAATGTTCAGGATTTTAGAATTTAGGCGACGTTTTTATGACTTAAATACTTTTTGTGCTTGTCCCTAGGGAAAAAGTAATAAGTGAGCAGGGAATGAAAATAAACAAAACATCCCTGTTCCTGCATCCACTGTTTCCACTCCAGTTGGGAAGCCAATGTAGGAATTTCCACTTAAAGCACTTCTTTTCTATGTAGAATACATCTAATTAATTTTAATTCCGGTCTACAACGGCCAGGCGAAGAAAGTTGTCGTGAAGCGAAATGGGCAGTACATCTTAAAGCATCCTACTGTAATTGAAAATAAGGGAAGAGGGCAATTTCAATTCCTGGAGGGCAATCGCAGGTATAAGTTTGTCTTTGTAGACTTAAATGCAAAGCCTGCTACTTTTATTTGTTGGTAAACTCATAAATTATTATTGATACCAAGAATCTAAAGTGATATTTAAATCAGCTTACGATTTCTTTTTATTACTTGCTATTGCTGTATTCACAGAATTTATGGACAGGAGAAAGACCGAAAATTCTAATAACTACAGTAAAACATTTATTCTACTAATGATACAAGCGGAAAATACCGTCTCCCACTCCTGACGATTTTTCATTAAATTATATACTTTGTGTGTTTCAGTTACGTTCTTCTATCTACATCTACATTGCTTCATATGAAAAATATAAAAATCACGACGCAGTTTACATATATGTAACTATTCAATACAAAATTTTACTTTCTTGGTTTACAGTGCGGATAAGTTTAATTGTAAGCAATAACTTACAAAAAATTTTCATAAGTCGTTACGATGACATATTCTTCCATAAATTATTTGCAGCTATATATTTCCTCATTTTGTATCTTGCCTTACATTCCTAAAATATAGCGAACAAATTGTATTTGCAATAATTGTTTAGACGATGTTCCCCCCTTTTTCTAGATCATCATTATCATCTCGAGCAGTTTCCAATCCTGGCCTGATCTGCTTGGAGTAAAAGCTTCTCCAAAGCGTCCTATCCTTCCACCATCTCCTCCTTCTGTATCGTCTAATTTCTTGGCTTCAGCAAAACGTTGCTCAGACAAACGTTAGTTATTATGTTCCGTTTTAATATTCAGTTATTCATTATGACGAACAATTACAAACCAATTTATCTTAAAAAATCTGAGATATTATTATTACTGAATAAGATCTAGATTTAAGGCTTTCATCGATGTTATTACTGTAAAGTGTACATAATCTTTCAAGACGCGGGGAGTTAACTAAAAACCAATTAATTATCGGTGAAACTAGTAAATTGAGACAATTGAGGCTGCAAGTTGCAGTCTTTGGTTTTAAACAGTCGTGTCATCATTCGCGATGGTAATTTGTAAAAAGCAATCAACGAATTGCTTTCAATCATGCAACCAGTTTGTACTTCTTGTAAATTTATTTAACTGAAAATTTTCGTGTCATATATTTTTTTAAATTTCAGAACATTCGGCGCCAAAATGTTTTATAACTAAATAATCTGAACATACATCGTGGCATTGTTTTATAACACCTATTATACTACATGTAAGTTCAATAAAATGCAATATTTTCCGAAAAGCGCAGTATATGAAGGTAACTAAAGAATTCTACTGTATTTAGAAGATGTTCCAAGTTCTCGACTGAGAATCCTGACCCGGTGACATTTTCATCTATCCATTTGTTTTGAAAGTAATGCAACTGTGTTCTTCTTCTTCTATTAAGGTGCTCAAAGAACCAAGGATATAAAATTTCTTCTTAGGTTATAACTACTGTTGGTGTACTCGTCTGATCATGCGATCTCCGCAGCGGTAAAGAGTGACTGCTGAGTAGTGAATGTCAACCGTCTGGTGTGCAGAATATGATAATGCTTGGGTGCTACGTATAGTTATTACCAGAATTAAATCAAGTTTATGTTTAAGGTCCTTTCTGAAAATTCTCATTTAGTAGTATTAATATGGTAATAGGCCATCTTCCCGCAGTTGCTGAACAATAATTTTGTAAATAAATCCGTCGAAAACAACTGGTTTGGTGAATTTTGTTTTTATTTAATTCCCCAGACGCGTTTCGCCCTTGTGGTGTAGGGCATCTTCAGTGGCTGTAAAGTGTTATTACATGTGTTGTTACAATAATTACATACAATATAACTCTTAATAAATATGTATATACATATGTACACAGTGTACTCACAGATACAGTGGTATTCCTTTACATGTTGGTCTGGAACAGCACTTCACACGCTTTCACATAACTGTTCATTACAGTTTTCTTTAAAACTATTGTTACACTAGTTGTTTTTTCTGTTGCACTTGTTCTTATGTTAATCTTTTTCTGTTTATTTACACATGTGTGTTACACACGGTTTGTTTTGATTCTACCAGATTTTTACAGTAGTGCCAACTTGGTTTCTGTTGTTATTGTTTGTGTGTTGTACCTTCTATTAAATTATCTCTCTGTTTTTGTGCTGAGGTACTGTTTGTGATTATTGTGTTAGTGAATGTATTCGTTTTCTTGTTTTGAGACTGCTTTTTGTGTTGTTAGTGTGTTGTATAGTGTTTTGTTGGTTAAATTTGTGAATTCGTTTATTATTGTTTTTCCTATTGCTATCGATTTGTGTATATGGTAGCTTTCCTGAAATGTAAGTAGATGATTTTTGTGGTTGTTGATTTGTAATATTTTCATTTCTGTATTTATATTGGTAGGAGGGTGATTGTTGTCTAGTAAATGCTCAGCAAATGTGGAGTGATTTGTGCAGCTTATTGCTCTGATGTGTTCTTTATATCTTATGTTAAAATTTCTGGATGTCTGTCCTATGTATACAGCCTGACACTGTTGGCATGTTAACTGGTATATTCCTGCTTGTTGGTATAAGTCATTTTCAGTGTTGGAGTTTAGATGTTTGTGTAGTGTGTTATTTGTCCTGAAAGCAATTTGTATTCCTTGTTTCTTAATGGGTACTCACAAAAACTTATTGAACAGCTCAACAACAAAATAAAAAACAACAACAACAAACAAATACCACCTAGGATACAAAACACCAGCTTTCAGGACAAATAACACACTACACAAACATCTAAACTCCAACACTGAAAATGACTTATACCAACAAGCAGGAATATACCAGTTAACATGCCAACAGTGTCAGGCTGTATACATAGGACAGACATCCAGAAATTTTAACATAAGATATAAAGAACACATCAGAGCAATAAGCTGCACAAATCACTCCACATTTGCTGAGCATTTACTAGACAACAATCACCCTCCTACCAATATAAATACAGAAATGAAAATATTACAAATCAACAACCACAAAAATCATCTACTTACATTTCAGGAAAGCTACCATATACACAAATCGATAGCAATAGGAAAAACAATAATAAACGAATTCACAAATTTAACCAACAAAACACTATACAACACACTAACAACACAAAAAGCAGTCTCAAAACAAGAAAACGAATACATTCACTAACACAATAATCACAAACAGTACCTCAGCACAAAAACAGAGAGATAATTTAATAGAAGGTACAACACACAAACAATAACAACAGAAACCAAGTTGGCACTACTGTAAAAATCTGGTAGAATCAAAACAAACCGTGTGTAACACACATGTGTAAATAAACAGAAAAAGATTAACATAAGAACAAGTGCAACAGAAAAAACAACTAGTGTAACAATAGTTTTAAAGAAAACTGTAATGAACAGTTATGTGAAAGCGTGTGAAGTGCTGTTCCAGACCAACATGTAAAGGAATACCACTGTATCTGTGAGTACACTGTGTACATATGTATATACATATTTATTAAGAGTTATATTGTATGTAATTATTGTAACAACACATGTAATAACACTTTACAGCCACTGAAGATGCCCTACACCACAAGGGCGAAACGCGTCTGGGGAATTAAATAAAAACAAAATTCACCAAACCAGTTGTTTTCGACGGATTTATTTACAAAATTATTCTCATTTAGTAGGCTTGTTTTATTCTTCTTAAAAAATAGATTTTTAACAAAAATTGGCAGTATTGTTTAAATAATGGAAGGGCACGCCAATTTTAAGTTGTGAAATATCAGTACGAACGAAAGTTATAACTTTCTGCTATTGCTTAATTCTATTTAGTGATTTTTTTTCTCTACGTAATTCCTTGAATATAGGTAGTCAATTTCCAAGAGATATCATATATAACAATTTCATATCGACGAAAATATTTTCAGAGTTGACGGTTTAATTTAGGTTCAGGCTTTGCCTATGGTCAGTCTCTCGCCTGGTCTGATGCAATCCTTCCTTTCTTCCTATCATATCTAGAGCTAACCTCGTATTCTTAATATTACATTCACATCCTACGTCCTTAATTATCTGCTCCATGTATTTCAATATTTTTCTTTCTCTACAGATCTTTCTTTCAACTATTCCCTCCACTAAAAATTTACCAATTATGGCATTTTATAAAATATGATCTACCATCCTGTTTCTTATTTCTGTAATACTCTACCCCATCTCTTCCATAATTGTCAATACTTTACTCCCATTAAGTGCTTTGCTCCGCACATTTCCAGGGAGTTCTTTCTCAGTCCGGAATATATACTTAAAACTAGATTTCTCTTTTTCCACATTTTTTTAATACTGCTGTTCTCCCTTTAACACCACTCCTGCTTCGGCCATCATTTGTATTTATGCTTGCTAAGTATCAGCATTAACTTACTTCTGCTATTACGCCTGATCCTATTTATATTTTTAATCTACTGTTATTGCTATAATTTTTTCTACACTTCATTATTTTTGCTCTCCGTAAATACTCAGGTCACATTCAATTTTTTAATACTTTATTGTTTTCTTTATACATATACAAGTGAATTTGATTATGCATACCTCTTGTGGTTCTCGTGGTTGTCTACTTTTATTACAGCCACCTATTTCTCATATACAGCAGAAATTATTCGTTCTAAGTAACAGGACTTCTTTAAAATTTTAAACATCTTGTTCCACAAGATTTTATCAAAAGTTTTTCTAAATCAACAAACGCCATAGAAGAATTCTTGGTTTTCTTTTGTGATTGTGACTCCAAGTAGGCTATTAATCCTATAGCAAGATTTTCTTCTCTTGTTGCTCGGTTTTTCCTTAAACCAAAATGATCTTCACTCAATACCAATCTCTCTTCTACTATCCTTCCTATTCTTCTGTATATTATCCTAGTTGGTAATTTTAAAGCATCTAATGTTAGACTAATTGTGTGACAATTTTCGCATTTGTCTGCTTCAGCTTTCTTTGGGAGTATGATGATAATACTTTTATTAAAATTAGTTGGCATCTCTCTTTTTTTATATCTTTTGACATAAGTTTTGATATTCATTGGAACCATTCTTCCCTGAGAGAGTTTAGAAGTTTTGCAGGAATTACTTCAATTCCTACTGCCTTATTTGAGTTAAAATTGCTCAAAGCTCTATCGAATTCTATCCTTGAAACAAGAGCTCCTAAATCATCAACGTTGATATCGTCGTCTCTGTTCACCACATTATTATTCAAAACAGCCTTATTATACATTTCTCTATGTATTCCTTCGTCAGTTAGCTCCATCTTCTGAAGTTAAAAGAGATTTCCATTAACATTTTTAATATCATTAATCATTTCTTTATTTCCACACAATACATTTCGTTCCTCCTATAGATCGTATTTACTTAAACTACGACTTCTTCGCGTTTTTTTTTTTTTACCAAATTCGTT
Source organism: Vandiemenella viatica (assembly GCA_031002005.1). Classification (NCBI taxonomy): domain Eukaryota; kingdom Metazoa; phylum Arthropoda; class Insecta; order Orthoptera; family Morabidae; genus Vandiemenella; species Vandiemenella viatica. Next base: position 77,172,559 of record JARYHS010013630.1, read on the forward strand.
GGTTTTCTTGTATTTCACATTATTGTAAATCCAAAGTAATTGCGAAGCTCTATTCCGGCATGATAATAGGCCTCTTTGGTATTTTTCCCTCTGATGCAACAACTCCTAAATTACTTTTGGTTTGTAGGCCAACTCTTTCCTAATTCCTTTAACTGTCTCCTCATGCATTTCTTTCATCTTCTGTAGAGTTTGTTTAAGAACTATTTTTTAAACTGATGTCAAAAATTCCTGCAAACCTTTCTCTCATGTAAGATTCTTTCAGTTTGTTCACTTTAAATCTGTTCTAGTTGTGTTGCTTCTTTATTCTCTTGAGCTTCGGCCTGCAGATTATGGCCAGGGACTATATCAGCTATCGGATGGTTTACTGTCAAGAACTTGCTGCATCACTGTTTAATCATACTATAAATAATGATGCATATCTGCATATTCTGGACGTTTCTTCGTGTGTAAATCTAAATAGTATTTGCTATAATCAGTTTATATTTTTTATAAAATTCTAACACTCATTTCTTTTCTTAGACCAAAAACTTCCAGCAATAATCATTTGTTTTTATTTTTCTACTACAGCATTCCATTCATCCATAGTTAGTGTATTTTACTCCACTTTCACCTACTGGATTAATTCTTTACATTCACTGCGTATTTTCTCTGTTTCGTCATCATCCACTTGTGATGTAGCTTGATAAACTCGTACTAACGTGCTTGGTGCAAGTTAAGCTTTTAACTACACAAAAATAAGTCTGTCATTAAACGTTCGTAATAACTCACTCGTTTCCATAATCTCTTGTTCGTTAAAAATCCCACACCAGTAACTCCACCGATAACTTGTGTGCTAATTATTATTTTTTCTGCGGCCCAGAAATCCTGCGCATCATTACGCTTCATCACCCAACACACTTAATGTATTGACCAAACGGTTTCTGATTTATTAATTGAGATTATTATGTTGTTCAAAATTGATATTAATACCAAAAGGCATCCCTTGGTTGAATGAGAGAATTTATAATTAAAATTATTGGACATTGATTATAAATAAATGAATATTTAAATTAATATAAATAATCTCCCCTACTAGTGTGCGTCAAAGATAAAGTTTCGAGCCTTGACCATCCTGATTGTGGTTTTTAGGCAGTTACCACAATCAACTAGGTGAATTCTGGCAAGTTCCCCAGATTCAGCATCAAACTACAAACTTTACAAACAAAATATACTTATCATAGAGAACCTAAGTTATGCGTATCGCAGATAGGGGGCTACACTTAATCTTCCTCCGTTGGAATAGTTTCCTTCCGGCAAGCGGGAGGGTCACTAATTCAGCCCTAAAGCAAGCGTAGTGATTATGTTTCACATCCTTGGAGATTTGTGAAGAGCAGTGCTCTTTAAGAGGCCTCATAAGATCATGACAGAAAATGGCTAGCAAATAATAATAACACATAATTAGAATAAAAATTTCGTGTAGTCGTAATGACCTGGTGACAGCGTTGCTATTGGCTGCATATTCTAACCCGGCAATCCTATCAGGTACAGTGGACCTACAGTTTAACGTAGAATCCGAACCGAGGAAGCGTTCTGACATACTTCACATTACACAGCAAGCTGTGCCAGAGATGAAGGTAGGGTTAAGGGCCTATGAAAATCATCGCCGAGACAGGGATTCTAACCGGGAACCTTTCGATTCCCAGTCAGACACCTTGACCATTGAGCTACCAGACTACTCTATTTTTTGATAATGTCGAAGCAATTTTTTTCCTAAAAGAAAAAAATTTTACCTATAACAAATCATGATTTCTGAATTTTAATTAAAAACAATACAATGGTTTCAATTTTTATTGATGAATATTGTTTGAGGGTAGATTGACCTCTGTGAAAAAACGTAGATCCACGTTTTAATGAATCTTCAGAAACTGATCTGCTGGGCGAGAACGACCTGGCTGTGGCTGCGGACGGTCGCATGCGTCCAGCGAAGGTCGATGCGGGGCATCCATTAATTACGTGAGGTCTTTTTCCGGATTTCCGGACCCCCCCTCTGGTGAGACTTCGTGTGATCTGGTCCGCCCTCCCCCCCCTAGAAATCGCCCTCGCAACTATTTTTTTTTGTTCTCAACCTTCCAAAGGCAGGTACACACACCCCTTTTTCGCCGAAATACCCCCCTAAAATCGACTTTCGCGTCATTTGTAGACTTTTTTCTTTTAGCTCTACAGTCCAACAAGAATTTCGAACGTCACATGAGATTTCCGTTGACTCCCCCTTTCCCCCACGGTGAGATTTCGTGAGATTTAGTGAGATTTCGCCGGACCCCCTCCCCCCCTATTTCACTTCACTTAATTAATGGAAACCCCCTTACTGTTTGTAGCGTAGCTTCGAATGCCAGGACACGATTTCACTGTACGGCTTAATGTTTGTAACATAGTTTCGTACCCCAGGGCAGGATTTAAATGTGCGGTTGGTAATGAAAGTATCTCGTCGAGCTGCCTGTTGGATGCTTCTCCAGCAGTAGAGGGAAATGTAATAATCTTGAATCCCCTCCGTAATTCAAGGGCTCAGCAGAGTTTTGTCTGGCGTACTACGAAGGCGTGTAACGTGGCCAATCCCGCGACCGCGAGTAAAAATTAGATTTTCAAATTGGTCCACATGTAACAGAAAATGAACATTTATTACCACTGGTATCACGTTGGTGAATTGCTGAAAATACGCAATGGAATCACGTTGGTGAATGTTGGAAAACATATGCTCCCTATCGTAAATTCTCCGACGTCTGGGTCTTCACTATGATAGTCCACTGCATTTAACTGCTCTTTCAAATATTCCTCGCGTTTACACTAAAGTAAACATTACACACAAGCATCAACAAATATATCTTCTTCAAACAAAATGGAACATTACAGCCTCAAGTTATTCCATCTAACTTCTAAAGTTCTCTAATCTGACTGTCCTATTGAGACTTTTAATATTCCGTTTCCATCTGTAAGGGCTAGAGGGTTCCCTGAATTACTCTCAGCACATCCGCCCTCTTTTCCGAAGGTCCATGGCAATCGGTCGGTGATTCTCTATACCGAAAAGCTTACAATCGCCGGAGCCTCATCAGCGCAAACATAGAAAGAGGCTAGTCTGTGCATTTACGGCACATACCGCCAGCCCTCTGCCCAGATCCCTATTTCGCTTTAATCAGTAGTATTAATTTAAAGTAATACAGATTAAAGAGAGATTAACTATTACGGCTTTTAAAGATTGTTGCTTTCAGTATTAATAACGAGGAATTGTTCATATACTTGGGGAACGCTTTGTTGTTAGCAGTGTGTAGGAGTCCGGGGATTTTGCGAGGTCTGTCGAGAATGTGTTCGGTAGCTATCGAAAGACGCAGTCGGGAGAGTATGAGTAACAAGATGGCATGGGAATATATAGGGAGCTAAGGTTGTGTGCCTTGGCTGGTGTGAGAGTTGTGAAAGATTGAACATTTAATTTCAAATAATAGTAAAATAACATGGTGAAAATTTTCGTATAGATCTACGTGTTAACACTTGGTTGTAATGGCACCTCTCACTGTAACTGAAGCACCTTAAAAGCATTTGAGTTATAAAGTGGATTGGAAGATCGTAGAAGAAGGAATGTAACAGTATTAAGGTTTTTGAGTGAAAGAGATTTGAAATTAATCATTGTTTTTCAGTAGAAGAAAGTATAATATTACATACTTTAAATCTGCGTGGTGGTTATTGAATGTATGTTTATTTCAATTTTATTTCGAAATAAACTAAAAAGTTAAGATAAACCTATGTTTCATTAATGTTTTTTAAAGACTGGAGAGTTTATGCCGAAAAAAAATCATCTGTTTGCGTCCCAATTCCTTTCTGTATTTGGATAACATGTCAACACAAAGAAATTTCAGGATATTACGGTAGAAAATCTTCTAATTAATAAATCCTATCTTGTTTCTTAGCAACCGGAAACTCAAACTTAATCAATGATGGATGTGTGGTCGAACAAGATGAAGTTAAAAAAACTTTCGCAGAGTGTTTATGTACCGAAATCGGTAATACTGAAAGACATAGTAATTATTTGGATGGAAAGCAATATTTTAAGGCAGGTTCTACAGAAGAATCAGCTATTCTATGTACATGCTAACATGTTAGTGTATTTGGTCATAACCCTGCAGCAAATGTCTGGCTAACAGACACACGCCGAATCATATTCGAGATGGGTAGTGTTTACGTCATATTGCTCTATTAATATCGCACATCGAATTGAATTCACCAGCAAACTTTGGCCAGTTAGCTGCGTGGGAGTAAATATTTGCCATTCATTGAATCGAATGTTGTGTGACCTATCAAAATGAAATTACAGTGTATTCGATGAAATTTGACTAAAGGTGCAAGAAGTGTCACTATCGGCCGTACATTTCATAACCAATTGGCATTCGCGAAGTAATGCCATCTTTGTGCCGACATTGTAGTCGGTTAAAGCAAGTGCTCCATAGATTTTACTACGGTGTGCTGAATAAAATAGATAGATTACAATTTTCCACTTAAAATCAAATATTTCTGTAATATATGACTCGTCAGGGTGGCTACGTGCTTTAAAGCGACGCCACGATGATTGGGAAAGAACAACGGGCCCAGGTTCAGATCCAGCTCACCGTTGACTGCGGATTTTAGGCAGTTTTCTGTAATTATTTAGGCCAATGCTGGTCGGTTCCCACACCCTGTCTAATAAACTTCACTTTTCACAAACAAAAATACACTTATCACTTCGACCAGACAGACTGCAATACATCTGCTTCAACCATCAAAATTACGATATACCTAGCAAGCCGGTAATAGATGGAACCGTGTGTAATTATCTAAATTAATTAGCTGCTAATTGGTGGTACTTGGTTCAGTCCTCGGCATAGTTAATAATACTGGCGCGAAGTTGCAGGTTGCCCATCTTGATCACAGAACCTTTGAATAAAATAATTACCTTGAAATTGTCACGTTCAGCTTTTCTTTTAATAGCCTTCGTTGATCACTGTTCTGAAACACATGATTAGCTAACACTACGACACAGACGCAGTCGTAACTTTATTCACAGTAATAAACATTTATTCCTCCGTTAAAACACATGCTACATGTTGCCAAGGTGAACTACCATCTAGGTTTGGTTAACCGATTCCGTCTCTGAAGACTGCAGCTTCAAAATCTGGAAGCTTAGCTTCACACATACGCTCCAAACACAGTTAACGACCTTTCAGTATTTGGCGGCAAATTCATTCCCACTAACATTTTTCTATGTTCTCAGTTATCTTTCGTCGGCACACCAAAATATTAAGTCCGCACTGCACTTTATAAATCTAAGTCATGTTCCAACACGATACTAGGCATTAACTTGTACACTTTTACTCGGTACCACACTTCCGGTCGCTAAGCCAGCCTGTACACCGCTGTGGACATCTTGCCTCCTGCCATAAACATCTCGCAGCCAATGGCCATTATCGATAGTCTCCACGATATTCTTTAACTGCCCTGTTACACTTGTTTTCTTGTTTTGAAAATAAGCACAGTCTCTGCGAGAGAAAGTGCCGAACAACTACCCAAAGCGGAAATTTTCTAAGTATAAAGATTACGATCAATGTAAGTGTAAAATAGAAATTTAATTAGTAAATGATAAATCAAATTTATATCCCGCAGCAACCCTGTCGAACGCCACGATGGTTCTTTGAAAAAGACATGGCTGAATTTCTTCCCGTTTATTTTCAGTCTGTAATGACATCCTCGAAGTCGACCGTTTAGTTAAACAACATACGGAGGGATGGCATCTATTTACATGACAATGACTACTATGTAGAAATATATTACGTTTCATCGGAACATTACACATTATTTTAGCCAGATGGTTTTTGTAATATTAAGAAAAGGTACAGTTCGTACGTTTTATTCGATGAATGGTGCTGGGATATGGCCTAGTTATTAAATTAACTAGTCCGCCCAAAATGACGTGTTGAACGCTGTGTTCTGGCATGTCATGTCTTCTCAGTTGCTTAGCTAAAAAGAATTGTTATAAAATAAATCTCAATCCTTCATGATTTGTGCTGTAGTAAAATGATTCAATTGCCATCCTGGTCCAATTTGCATTACAGCATAACCAGAAACTCCGCAAAAAAATGAATGTTTCAGTCATACGCGAATTAATACATTCTTTGTGTCATGTGTTATTGTCAACAATGCGATATAAACTTGAATCAAAATATGCACGAGTTCTTACAACGTTCTTTTTTGTTAATCATGATCCAGATCGATATTACAGCGTTTGAATGTTTGACCCAGTTACATGTGGCTTAAATAATAACCTCAGCAATATGGCGTCCTTGAATGTAAACGAAAATAAAAAAATATTAAAAACTCACCTTATGCCATGTAATTTAGCTTTGATTGTAGTCTAGTCTGCAAAGATCGCGATCAGTGTGAAACTAATTTCGTTCAAACGAAGTAATGATTTCAGTAACAGGACACTTATGACAACAATTTAAATTATTATTAAAAAAGAAAAAAAAAAAAACAACTCATGCGCTCTGCTGAAACGTCATATGCCAGTTGTAATTCTGTCCCAGGCTAAATATCAATCTAATCAAAACCGACGCTAACATTGCTAATCGAAAATTAAAGCTTTTATCTTACATATCAATAGCCAAAGAAATTAACCAATACTTCTACATCGAACGAATATTAAATAAATACAAGCAACTAATATTTAATAGTCAAATTATACTAAATACATACTTTTCTTTCATTATTCTGACAATTCGTTTATTCGCGGACAATTAGCTAAATAGAACTGTTATTAAATAACACGAATACCCTACATCCATGGTCGTTGTAAGCAGAGGCGAGAAGCGTGACGTCACCTCTTGACAGAATATCGTGATCAAGACTGGCATTTTGTAGGTATAATTGGTGTTCAGTGTGTATTATGGCATAGGCTCGTGTGGTTGTAATAAGCTCTTGATAGGGTTTTTACTGGCTGCGCATTCCGGCCCTGCTGAAGGCGCCATTTATTTTTGTGAAGGTGGAGGTAAATACTGGCTCCCAAAAGAGGGAAATTTTATCTCTTCTATTTTTGCTGACACTGTCTTGTTGATAAATTGCGGTGATTGGAAATATTATTTCGTTACATTGAATACATTGATCATGATCAACGTATGCAGCATTGATTGTGCCAATTTTCTCAAGTTCGTAACAGTTTGCTATGTGTTGTAGCATGCGTTTGATCCACGTTTGGATGAATCCAACACACCACGCAGTGTACCCACCATGCGGCCCATTTAGCAGTATGAAGGCTGCTGTCTGTTCCGGACTAATGGTCTCTTTCTGTTTAGTGCTGTTGCGGAATTCGTTTAAACTTTAAACAGGTTAACTTTTACTGCCATTTTAATTAAAGTGTGATGTCATGTCGCTTTTCTCAATGGTTGCGGAAAACAAAAACATATTTTGACGATACACGGACAGTCGCAGAAGTTTCATTTATTCAGTGCGATCATTAATGGATATCGAGTTACGCAAATCTGCAACAGCCTTAAAGAGAACATTTTCAGCGAAATTCTGTGATAGTTATCGACCAAGTTATTGTTTTAATCAAGAATTCAGTGACTGTTATTTGAACAATTGCAAGTATAGAAACAGAAATTTTTTCCAATATAGGAAATTAAAGAATTCATGTCTGTGTAAAACAGATTTATTTTGAGCAACTGACACGCTCAGACCGTTTAGAATGTATTTGTGTGGTGTGGGTAACACGTATGAGCAACGACATTAAGAGATAAACTATATACTGTGTTCGAAGATTCATTTAATATCATCGTTTCACTTATAAATTTCGTGGTCTAAATGAGCAATTTTTATTTTTATTATTATTTTTACAACGCTAAGTGATTGTCGGTGAAACGTATAGTTGTTACTCACTGTCCTAACATTTATTTCACAGCCAAACTGACAAGTTGACATTTAACATTCAACTTTTACAAAAGTCTACTGCTCCCTTCTATTTTAAAAGCCACACATCCAATACAAAAATTGTTTCTAGTATCTTTCTAAAAACCAACTGCGTGGCAAAACGTCGAATGACCTTTGGAAATGTGCATCAACCTGTCACACCATTTTACGTAGTGGAAAATTGAAGTGAAAACCCGAGTTTCACTCTTGCGGCATTTTTTAAAATTCGTGCTCATCTCGTTGCTCCTAGGAACTTTACATCGCTCTGTATATAACGAGTATGTGAATCGCAACGCCAATAGGAGCAAAGCTATCGCACGGTATGTGTACACGTCATTTCATGCCGAATGTTGACATTACACAATCTATTTTCCTGTCGTTGGTCGCTGTTTTCGTCTTTAATTATTTCTTTTAAATTTTTGTCAGGAATTAACTTATTTCGCTTGAACAGATTCCGATGGTTTGCGTATTGAAATACCATATGGGTTGGCGCCTATATGATTCTTGTGTCACATGTGGTTCAAGTATCCCGGGAACCTTCTAAGTATAGTCTGACAAAGCTGAAGAATTGATAGCCCAACTTAAATTCATTTAATTTTATGGATATAATTTTTTGAACAAAAAAAAAGTAAACAGAAATTAAGCACTCTTAACAACTCATGATATAGGAATCTCAGTACGGTAGATACCATTGTTTTCCAACTTTTTGTTAATTTTTCCTATATTTGCTGTTAGGTGAAAGAAAGAACCGATCGCAATTTTTTTCCTTATTTTGAGTGTAAAATTAAAGTAGTAATTTTCAAGTTATAATGACCTTAGACATTATTTGACAGTTATATTCGCCGCTTATCACAATGAGTGCCTTTATTTAGTACGTTCTATGAATATATGACAAAGAACCTAACCAACAATTAAAAACATTTAAGATACGTAATGTTTCCGGGATTGCGTCATGCAGATATTGTTAAAAATTTCTCTATAGCTTCAAGCCGGCTTTGCCAAATTACAGTAATAATTTCATTTGCTATATCATTATTAATGCCAAGTAGGGGAAGTTTAAAGATCCGTTGACACAAAAGAACTGTCAATCATCCGGCCACGCCCCCTCTATTGTGTCTGAGGAACCCTATCCATAAGAACCTGTATGTTTATGCAAATGAGGCAAGAGGTAATTGGGCTACCCCTAGGTGTTGACAGCTTTGATAGATGACAGGCCTGCCCCCGTCCCCTACCCTCCCCTCTCCTCCCCTCACCTCGTCACCTGTCCCCCATTACATTCACCCCCTCAACTCCCTTCCCCCCCCCCTTCCGCTCCCAGGGGCCCCCTCGTCCAATTCGCTTACCAAATTAGGTAGGATGAGACTTGTTTGGGCACACAGGCGCCCCCCCCCCCCCAATTATAAGAGCCTGTATGTTTATGCAAATGAGGCTAGGTAACCTAACTCAGATTCACCTTATGTGACCTAATCAAAGGAGACCCATCCTATTGTAGGAAACAAAATTAATGTGATTGTTGACAGGGGGCACCACCTGCTCCCTCGCCCCTCCTATCCAGCCAGTTCATACCTGTATGTCTGAAAATCAGCATCCATAAGATAATGCAGGGGTACCCCTCCCCCAATTGGCCTATCTATTTATGCAGGTTGAGACCCGCCTGTCTACAAAACCCCACCCATAAGATATCATAGGGAAGGCGAATTACAGCTCCACTATAGCATTATTAACCTATATTTCACACAAAATTTGATAACCTAAAAATGATAATTGCTGCAGTTGATATCCTATGTCTTAATTATAAATTGATTTAACGCTATATAATTTTTAATCAATTACCCGCGATTAAACCCGCCATATTGTTCAATTACTGCGCAATTGAACACGGCGTATGTATTTAATTTAAAGGGTTATTAATGAGAATGATTCAGCTAAATTCAAATCGTAATAATTTTATTTTATATAATCTCCAACTCATTAATCAGTCTAAATGTTTTATTTATGTATTTGATACACAAAAAGTGTTTTTAGACCACGTGTTCCATGTCATCATATTAATTAATTACAGCTTCCAACAACAAGAGCAGTCTCCTTTGAATTAGATCTCAAAAGGCCGACTAGAGTTGGGTTACCTAACCTCATTTGCATAAATACACAGGCCCTCTCAGGCAAGTTAATACCGGTCAAACTGAGGTTAGTACGAGGGCGTGGCTTTCATCCATCAAAGCAGTCATCACCTAGGGGTAGCCCAATTCGCTCTTGCTCCATTTGCGTAAATACACAGGCTCTTATGTACAGGGTTTCTTAGACATAATAGAGAGGGCGTGGCCTGCCTCATTTGCATAAACATACAGGCTCTTATGGATAGGGCTTCTCGGATACAATAGAGGGGACGTGGCCGGATGATTGACAGTTCTTCTGTGTCTAAAGATCCTTATACTTCTCCTACTTGGTCATCCTGTTCTTCCTTTCCAGTACTAGACCTAGTGGTCTGTTGTGGTCTTCCAATATCTTTTAGCCGGTCTTCCAGTCATGCGTCTTCACTGGGGGCGCATGGAGTATTGTGGTACTCTCCATCTATATCACGTGTCGAACCAGTTTTCACAATACTGACGATCTAGCAGAGTTTGTCCTGCAATATTTCTCAGGAACTTCTACTGCAGCGAGTTGTCGATCATCTTGTGCTTTTATTGTCCAGGCTTTTGAGCCGTAAGTAAGAACTAACTGGTCTTGCCATAATTTTATTCGGATTTAAGACTTGATAGATTATCCTCTGCACCTTGTTATAATTTAATATTTTGAAACTTCCATCTTTTTCTTGTAAAACTGTTAGATGATAACCCAGATATTTCGACATGTTTCCTTGTTTTAAAATTTCCTTAATTCGGACAATTTTGCTCCTGATTTGTTCCTTTCCTTGAAATGACATTATTTTTGATTTCTTGGTTGAAATTTCGATATTAATATTTGGGCTGTCAAGTGATGAATTGAAAATTATAGATCATCCTCACTGTCGGATATTAATACCTGGTCATCGGCATACAGTTGGGCATGGAGGTAATTATTTCTCTGTAGCGTTATAATTTTTAATATATATATATATCCCTAGTTTCTATTTTTTTTTGTACGTGTTTTTTTCGATTATAGTTATTATAATATGTGATTATTGTAGGCCATTTATTATAGTTTATCAGTCCGTTTTACGTAAACAAGGCGACCGTGTAAAAAAATATAGTTACAAATAGTGAAACACCTATGAAAAAATAACGTAATTTGTTTTAAAATTCGCCATTGTCAAATTGGTTGAATGTTTGATCTTCTGATTGAGAGATCTTATTTTTAATGAATTACAGATATCCTATCTAAGTTTCATTGCGCTGTCACGTTGCCTGAGCGCAGCTGAGTAGGTGAGTCGGTGGTTCCCGACTCCTCGGGCACCTGATGTAGCGGGGCGGGCCTGCAGTCTTTACGGCTCGGAGGAGGCTCGTATCAAGTTATTGCCGGTCCCGTCGACTCTGGCCTGCTGCAACTTTCAAGAGCCAGCGGCTCCACAATTCAGACCCTTTTTTCTGTCTTAGCTACCGCCAACTACAAGTCTCCGCCTTACGACCCATCTCTCTTAACGACCTACTCTTCGATTAGTACCAATCACTTTTCACCACAGCTATTAAATTGTGAACTTTTACTAGGAACTGTTTTCAACTCTAGGGGATCATACTGGCCATTCTAGAAGATTGTTTTAACTCCGTGAAATCTAAAACCAATAAAACAATATAAAAAATACAGTCTTAACCGTTCTCGAAATCTTATTGAACGTAGCCTACTCTAATTTATAATTCACATACTCTACCCACCTAAACCACATTTATTACTATTATTTATTGGATTTTTGCTTCTGGTTTTACTTCTCACGACGTCAAGGTCAAAAGAGGAGCGACAGGGATAGGGATAACGAACGACAAAGATTTTTGTCGTAGCCTTTTTCAGGAACCATCCTGCCAATCGCCTAGAGTAAGGCTGCCCAACAAATTTAGGAGATGGACCACAATTTCGATTCTATGTTGCCTATAGTTACAAGTATATATTTAAATAAGTATTTACTAATAATCTATATATATAAAGATGAATGTATGTATGTTTGTTTGTTTGTTAGTTTGTTTTTCTTCATCTGAATAAATAATACATGTTGTCTCGTAATTTAGAAATACTAATGAACGGCGATAGACAGACGCGTTGGATATGGAGGTCTCTCTCCTATTGTTCCGTGTAGCGGTCATGTAGCTCAGTGGCTAAAGCGCTTGCTTACTAATGTTTGGGTCGTGGTCTGCGGTTCAAATTCGGTGGAGGCTAAGATTTTTAAAAATTGTTTTTGATCGTAAGAGTCACGCCTGGTCCGTCGGTTATTCGGATTGAATGTTAAACTGTAGATATCACAAAGTTAGGGTTGCAATGCGAAGCATATCATAGGTAGTCTTGCAATGCTGTAGGTGTACACTTTTTTACGTTATAATGATCCCTCAGGGGTTGATGGCAGTCAGTGTGTGTATGTGTGTGAACCGCAGTTATAATACTATAAATACGGAAGTAAGTCTCTGGCTTTTTGTTACGTTTTGACGACTAAATGGCTATATCGATACTGATGGAATTTGACAAGAAAATCTGTATGAAGAGCACAGGACATTTTTTCAAGTATGATTAACAGTTGTAGTCACGAAATTTTGAGACCTTATCGAATGGTGAGAGAAATATGTTGGAAATTGATTCTCTTCAAGAGACAGGTTCGACGGTAGAATGATATAGTGTAGCTTTCCTGTCATATTATGCCGACTCGGCGTTGTTTTAGACCAATCCTTCGTTACCAACAACTTTCTATATTCAATTCTGGCAAAAAAATTCTTAATCCACGCGTACGAAGTCACGGGTACGAGCTAGTATGAGACCTTTCCAGAGGTTTTTGAGGTAGTATATTCTAGACCGCTGCTGTTGGCGGGCCATTTCGTGGCCCACAAGCCAGCGGTTGGACAACCTTGGCATAGATTGAGTTCATGGTCTTCCATTCTGACACACATTAATTATAATAAAACATATGATTTAAAATTCAGACAAAAATGAATTAAATTACTTTTTCTTAATGTCATACACAATTTTAGTTCTAATTCTTCATGCGACTGTCTTTAAAGAAGGTTGTCAGCATCCTGTAAAGCAAATTGTTGCCTCCCTACAATAGAGAAGTAACATCCGTTGGTGTTTTGGTTTCATCAAATCAGATAGAAAACTCTGTAGATGTGTTTAGAATTTGCTACACTGAAATAAAAGGTTAATTAGATCTCCTGCCTTCGATTGGTGGCAGCCTCACGATAGGGTGTTAACCACGCGTCCATCCTATGCAAATGTTCAGAATCGCGTGTGCATTAAGGCGATGATAACGCTGGTGTTGAACATGCTACTCATCAGAATTTCCTTAAGCCATGACTTAGCAGGAATATTGCTCTGAACTGCTGCATATCCTTTACCGCGCTGAAAATAGCATGGCTTTTCAAACTTCCTTCCACTGTAGCATTGCCTCTACTTTGATTATTGGGAAAAAGTCTGACGGTGGCAACAGCAATACGACCTCGATGCCAGATTCAATTGCATCTTTTTGCAAGAGCATCTGCTATTTTATTTCCTACTATTCCAGTATGTCCTCTTATTCAGCAAAACTTTTTTTTTTAATCCTGCTCCTTTACTGTATTTCTTCCAAATGTGGAAAATAACGTTGTGTACTTCTCCGTTAAACTTAGTTAATGGAATGGATTGCAAAATAATTCGGGCCTGAAGCTTCTAAAGATTTACCGTAGTTAAGAGCCTTCTTTATCGCAAATAAATTGATAGTTGATCGCTGCAGCTTTGCTCGGTATTAATAAACTTTAAGGCAATTAAATCTTGAGATCGTTTTCTATACTATACTGCACTGATTCTTGTGTGCTAACGGTTCTTCTGAATGCAGTGTTGTTTCAAGGTCCACGCTTTGTATTCCTTAACAGCAAATGAACCAGCCATCTGTTGCCAAGTTGTTGAGTTTTTTTAACAAATGGCCAACTTCTGAATAAAAATATAGTTGACGCATTTCATTTTCAAAAAGAGAATCGTAATAAGAGCGACTAATTAATTGTTCCCGAAGATGAGTTACTAAAAAATCAGTTAATGGACCAAGAAAAAAACCTTGATCCATAATTTTTCGCCGAAATCATTAAAACCATTTTCTAGAAACCGTGCTTGTATGGGAATAATTGAGAACGTTGATTTACAAGTGGTTTAAAACGTAAAATATCACAAAAAATGACATTCAAGTGTGGATTCAAATAGAGTAACCAGAAGTTATGATTTCTAAAAAAAGAAGTAAAATGTTAATAATGAAAAATGTATACATGTTTAAGCAGTTTTTAACTAATCATTTGATTTATCCTTCAACTTTCTTCGTCTGATTCACTACCATATTTATTTTGTGATAAACTTGTCCACACAAGGAAGAGAACTATAAATACCATGTCTAACTTTCGTTGTTTCATCGTCTACTGCTGAGAATCGAGTGGCAAGCTCGCAACATAGTGTGCGTTCATCCTCAATCTAATTGCTGTCATCTCGGTTTCAGCCGACATATGCAATCAAGTGTCCAGGAGGATGCGGGTTAATTTGCTTCTTAAGTCAATCTAAACTGTTTGAAGCTAGGTAACACCCCTTAACACTTGCTACTTGAGATAAGCATACTAGATTAAAGTTAAGCAACTGTTCCGTTTTGCTAGTGCGGCATATCATAATTCATTACTTACTGAACAATTCTCCTCACTATTATATTCTAGTACTTTAATCCTTACATGTGCCGCTCAGGCTTTCGATTAATCCCTCTTCTCCTTGTTATTATTTCGACTAAAGGTAAAAAAAGTTATAATGAAATTTTCACGGGTGTATCGAATAATTGTGTTGTAGGAACACCATACTTCGACGGCTGCCTCCGCCGTCTTCCTCACGTGTGTAATTTCGTGTGTTTGCAATGAAATCCGGAGATACAACCTATGAGGACTTCACTGTAATCATTCGCCGAGAATGTCTCCTTTCTTACTAAAAAATAATAATTTCCACTCTAAAAACGTCGTTACGCCACATAAGTAAATCTGAAATACTTGACAGTTTACGTGTTGGTGAGTAGTTTCTTTTAATAACATTGAATCAACTGTAATATCAATCAAGGAATCAGGAGATATAATAATGTTGTGCAGTGACAAAAAGTTATTAAATCTTGTTCTGAGCCAAGTCTACACTTTACAGAGTATATTAACTTCACTTTGTGAAATGGAATGCTTTTCTCGGTGTTATGGAACGTTTATTTATAATAATAATAAAAAAAAAAAAAAAAAAAAAAAACTCTGGTAACTTGGCCATTAAGCAAACCATATTTTTAAACTTATGTGATGTATTGTAAGGCACATAATATGACCTAAGACCAATATTTTCCATTTTTATTATTTATTTAAAAATTGGTTTAGATTAAAAAACAAAAATGTAAAACCTTGAAATACACTTAAGATACGCTAAAAAGTTTTAATGTCATTTTGCCAATAAAAATATTGTTAACTGTTGTCCGAGTCTCACGTACTAAAAGCACTGACTGAAAGGAAATTTGCAACGTAGGTACTTCCCATGCTACAAGAGAGGGAAACCCTTGAACAGCGTTTGGTGTTACAATCCGACTCTGATAACAAGACGTGTTTCCTGTAGGCCTACTGACGACTGGGAACCGGCTCACTCGCCTTGGCTCGCAGCTCACAGTTCACAGACTCAATAAAGCTTCATTAAATATAATAAATATTTCTTTCCCTTTCTGATTGATAATCCAAAATTGTCACATTCATTACACTACGTCGAAGCATTTAAGTTCCTAATTCTTCCGCCAAAAGATATAAAACAAAAAATTCCATATCAATGTCCTATTATCGTCTACGTTGAAACATTTAAGTATTAATACCTTTTTGATAATGATTCTTAAAGGAACTTGTGAACTTTTATTTACACTCCATGAAAAGTAATAAAATAGGATAAAATAGCACGAAAATAAAATCCTAGCATGCATAGATCACTGTGTTTACTACAGATTTCTATCTCAGGAAGAACTGAAATTTATATGATTAAAAACACATCTTGCGGAAGGGGATACACAAAATTTAATATGGACTCAAATACTGCTACGACACATCTGAACCAACAGCGCATTTACATGTTGGAAAATATTTTTTTTAAGACTAGATTATTTGAGCTCATCATACTTTAGTAGAAGGATTTTGTTGATTAGAAACAGGAATAGGTCAAAACTTTATAGTAATATCATCAGCTGCCTGAAGCAGGAAACCCAGAGCCTGCTGCCGAGCCGTTGAAGTTACTGAACTCTCCTCTTTAGCTAATGTGGTAACCACAGGCAACACTCATGTTGCTTTAAAAATCTAATAAATGCTTCACCATTAATTTTCGCCACGTTGAGACTTCAGCATATCTGTTTCTATATCCTCAAATCCGCGATTTTCATTGAAATTATTAGAGCCGTTTTCTATAAAGCTAGTACAGGTGCAGTTTAAATCACTTAATAGAATATGATGAAGTGATGAAAGCGTCATTTACATAGTCCACTTACTTTTTAGATCAATTTTTTACCATAAGCAAACTATTTATAATACTTCAAAATAGTTTCTATTGATATTTAAAATCATTTAATCACCGTCTCAGTAAGGCTTTATGGTTGCTAGAATTTTAAAAAGCAAATCAACAATGATTTATTATTTCTCTTTGTTAATAACCATTGTTCGATTATATTGGTTGTCACTGCCTTTTGTTTAGCACGTAAGTGTGTGTGTGTGTGTGTGTGTGTGCGTGTGTGTGTGTGTATTTGTAGTCCCGCCACCGTAGTGGCTCTCCTAATACGTGTCTTGAAGAATGGTTTGGGTTTCTCTTTTTACTGCTCGTTAAGGGGGAAAAGGACTGTGGCCGTCTAAAACGTCCTTATTTAAATACCTCTGTTCAGGTTTCATATTGCTATTAGAGATCAACGTCGTTATCAACCGCGTAAGCAGGTGGACGGTCATTCTAGCTGGTTCTCTTGTCCCAGCTCTTGTCGGCATTCATGGCTGCGATATCGATAGTTGTGCGTGCAGTCAGTTCTTGATCGAACAATACGATAATTTTATGAAATAAAATTATACTTTGTAAACAGTCAATCGATTGAATCTGCTTTTCCGGTTAGTTACGTATAAATTACGGATATGATAAAGGAGCTGGAATGGTATTCATTGCAAGACAGGAGGAGGATGAGGAGGGTCATGGGAGTGTACAGGGCGTATACTGACGATGAGGCACGGAAAGATATTGGGGGAGGTATGAAAAGTAGTGCATGGAAGGGAAAAGATAACAATGACCACAAGCTGGCACTCGATTTCAGGCACAAGGGTGTGGGAAGATTCTCTTTTTTAGGTAAGGGTGTCAGGGATTGGAGTGAGTTACCAAGAGAAATGATGAATAATTTACCGAAAACGTTGAAAGAATTTAAATATAAAATTTGTAGAGGGCAAATGTAGATGGGTGCAGGATAGGGGAAGGATGGGGCTGTAGGGTAATTTCCACCGGTGCCTGTGCTCCATTGCAATTAAATTAAATAAATGTAATCAAAAGGAAGATCCGACATTATATTATTGTTTAACGATGAACCCAAGATTTGAAACTATACGTATATGGCCCATAGTCACAAATCAAATCGCCTTTTTATGTTGTTTAAATTGATCAATATTTATAAAACAATTTATCATCACCTCGACAAGGTAAGTTTCATTCGTCCCAGGTGAAGCTTGGGTAGCGGGCAGTATTGTCAACAGTTAAACTTGCTCGCTACTAATTCAGCTTCAAAAACCACTACAAAATCTTTAACAAATATCGGTGCTTCTTTCATAATCTCTACATTTTCCACTAATCAAATGTTTGGTTATTACTAAAGAAAATAATGTTTTTATTAGTAAAATAGTTAACTTTGTTATTACATATTGTGTAACAAAATATTAAATTTCTATATAAATAATCAGTAAATACATTTTTTCATTTAGCTAATTCAGTTAATTTATTCCCATTATTCAAGCCCAATTATTCCACAACTGGTCCCATATCAGCCGCATTAACATTTGACATTAGAAAATCACTAAAGGCCAGCTGTACCACTGCCTAAGACGTATTATCAAATACAGAAAGGGTTTTGAGATGGTGTCCTTCGTCTCTCTCTCCGCTCCCCTCCCTCTCACATCCCTTTAACTCTTTAAAATTCTTTTTTTCTTTTCAGATATGCTGTATCAAAATTTATGATTCCCTTTTGCCCCCTTCTATGAGTACTCCCGTACTCTCACCCAAACTTTACATAGTTCCACATCCGATATTTCGACTCTTCCCTAAAACAGAATATATAGCATGTATTCAGGCGATAGCATCATCTAAGCTGAAACACTTTTGTTCCAAATTCTTTTGTGAATAACTTCTGATAGCGGACGACAGTTCTAGCATAACGTTTGAATATTTATTTATATGTGATGAACAGCGATAAAAAATCACGAAACAATATTCAAGAATGTTTACTTCGTGGTTTTTATTAAAAATTTCAGACATAGCAATTAGTGCTAATAAAAATACGTTAGCTCGGTAGTGAAAATTTGGTACGAAACGTATGCTTTGACTATGCATTTACATGTTGACAAGTAATTTTTTTAAGAACGTACTATCTAATATCACACGTTAAAAAAAAAATTCCTGTAGTGGAACGAGTTTCTTGATTAGAATCAGGATTAGGTTGAAAATTAGGAGTAATATCCTCTGCTGCATGTGACAAAAAACCCACAGTTTATTTTAACTTCGTGAACTTTACTTTCTAGCTAATTTGGTAACAACAGATATCATTTATACTGATTTCTCAATTTTGAGTCATAAAAATGCAACAAACGCCAACACGAATTTCTACCGAGGTGAAATCTTGATAGTAAAGTTTCTAGACCGAAAAATTGTCGGTTTTCATCTAATTCGCTTCGATCCGTTTTTTTAGAAAGCCAGTACAGATACAGTAAAAATTCGTTAACAGTATAAGATGCGACGGCTTTGATTAACCAAATCAATATTTTATTATTTCGCTTTGCCAGTAACTAGTCTCAAGGATGTAACTGTTTCTTTACTGTGATTGCTTTGGCAATTTCAGAAAAATAAATAAGTAAATGTATTATTCGATTAGGGTGGAATTTTCAGGTGCATGGCTGTATTATGTGAAGCCACTGGTTAATTTTTTGAACATAGTAATTCTGGGCTCATTATCTTTCTGTCTAAAGTTATTGTTTCACTGTGCTTTGGCAAATCTCTGGATACCACAGTCCGAGGTACGAGAAATGTTCACGATTGAACTAAAGTAAAGTCACATGATTTGATCCCATAATTACTTGTAGAGAATTTTTTTCCCGTCACAACAGTTAAATTTAGGAATCAAAGCAATACTTTGTGAAAGAATAAATCATTAAACAAACAGTTAAATTTTTAATCAACGGATTTCTTTGCTAAACGACAAATGAAAGCTTTTGAATTTTTAATAATTAGTACTAAAATGTAAAACACGCCATCTACTTTTTATTATTCTACGTTTTTGAAGAGAAGGGCTCCTACTTAAACTGATCAAGGATGTTTCTTGTAAAAAGATAATAACATAATTGTAAAATATATTAAGTATTCGCCTGTTCCAGGTCAGCAGGAACAGATTACTCATGACCTGCCAGACACTGATGATATCAACCGTACTTGTAGTAACTGAGTGGCAAATCACCACAGCCAAGTTTGGATTCGTCTCTGATCAACCACTCCTCGATCAGCTTCCCGAAGATATGTGGCCATAAGATCAGAGCACTTACGTTCTGCCCACACTTATTGCTAGTAATGAGCAGGAATCAGCGATACAAATGAAAACATGTTGTTGAAAGAATGTAGTGACTTTAATACTTCAATAAAAATGGGCACATAGACATACACTTGAAATAACTGAAAAATACTGCATAAAATAACTCTCATAAAAGGAATCTCTTACTATCGAAATCCTGTCACTCGGAATATTCTTTCTAAGCCAGCAGAAGGGTATAAATGCATTAGCCTTTACCCAATAACATCTGCATGCCGTCTGTCAACGTGGTCCATCCTGAGAATCGGCGAATAGACTGCCCTGGAGGCTGTTCTAGATTGCGCTCTCCAGAGTAGGAGCGTAGTGGGGGAAGTCATGTGACCTTAGTTCTATTCGTTTAAAATCCCTTGCTAACGGCTTTCTGGGCTACCGTGGTAGGGGGACTGCTTCCCAAGGGGAAGTGACTTTGCCCAACCTTGAGCTCTGCTTCGTTGGGTGGAATTACATTACATAGCTGCAGCTTGAGAAAAATTTTCCCAAGCGAAAATTAGAATATATTATAGCTAAAATCTCTCAATATACTACAATACTGTGCAAAGAACCAACTTCGCAGGGTCACGGAAAATACTAACTCGTGACCTACATGGTGAATGCCTATATTCGAAAATGTCGCATTCAACCTAATCCGCAGAAAACTGAAATAACTACATTCCACCTAAGCAACAATCAAATGAAGCGACAACCAACTATAATGTTCAGGGACCAGATGCTGCAATATAACACAAATATACCCAAGAATAACTTTAGTTGGGTCCCACACTTGTAATACGCACCTTCAGTTCACACGTACCAAGCTTAAACGTCGGAACAATCTACTTAAACGCCTGACTGAACATGTGGAACTGACGCAAACACATTAAGAACAACAACCTTGTCCTTGATTTACTCCTCAGCTGAATACTGCTCTAGAGTGAGGCTTAATAACCCTCACACACATATATGGGGGACGTCCAACTTCACCAAATCATGCGCAACATAACTGGTACGCTCCTATTTACACCCCTCCAGCGGCTGGTGGTGCTCAGTAACATCCTGCCACCTCACATCAGAACACCAAAGGTTGTATAACTGTGTTCGAGAATCCTGAATTATGTGGCGCTTCCTATCCACGGGGATATCAGGCAAAATAAAACACGACTGAAGTGTCACCGAACTGCCTGGAAAACTGTTGTGACTCTAACATGCAACTTCTTCGTCTGATTGATAGCTCAATAGCAGAATGTGAATCGTCATCACCATAGGAAACCATGCGAATAAGCAATTTATTTTGAGTAAACTAAATCGCATTAGATACGGCAAGGGAATAAATGCTTCTACTCTCCACACCTGTGCCGGGCAAATTCACTGTATTGCTACTGCAGTAATGTCACCCATACTGTGGTACTCAGTTTGGAAAATTTAAATGCGGAATCACTGGAGGAGGTGGCCGGATGAAGCAGTTCGATGTTAAGTTGTAGAGATCACCCGTTTATACTGTTGGTCTTCTGTGTAGGAACTAAACAAAATTCTTCTATGGAAGGTGAATACAAACGTCTATATACAGTTTGAAGTTGACTAGTATAATTTAAATTCATGTTTAATCTCAAAATGCATTGTTATGCTACGAAATCGTTTGGGAGAAGTGATGATGTGAGACATGTAACTGGTATAGATCTGGGAGGTTGCTCGAACTAATCCATAGTCAAAAACTGTTACTAAGTATGCCTTAAATAGAGACGAAACTCTTTTGAGATAAAAGCCGTTTGTTTCGTGGTATAGATCTGGGAGGTTGCTCGAACTAATCCATAGTCATAAACTGTTACTAAGTATGCCTTAAATAGAGACGAAACTCTTTTGAGATAAAAGCAGTTTGTTTCGTAATATGAGTAAGACGAAAGACCGATAACAAATTCAATTATTGTAGCGAATAGGGAAGATAAGAGTGTTAGGCTCTGGTGACAGCAAGATTCACAGCTTAAGGTGTCACCCTCTGCTTGCGACGGCTTTCAAAAGGAAAGGCCGGGGAGCGATTTAAGGCAACCTATTGCTCTACGTCAGCGATTCTCAAAGTGTGGTACGCGAACCCCTAGGGATTCGCGAGTTGATCATAGGGGGTTCGCGGCGAGATTTACGTAATGGTGGCAGACTGATTGTATCACGCGTGTGACATGCATCATTTAATACAATGCCTTCAAAGAAATATCGCTCCTTTCACTCGATGTGCCGAATAAGTATTAATAGATAATATGTAAATTTTTGAACGCCAAATAACTTTCAAGGTTCAAATTCTACATTATGCTATATATTTCCATTATTCGGCACCACTCACAATCGTGTTAGGTTTGGTAACAATAGGGGCGGAAAATAATGCCTTAAGAAAGGGCTACAATGGCTTGAAATTACGTAATAATTTGTGACTGACAAAAAGAGCGCGGCATTGTTTAGTATAGTTGTTTCTCAAGTCAGTGGTACTCCGCGCGCGCACTTATTTCGGCAGGCTGAAATAAAGTTGATAAGTAATTTTGATTAAAAAGTAAGTGAAAACATGAACCAGTGGTTAAAAACCGGATCAATACGCGGAAAATGCCCAGATACTCAAAAGTTATCCAGTTCAGAAACATTGAAAACTTCGTTGAGTCAAATTGTGTCTACGTCTACTGAAAGTTCAATTTCGAAAGAAAATACGCGGAAAACAAGTAAACCAGAAGAACACTTCATTCCATCGACAAAGAAAAGAAAATATGATGAAGATTATCTGAAAATTGGATTTGTGTGCAAAGAGCCACAGTGTGTAATATGTTCAGAAGTTCTCGCAAATAGCTCGATGAAGCCATCATTGCTGCGAAGACATTTGGAGACAAAACATCAGCAGTACGTAAACAAATCTTTAGATTTTTTTGTTCGAAAAAAGAGGGAGTTGGAATCTTTAAAAAAACTGTGACAAATACTGCAACTACCAACGCTGATTATTTACGTGCGTCTTTCCTAGTGGCATACAAAATTGCAAAGACCGGCAAGTCATACAATATTGCTGAGGAATTAATTTTTCCAGCTGCTAAAGATATGGTCAGTTGCGTGCTAGGAGACAAATTAGCAAAATTTCTGGATAAAATATCACTTTCAAATGACAATCACAAGGCGCATTCACGACATGGCACTCAATGTTGAAAATCAACTAGCAGAACGATTGCAAAATACTTATTTTGCAATTCAAGTTGACGAATCAACAGATATTACTGGACTGCCGAATGTACTTAGTTTTGTTAGATATGTACACAGAAACATTTCTGAAGAAGATTTTCTGTTATGCAAGAACTTGGAGACTACGACAAAAGGAGAAGATATTTTCACCGTCATCAATGATTTTTTTGAAGAACATGGCATAGACTGGAGAAGGTGTGTTGGTGTTTCGACTGATGGTGCCAAGGCCATGACAGGTAGGATATCTGGATTAATCACTAGAATTAAACATCTTGCTCCTGAAGCCAAAAGTATGCACTGTGCATTGCACAGAGTGACACTGGCGTGCAACAAAATGCCTGATTATTTAAAAACAGTATTGTCAGAGGTCGTAAAGATAATAGATTACATAAAAGCACGTCCGATCAACTCGAGACTTCTTGCATTATTATGTCGGGACATGGGCAGTGAACATGTTTCATTACTCTTACATTGTGAAGTGCGTTGGTTGTCAAGAGGCAGGATGTTAGCTAGGTTTTTGAACTGCGTCATGAAGTCTATTTATTTGTGAAGGACAGTGACTTCAACCTCAAGTTAAGATTTGAAGATGAAACCTGGCTTATAAGGGTGTCATATCTAGCTGATATTTTCTCTTCTCTCAACGAAACGAAAGCTTCTATGCAAGGCTCCACGTGTAACATATTCATTGTGCAGGATAAAATACAAGCCCTCATAAGAAAAATTGAATTTTGGAAAACTTGCATGATATCAGGTGTTATTGAATGTTTTCCTCTTCTGCATGAATTTGTTTCGACCAACACCTTATCACTGGATGCCGAAGTAAAAGCTGAAATTATTGTACATTTGTCTCAGCTCTCTGATGAACTGAAAAGGTATTTTCCAGATATCGGTAATGCTGAAGACTGGGTTCGAAATCCATTTATGGTCACAACCAAAAGCATAAGTTTGAGCACTAAGCAACATGAATCATTGCTGGAAATGTCCACAGATCGTACTCTTCATGCTGATTTTAAAAAGATGTCTTTAATTGATTTTTGGGCAGCAAGACAGGAAGAATATCCGGAGCTCTCACGTAAAGCAGTTAATTTCCTTTTACCCTTCGTGACAACTTACTTATGTGAGAGTGGGTTTTCACACCTGGTTATGATAAAAACGAAAAACAGGAATCGAATGAATGTCCGATGTCGAATATGAAATGAGACTGAGATTGAGTAAAACTGTTCCTGATATTGACTCAACATGCGACAAAAAACAAGCTCATCTATCACATTAACTGACAACAATCTTCTGTATAAGTGTATTACTTTTATGAAAATAAAAATTCTTATTTTTTTTAAAGCTTTTTTTAATAATTTTTTTAGGGGGTTCGCCACTGTATGGAAAATTTAAAAGGGGTTCGCGGAGCATAAAAGTTTGAGAACCGCTGCTCTACGTGTTGGAAACGGCCTCTAAACGGGAAGCCAGTACATTAAAGGCCCAAAGATTATACCAAGGTCATGCAATCCTCTCAAATTACATCTAGCATGATGGCCTCTTCCTGGGTAAAATATTCCGGAGGTAAAATAGTCCCCCAAACGGATCTCCGGGTGGGGATTGTTGAGGGAGGAGCTATCAGGGTGAATAGAAGCATTCTCAGAGTCGGAAAGTGGAATCTTAAAAATCTGAATACGACAGGTAGATCAGAAAACTTAAAAGCGGAGATGGAATTATTCAAGTAGGGTTTAGAGAGATTAAGTGGAAGGATGCACAGGATTTCTGGTCTGGGGAACGTAGAGTAATTAACAAAAATGCTGTCAGTGTTGTGACTTGTATAGGATTTGTAATGAACAATAGAGTAGGGAAACGGGTGAGTTATTATGAATAGTTTGGTGACAGGATTACCACGTTAATACAAATATATATGCCAACGTCACAGGAAGATGATGAACAAATAGAGAAACTATACACTGAGATTGAAAAAAATAATTCAATACCTGAAGGGAAAGGAAAATCTAATAGTCATGTGCGATTGGAATATGGTATTGGGAGAAGGGAAAGAGGGGAATACTGTAAGAAGTTTTGGAATTGGAGAAATAAATGAGCGAAGAAGTAGGCTGTTAGAAATTTGTGAAACATATACACTCGTTGTAGCGAACACTATTTGAGAATCATGCATGAAGGATGTATACCTGGAAACGTCCAGAGGACACAGGTAGATATCAGCTATACTATATCAAGTTCTAGACTGTAAAGAATACCCAGGAGCAGACATAGACTCTGATTGTAATCTGATATTTATGAAGTGCAGGTTGACGTTCAAGACGTTAATGAAGCAATACAAGCAGAACAGACTGGAATTGAACAAACTGAAACAACCTAACATGAGAGAAAAATTTGCAGAAATGGTAGGCATTGGTCCAAAAAGTAACTCTCAAAGGATCTCAACAAAGAAAGAATGGAATGCGGAGAAGAGAGAAATAATGAAAGCTAGTAAAGAAACATTAGGCTTTGGGAAACAAGCCGCCAGAAAACCCTGGATCACAGAAGAAATTTTGGCGCTGATAGATCACAGGGGAAGTTTCAAAAATGCTCAGGAGATAACAGGAAGAGAGCAATAGAAACAATTTAGAAATAAAATAAACAGGAAGTTGCAAAAAAGCAAAAGGAAAATGGCTACAAGAAAATGTTAGGAAGTAGAAAAAAAAAATGGGAAAGGAAGGCGAAGTCAATATTGATGACTTAGGAGATCCTGTTTCAAGGACAGAATTTAAAAGAGCTTTGAATGATGTGAACTGAATTAAGGCAGTTGGAATTGATAAGATCTCTGCAGAACTTTTGAAATTCCTAGAAGGAGAAGGAGTCCAATGATAATGATACCTGATATTAAAAAGTTATGAAACATGAGAAATTCCAACTGATTAATAAAACTATCATCTTCACAGTTCCAAAGAAAGCACAAGCTAACAAATGTCAGAATTATCAAAAGCTTCAAAATTAGTGATCAAAATGGAGAGGGTAGTACAAGAGACAGTAGGTGAAATCAGTTTGGGTTTAGAAAAAACCGCAGTTCAAGGGAAGCTATTCTGGCTTTAAGATTAATATTTGAAGGAAAACAAAGATACTTTCATGACGTTTTTTGATTTAGAAAAAGCTTTTTATAATGTTAGCTGGTACAACATGTTCAAAATTTTAAATAAGTCACGTGTAAAGAGCAGATAGGAGAATACAATCTATATAAAAATCAAGTTGCTGAAATAAAAGTAGAGAATCAGGAGAGACACGCGTCAGTAAAAAAATGGGTGTCCATTAATAATCAATTTGTATATAGAGGAAGCATGATGAAAATTAAGTGGATAGATAAAGTACGAAATTAACGAGTTTTTGAAATTATGGGAGAGGAAAGAAGTTTATGGAAGAGTCTTACAGAAAGAAGAGACAGGATGGTAGTTCATATTATCATACATACAGGATTGGTTAATTTTTGTTAGTGGAGGGAACAGTAGAAGCTAAGAAATGTAGAGGAAGGCAGAGATTAGAATATATGAAGCAGATAATCGAAGACATGTACGTTGAGATGAAGAGGTTAGCGTAAGATAGGAAGGAATGGAGGATGGCTTGAAACCAGTCAAGAAACTAATAACAGAAAAAAAAAAAAAAAAGGACGATTGGTCAAAAAAATTAAAATGCAGGTGTTTACTGGTTGCCTTTTCATCTGCCAAGGGAGGGCATTGTCCGTCAGAGTTCACATATTTTTCTTAAAGAGTTCCACAGTTATAAATATACTATCTTGTTGTCTGAGTATAACAGTTTTACAAGTTAACTTCAATTTATGTCATGATGGAACCACACCCAGATGTCTAATTTGGATTTCAATAATCCTGATAGATTTTTACACACCATAATATATTTAGCTGTAAATATTTCAACTGTGAAAAGTAATTTCTGTTTCGTTGAGTGAAATCTATACAATAACAATTGGACGTATTTTCATAGGGTTTCAAATATTGTGCAGGCCAGGGAGCCGGGCTCAATGTAAGACATTTTTTTATCTTGATGTAGCAATGGGAGGCTGATAAATGAAATGAAACGTATCCATCCATCTCACCATTTTTTTTCGTTCAGTGCGATTCACACACAAAAAAAATGCTATTCTCATTATGATGGAGTATCGAACAATGCGGATAATATAGTCTCAGCAGTAAATTAGGAAATGTTTCATTTTGATCTGCTTTCGAAAAGCTGAAAAATTAAGATAAAAGTGTTTACAAATTATGACCCATTTCAAGGGTAGTTAATTCCAGCTGTGTAAATGTTTAAAGACTTGGCATCGTATTAGTCGAGATTGGGACTGATATTGTTCATCATTAGTCATTTAACACGTTTCCAAAAATCATGAAATCGCTGGAATTCTCACAGTATTCATTATTATGTGTTCTCCGTAAATCAGGTCAAATTATTAGTCAAAAAACATGATTTTTCCTCATACCATATCACATTGCAAAAAAAAAAAAAAAAAAAAAAAAAAAAAAAAAAAAAAAAAAAACAATGGAACGAAATTTTGGACAACAGCTGGTGATTTAATAAAAAAATGTGTTTTGACTGGTAATTTTCTTGCCGGTAGCATTAAACTGCATCACATGTCACTCAACGAGAATCAGAGAAGGAAACAAATATGTGACTAGAAAAAGTCATATTAGTAACTGCGGCTCGTCGAGACCATACATAGCATTTAATCCCTGTTCCAATTAGTATTTGCTATTTGCACAATATAGAAATTTCTTTCTAAACGGATTACAGGAGATGTGAAACAAGAATAAGTTCAAATTTTGATACTAGTTAACTTCAAAACATGCAGACATTTGTAAATTAGCGATTCTAACGTTACTGAACATATTTGCATTTTCTATTTTATTCAGGCTAAATTTAAGTTTGAGAGGCGCAGTGACATTACTATCATGTCTTCTGCAATTTATAAATAATAAATTATGTCCAGTATCGTTCACTCTAACCACTCCTTCGTCACTCTCATAGCCAATGCGCGTCCTCCCACCTACACCGATAAGCCAAACTATTATTCATACCTGCTTCACCTGGTCCACGTTTGAAACGAAATACTTCTGCTATTCGGCGTGACATGGATTCGACCAGGGCTTGGTAAGTTTGTACAAGTATCTGGCACAAGATGTCTATGCACTGATCGCGGGATCCCTTTAATTACTGGCCGGTAGCTTGTGGACGCGGAGCTGGTGCCCCATATCGTCCGTCCCACATGCATTCTGTCGGGATGGAGGCCAGGAGAATTAGGTTGCTAAGTCATAAACCTGAGTTCACAATCACGCTTCTCAAACCACCGTAACGAAACTCTCGCCTTGTGACACATAAGATTTTCCTGCTGGAATTTGACGTCGCCGTTTTTTTCCCCCCGCTTGTCAGTCAGTTAACAATATTGCCGGGTAAATTAAACGTAGACGTCGGTGTTGAGATAATACATCTACATTCTGTTGCTACGTATCTAAAGGCTGTAAATCTCTTTCAAGTAATTTTGAAACGCAACTAATCGCACTATACGATTAGTAAACAAGACTTTCAAAGGAAGCAAACATTAATCTCATGCTCAAAACAAGTTTTTCCATGATGATTTTCAAAAACAATTGAGGATCTCTGAACTCCTTTCACGACAGACGGCTTCAGTATTCAGATCAGTCAGTGTGATGCTAACAAGACAGTCACAGAAAAGTTCCCTATGCCTTCATATTTCAAAGCGATCATGTGATAAATACGTAACGACCATCTTTAAAAATACGTAATTATAATTTTTAAGTGTGTTTGAAACAAAGTACAGAATCTGTTTGAAATATCTCTCGTTTATAAAATTCAACAAATTCTTCAAGTTTCGATTTAAAAAAAAATTAAAATAAATAAATAAATAAATTTTGCTGGCACCACTCTGCGACATAATCTGAAATATGAAACTGAAGAAGAATTATTCTATATTCAGCATCTTAGTGGGATCAGCGGTTCTGATTTATTGTTTCAGAGAACCAGCAATAAAATTGAAGTTAATTTTATTGTGGCTCGTCTATAAAACAGGACACCATTGCGATATATGTTTGTCATTTTTTGACAAAGAAGTAATATATTTTTCACAACTAAAGCCCCATGCCAATATTCCCCAATATTTAAAAAATTGGACATTATTCAGAAACACAAATTGGGTCATTAGCCAAAGTACATCTAAGCTGTGGTACAAAATACGTTTAACGAACGGGAGATAAGCTCGGAGATGCCGGTAATTCATTTTCATTAGCGAAATTCTGTAAATGTCCGGGGCAACTCTCTATATAATAAACTGCCATTTTCCATTCTATTTACAATGATAAAAGAGCATTCACGTGTTCCGGCGCTCGTCAATCATATTTTTAAGGCTGACGACTAAAAAGAAGAAGGATTTCATGTTAAATGAGAATAACCATTGATTTGCCGAATTTAATTTATCATTCCTTGTTCTATCAGTGAAGAACTGAAATAAAATATATACTCTGAAAAGTAGATTTTTCTTTTTAAACGAATGTAAAGTACGCGTATTTCATATAACAATCAAATTTAAAACCACAAAGTGACATTGGTTATACTATTCACTAAAATATAGATAAATTAATGGTTGTTAAAGAACCCAAAGTAATTCAGTCATCATACGAGTATATATTTATCGATATTAGTGAGCCGAAATTATTTTTCTTTCTAATACTTTAAACATATTTTTGGCTGTATTAGATAAATGCCATCAATAAAACGTGATCTAAAAATCAGTTTCTGACAAAATGTAGCATTTCTACTTTTTTGATTATGGTACTTGAGAAAGTAATGTCATATGTTGTTAATTTAACATGAACCCTTTAATTTGTTATGTCTGTTTTCAACCTGTTTGTAATGTGATACGTTTGAGATTGTTTGTATCATATTTAACAGATAGCCTACATTTAAAAAGTGCTTTAATTCAAATATTCGATTGCTTTATCCTATCATGCAAAGGAGACGAATTCAGATTATGTCTATAAGCTGTTTATCACAAAATAATATAACTACATACTGCAATTTACTAATAATTTATGGCAGATAACTTTCGACATTGTTTGCGGCATTATTTCTTACAGTCACCTATATTTTGCACTCTTCAATGTGATCAAACCTTTAGCAGTAAATGCATACCATTTAATGATAACATATTAAAGAATTTCTCTGTTTTTATTTCCTCTGACAATTATTTCTGAAATTATAGTTTCGGTCTTCCGGTTCTGTGGATCCATAAAACAGGTTCCATATGGAGGAAACAAATTGATATCTCAATGAGTGATACTCATGTGGTGGGTGCGATAGGAGCAGCATTTAATGTCAAGTGCACCCGGCCGTCTTTTTTTTTTTTTTTTTTTTTTTTTTTGTTCTTGTTCCTCTTGCAATAACTATTCGAAATAAAATTAGGTGATGATATGGATATATTTTAGTTTTTTCCCTTATCTTCTGAAAATAGCTTCTTCCAGTTTTGATCATATGCTATCAGTCAGGTACTATCAGCCAGGTATTTTTATTTTAATATAATACTGGAGGTAAAAATTATGAGATTCATTATAGTACGAAAATTACGAAGAAATTTACTAGTTGTTATTAGTTGAAACTTATATCAATTCTGTATGTTCTTTTAAACAATTAAGCAACGCAATATACAATGAAAACGAAATAATTTGAATTGAATTTCCCCGACTAAACGAGACAGTGAGCTCTAGACTTTTTATCTCATTTTATCCTCGTACTACGAATATGCTACGTATCGAGTATGCTACGATTTTCTGATGACATTGTCTTGTTAGCAGAAAGGGCAGAAGACATTGAGAAATTACTGAATGGCATCAACAAAATACCGAAGAAAGATTGTGGGCAAAGTATAAATCAAAGCAAGACAAAACGACGAAATGTAGCAGAAATGATAACAATACTAGTAGATTAAATATAAAAATAGGATCGAATGTAGTTGGAGAAGTAAGTGAATTCTGTTACTTAGGAAGCAAAATTACAACCGAGGGCCGAAGCAGGAATGATGTTAAAAGCAGAACAGCACTAGCAAAAGAGAAATCTTTTAGTTTCAAATATTTATTTAGGAATTAGAAAAAACTTTTTAAAACTCTTTGTGTGGAACACAGCACTTTACGGTAGCGAAACATGAACTTTGGGAATACCGGAAAGAAGGAAAATTGAAGCATTTGAAATGTGGTTCTACAGAAGAATGGTGAAAATTAAGTGGACAGACAAAGTAAGAACTGAACGAGTTTTGGAAATGATGGGTGAGGAAAGAAGTTTGTGGAAGAAGCTTACAGAAACAAGAGACAGGCTGGTAGCTCATATTTTGAGACTTGCTGGATTAGTTTATTTGCTGGTGGAGGGAACAGTCGAGGGTAAGAACTGTAGAGGAAGACAGAGATTAGAATATAAGAAGCAGATAATTGAGGACGTGGGTTGTAGAGATGAAGAGATTAGCACAGGATAGGAAGGGATGGAGGTTTGCATCAAACCAGTCGAAAGACTGATGACAAAAAAAAAAAAAAAAAAAATCCTCGTGATAGTGTAATGTATTTCTGCCCAGTGTGGGTTATAATTAATTACATTTTTTTAAAAAAAAGTAATATTTTGTATGTGGAATTGGATTGATTAAAAACAAGAGGGAGTTTTGTAAATTAAATAACAATATTTTGTAGACCATAAAACGTGAAATTATATATTTACAATTTAGAATTCAGTTTTGAGCATGCATGACCTGACCTCAGCGGCTTGTGGGTTATGAGTAGTAACAACTGCTTTGTGGGCAATTACCATCAGCTAGTCTGCTGACTGACACGGTGGTAGGCTGTTTGATCCCCCAGGCCACGCGTGTTGCGGACAGGTAGTACGGAGTGCCCAGCGACGCAGATTTTGATGATCCTCGACTTTATACAATGGCTATCACCTGCTGTCAAGGCCTGGACCCGCGCGTCAGTCAACCCAATTCTGATCTTAGCTGCTGGTCTACCGAAGACTGATCAGTACTATACAGTGCTGCACTTGTTGAATTGTTGCCCCTGACGTATTCCAGATTTCACCATATACTCCTTTGACAACATTGTACAGTCAGCAACGATAATTCGGAGTATGTCATTTTATTCAGCTTGGGTGTTTGCACATGAACTTGTTGAACATGTTTTGTAGATCATCGACCTAAGGAATGTGCTGGGTCCACCATAAGAATCTGATCTGCGAATGACTTGTTGGCTACAAAGGGTTAATGTTAATTAATTTAATTTAATTGCGATGGAGCAAAAAATCTGGTGACAATTTCCCCACACATCTTTTTCCGTTTTCTTATTAACTTTCATCTTAAATTCTTTGAGTGTAATTTCTCAACATCACCCCTAATTTGTCCTTCATGAATTTTAATTTGAAATTCATTCCTTGTTTTCCATAAACTATCCAGTACTTCCCTGGAAAATATATTCCACACCCTCTCTTCCATATCTTCAAAAGAAAATTTTCACTCCACTTAATGCCTGAAATCGAGTGCAAGCTTGTGGAGATGATCATCTCTTTCTTCCATGCACATATCTTATTTTTACCAATACCTTCCTAGTCTCATCACCAATTTATTGCTTGCACAAGACAAACACTCTCTTCAACCTCTTCCTGTCTTTCAATTAATCCTAATCCATTTCCTTCACCATATCAGTTTCCACACACAATCTAAGCACTTATCTTCCCAGTCCCCTTGCTGGAGTCTGACTATTTATGGGAAGTCAAGGATCCTCCAAATACCAAAGTGCCAGGTGTCTTGAACGATAAATATAAGTAAATAACCGTCACAGATTTTTCAGTCTACACATTTGTGAAATTATCCGAGTTTACAATTAAGAATACCTTAATTTACTAACGAAAATATGTCCTTATGGATATCTGCCTACTTACGAATAGACGAAAGTGCTTCAATTTGATACACACCCTGATTTCTTGAATGGCCGCAAGTCAGTATATGATCCTCACACGCCTTCCAAATCATACAGCTTAGGCATTTGGTTAGTTCTTTGTTCATTGACAGGATAGAACTCTTTAATTTTCTACTGACCATACGCACGATTCATTTGAGTGTAATCTGCCCACGTCAGTAGTAATAAATAAGCTTTTTTTTTTTTTTTAAAAAAAAAAAAGCTAATAACTTCAAATTATGAAAGACATCATTGCTTTTAAGAATTGTTGTAAATGAAAGACATGATAAATCATTATTGTGTAACAGGTAGGAATGTTATTGATTAAAAATTTTAGCAACAGTTAGAAAAATATTTAAGATGCTTTAAAAATATTTATCGTAACAAAACTGAATTTTGCTTTTAAGAAGAAAAATTATTTACCTGGTGAAATCTGTTGTGTGGAATTCTTCTGATTAAAATTTGAATATTATACCTGCGGTGAGTCTAAAAGATCCAAAAAGAGTTAAATTTCAAGTTGTTATTGTTTACCTGTAAATAACTTTTTCAATTATTAGTTTTGAGATCTTCGTAAGCTTTCAAAAAGTTTCAGATGATGGTTGGAAATGACCACCAAGCGAAGAGAAATTAGGTATATTTTATTATTACTACACGCTCTCCACGTTAGCTGTGAAGAAACCCACTTCAAGAAGAATTATTGTAAGAGAGAAGTTCAAAAAGGTAATTGCAAAACATTTTAATTTCAGATAGTTCGTCGCGGATAAGAAAGTATTGTGGTACTTTCAGATGGCACACAATTCCTAATCATCTTACTGTGTCCTTGGTTAAATCCCAAACCTCTCCGCATTGCGTATGGAATGAGCCTATACGACATTGTTGATAGTGACTCGTCCTTTGGATGAGGACGTTAGTGTCGGTGGCCCCTTACAGTCTTCCGGAAGAGTAGGCCAAAATGGATAGGGACTTGGCTTACCTTTCATTCACAACACAAACAACATGCTACACTGAACACACAACTGATATAATAATCTGTCACGCTGGGGATGGCAACGGAAACCACCCCAGTTCATCTCTCAACACGTTGCCAGCGAGGCGCGAAAGATGCCCCGTGTTAACAACCTACGCACGGATACGAGCAAGCGCTCGTAAGAAGAAACTACACACGGGCGAAACTATAACCCCCAACTTTAAACTTTTAATTAATATAAACAATAAATATTGAGTTCAATTTTAACAATTTTTCACGATTTTGGTTTACGACAATTGTTAGTAAGTGTCACAACAGTTGTGAACATTTACAAAGATTCATAGATTAATGATCGTGCAAGATTCGAATCTGGCCTCTTCAAAGCATGGTTGTATTTTGGATGCCATAAAAACTTTTGCTGTTTTCCTAGTTATATGCTTTTGTAAATGGTTATGTGCAATTGTAAATGGCTGAGTTTCAAATTTTTTGCGCTATTATTAATATTTGGTAAGCGCTGTCAATTTCACTCTGTTTACTCAACTACTGAACAACTGATGGGAAATTTCCACTAACGGGGCATATATGGCTTTGCAGTTGTCGTTTTCATATATTATGTTACTATGAGTGTTATCATACCAGACCAGTACCCTTAAGATAGGTAAGTAATATATTGTTCATTACAATAATATTTATCCAAATACATTTAATTCTATTGCATATGTGTGGCGTGTATGTTCGTCTGAGTGTGTATATTTGTGGTAGGCGCTAAGCAAAGAACTAATAGAAACATTTATATTATATTTTGGAATTTGCTATTTAATTTTCAGGTTAACATTCTATTAGATTTTCATGTGCTTTTTCATTTTAAGATAATTTATTTCGTATCCTTTTGACTTATATACAGGGTGTTACAAAAAGGTACGGCCAAACTTTCAGGAAACATTCCTCACACACAAACAAAGAAAATATGTTATGTGGACATGTGTCCGGAAACGCTTACTTTCCATATTAGAGCTCATTTTATTACTTCTCTTCAAATCACATTAAACATGGAATGGAAACACACAGCAACAGAACGTACCAGCGTGACTTCAAACACTTTGTTACAGGAAATGTTCAAAATGTCCTCCGTTAGCGAGGATACATGCATCCACCCTCCGTCGCATGGAATCCCTGATGCGCTGATGCAGCCCTGAAGAATGGCGTATTGTATCACAGCCGTCCACAATACGAGCACTAAAATGAGCTCTAACATGGAAAGTAAGCGTTTCATGACACATGTCCACATAACATATTTTCTTTGTTTGTGTGTGAGGAATGTTTCCTGAAAGTTTGGCCGTACCTTTTTGTAACACCCTTTATAGTTCCATACTTTGGTGAACATTAGAATGCTGTTTGGCTGAATCATAAATTGATAAACAAAAATTAGAGTGGCTATTAAAAAAAAATCTTCTCGTCATCAGGAATGTGATTAATGTCAGTTTATCTAAGAACTGCCAACGTATGACAATAATTATTATAATTTGAGACATTCAAATTAAATTAAATTTGTTCTACTAACACTGCTAGTCACCCAAAGAAATGCAAATCAAAGGTTCTTAAGTTGCGTGTGAGGTGAGGTATGTGTTACATTTAAAATTTAGTTACAGTGTACCGATAAAAATGTGTATGCTTGAAGCGGTCCTCTGTACGAAACGCTTCATATTTATTTGAAACAGAGTTGCACATGAATCGGAGTGAAACCGCATAGTGACTTAAATGCAGGGATCAATGAATGTTTACGAAGTGTGCTGCCGCAACATCGTAAAAACTAACATCGGAGATAATGAAGCGGTCCTCTGTCCAGGGTGCTTCATCTTATTAATAAATCATAATTAAGAGAGCCACAGAGACAATTTTATTTAGTCAAGTCCACTGGACGCCTCTGCTAGCTGGGAATGCGATCCTGAGAGAAATGCTCAAGGCCGCGTGGCCTTTGCGGCTGGGGGGAAGGTGTGCATTGGTCAAAGGTTCGCTATAGAGAGCCTGGTACGGCTCACAGCACAGACGCGGGCAGCTGTGCGGACTCCGACGCTTCGAGAGTGGGGAGGTCATATGACATGTGTGTTTGTGTGTGTGGAAGAGCGAATGAAAACACATGATTTATGTGTTATGAATTAAGACACATTGTTGCTTACATTTTTCACATAAAACTGGACAAACCCCTCCCTCTTCTTCCGGAATTGGTGGATCTGTGTTACGGAGGGGAAACGGAACTTTGGTGGTGAAAAGTGACGCTCGGAAAAGGCAGTTGGTGAGGGACCACTGGTTCTACAACTCGTCTGATCTCACGTCGGATCTGCGGTCTGGCCACTTGTAAAAATTATTATCTTGCCAGATGAGACCATGTGTCGATCGAGAGTTTGTGCATGATTAAAAGTTGTTTAAATTTGGTTAATACAGTGCGTCGAGCACCACATTTGTGTGAGTGAAGTGCTGAAGGTTCAGGAGAAGATCCTATACTCCCCATCGAAGATTGTACATCATAAAGTAAATACAAAGAACTCAAACCTGTTTATGGTCTGCAATAACATTGTTACTTTTAATCAAAGTTTTCTTTTGGAATATCATATAGAGGTTGAATCTTCTTTTTGTATTTCTTCTAAATAATCAATATTACCTTTGTTTGTTTTTTTACGTGTGTTAATAAATGTAATTTTAGTTTTCTTAAAAGTAATTTTATCCTTTTTGTGGATAATTATAATTCCAATAAAATATAATTGTATTTGTAAATGTGGATTCTTTAAGTAAATTTTGGAACCACCCATTCCATGGCGCGCTGGCAGCATTAAGAAAGGAAATTATATGCAAATATTTAAGATATTGAGAGCGACAGTAACAGGCAGCAATAATCCATACACACTGGTCCACCACATGCTATCTCAGTAACGTAAGAGAAATTATCATGGAAGTGACACGTGAGTTTTCGGTTACAATCATACGAGGAAAGACATTTTTCTTCCAGAAAACAAGAAATAACGATAGCATTTTACACTGCATAGCTTTTGATGATTAGAAGCGATAGCTATTATTTTGCGGAAATACTTTTTTTGCTTGATTGTATTAGTTTCGTTTTAAAGAAAAAAGTATTTTTTACATATGCACTCTCCATTTTGCAAATGTATTAATCAAATCCAGGTTCAAGATTTAGACTATTTTAACAGTTAGTAAGCCTAGTGAGTGAGTTACACACAGCTAGGCCTACTCTTTTACTTCCAGTGTATAAATAGAAAAGGCTGGCTGATACATAAGAAACAATATTACAGTGGACATCTTAATTCATGTCGGAGACAAATTCCAGATAAACTTTTCCATGAATTAAAAACATTTTCATTCGCATATAGTCATATTTAATACAAATTAAGAAGTGAAATATCAGATGCTTTAGAAATTTTAGAAGAGTAAAAACAGAATATCTCAAAATGATTTAACTTCATTCTTTTTGTATGGTACTGAATTACTACTAACCGTACCTTTCAAGTGAGAAGAAGGTTTGGACTATTTGCAGCAAACGATAAATTTTACTGGGCATGCGGGGAAGCTATAGATATGAAGATATAACATTGACTTCAAAACGTAATACAACGCACTATGTTTTACTACTTGAAAATATCATGCCATAACCGCCCTCAGACCCACACCTTAATGAAATTGTATTTTAAGAATTATTTGTATCAAGCTGGAAGCTGAGGGAATATGGTTTTGTATATTTTGCTTTAAATTAATTATGAATTTGTGTAAATTGACTTTGTTTTATGAAAATAAACTACGTAAATACTATTTAATATGTTCAACGACTTTAGTTGAAAGTATCTAATTCCAAATATTGAGATAAGCTACGATGTTTAGAGGACAATTTGCGACGGTTTCGACTGATTTACGTGGGTAATTTTGTGTGTAAATATTTTTAATTGTCATTTCATAATGATTGTGAACGATTTTGTATTAATTTTAATTGTTTTTAATGCTATTTTAATTGTTTAATCGTTGTTAGAATTCCAGAAACTTCGGTCGGAAGACTTTCAATTATTCTGGAATTTTCTGTGAAAGCTTATTTAAGCGATCGGCAGAGTCGAGTTTTCAGTTCTAAGAATTCAGTATTCAAAGAATTGTATTCAAGTTTGTTATAATCGCAGGAGCATGTGTTTATTTGGAGTCTGATGTTTTAAAGAAAATTAAACAAATTTGAATCGGTATTTCATTTGTAAAACGAGATACCTAACAATGCGCAACAGTGGACTAGGAATATCCTTAATGTCGTTTTACATCTTTTCTGGAAGTCATGACTTTCTGTTATGATATTTGTGCAAGACATAATATTAGCACTGAAGTACAGGAATTATGAAACTCTGCAGTATGAACATAATTTCTTAAGAAAAATAAAAGCAGTTATCGACTAAAATCTATTTTCTATCAGATATTATTGGACGGGTTCACGGACGCGATGTTCAGGTACACACAACACTCTAAGTCCTGACATTTTTAGTTTGTAGAATGCACAGCGTCTATCTGAGCAAGAAGCTGCAGTGAAGGAGACATGCCTTAAATTAGTAACTATACAGTGGACTCAAACTTTAATTTTCGGCGTTGCGCAATTACGATTTAAAAACTTACCAGACTGGACTACTTCGACCATACGGCGGAAGAAAAGTGTTGAGAAGTAACACGTAATCTTAACTTGTATAAGAACTTTAATTTCTTTGACCCGCCAGAACTTGAAATAGGTATAAGGCACTACCGACCACACTGTACTGCAGACTCTCAGACGAAGCAGGGGTCAGATTCGGGGAGGTTTTTTACCGTAGCATGAAAAACTTGGGCTTAATATAAGCTTCTCTTTTGAATTTTACATTGTTCTTTTTCTTTGTCATCCCTTTTGTTCCTTCTTTGTTTTCATAGTTATCTTTGCTTCCTTTCAATCTTTAGATTTTCATTTTGCCTCTGCAACAAAAAATAATAGCTACAAACAAGATATAATTTTAAATAATATCGTTTCTAATTAATACAAATTTTAAAACTGTAAGAAAGCCTTTCTTTTTTTTTTACGGTGTGATTGAATACACACTTCTTCAATTAATTATAATAAAATGAGACTTCTTACTATTTCCGAAATTTCATGTATTATTTACTCTCCTCCTGAATCACATTTATTGTATCAATCAGACACTTTATTATTTTCGCCGTCTCCTGGTCAAATGACTTTGTTATAAGATGGTGACCGGTATTTTGATCGAATTATCGCGTTTAAACACCTTGTTCACTCGGCACGATATTCTCAAAGACGACAAAAACTTAATTCTTTTTGAATGAAGAAACTGACAAAGCACGAATCATTGCTATTTAAGCAGTTAATATTAAGATGAACCTTCTTAAAACATCCTTGGATAGGAATGCATCGATCTCAAGCATCAATCTCCTGACCTAGGTAATGATACTCTATTCTCGGTTGTGTCGTCACCTAATTTCTGTGGGATGTTTACTATATTTTATTGTTAATTATAAAATTGAAAATCATTCAATATTAATTTGCGCGTGGCGATGGGATAAACTTGCATTGATAACATTGAGTTTATGTTTACATTGACGATGAAACATTTATTCAATAAACACTAACAATGATTTATATAAGTTGTATCCAAGCACAAAAATGAAAATAAATGTGTAGGTCGCGGCGCTACGCACATCAACAACAAACATAAATTTATATTTGACAGACTGCAACAGAAACATCGGCACGATCCCGAAAACATTTATCGTGGTTTGTTAAAACAGTAAAAACTTTAACACAGTGGCATAGATCATCTTCCATCGCTCCTCGATACGTAGCTTAAATGAACATTTAAAAAGTTTTAACATGCGATCTCTGTTAATTTGTAGGGTTCGTGGAGTCGTATTGCTATTAACACAATGCAGTGAGCGAAATCTAAGGGTAGATTAGCAGTTTCTCCAAGGTTGTGCCACTGTTCATTTGTCACAATGGTTCCCGTAAGCCACGGAAAATGTACGACGCTAGTCGATGAAACTTTCTTACACTGACACAACAAACTGGCACAGATAGGTGGCACATCTACGAACTCGGAAAACTGTTTGCAGTGAATTAAATTTGCAAACTACCTTCCATTAGCAATCCCAAAAAGGAACATGTCTAATGTCAGCTGAAATATAATCACCGAACGTAGTGGTGTAACGGTTAGCGTTCTGGCCTCGCCTTCGGGAGGACGACGGTTCGAATCCCCGTCCGGGCATCCAGATTTTGGTTTTCCATGGTTTCCCAAATTACTGCAGGCAAATGTCGGGATGCTTCCTTTAAAAATCCATGGCCGAATTCCCTCCCATTCCTTGCCCCCCATCCTTTTCCGTCTCTAAATACCTCGCTGTTAAGAGACGTTAAGCAGATAAAAAAAAAGAAATATTACCTCTTCACGTACGTGTTGCGAATTGCCTTGTCTCCATCTTCTCTCCTTCCTTTTCATCGCCTCCACCTTTGGGTACAAAATAACAACAGCAGTAGCTTTCTATTTTGGACACATACTGTATTAGCTAATATCACAATCATCCGCTTTTCCGAAACACTTGACTGCCATTCTAGGAACTCTCCACCCGGCGTTATTTACCGCCATGGCAAGTGTTAATACCTCCACATTTCTGAAAGACTTGTCTATTCTGTTCACTTAAACAGCTTTAATGTAGAGCCCCTTGTCGAGCGGCACACAAATTCTTCTTGCAACCAGAGTTGAGAGTCTATCTGTAACTCGGACATCTTCCCCTTTGTTCTCTATTCCTGCTAGGGACTGTTGTGACCTGAGCAACTCCAGCCGTCCCTTGTTTGACCACTCAACAATCCAAGCCTCATTGCTATTTTACTCTATTTTGAGAATTAACATTTATCGGCAAAATGTGGTGCTTCATTAAAAGTTTAAGTCACTATTTCAAATCAAGTTTAATGGATTTGGAGAACAAAACACGGTCCTTCGCCAGAGGTTCTTTCTTCATGAGGTTCTCTCAACATTAGGGGTAGGCTGCCTTGATGAGTTTCCTCAATCTTTTCCGGGTTACAGTGTCCATTTCTTTCAGCCCAGTGTTCAAGAGGTCCTTCTTATCTGAAACCTTCCACCTAATCCTTGGTCTCGCAATGGATCCTTTACCTACCACAAGAATCCCAATGCTTTCTTTATTGTCTCTTCCTCACTTCTTCGTTCGACCCTTCTCTGATGACTTCACTATTACCAGGCACTCCTGTTATATTTCTTATTGCTTCATTTCGAAGTCTATCCTAGTGAAATACTCAACAGTCACCATCTTATCTTGATTTCCGTCTTCTCTAGAAGGGCTTTCTCTGTTTTACGTGAAGCCCATGTTTCTGACTCATAAAAGGTAACCGGTCTTACCATAGTCGTATACTTTTTTACTTTCGGGTTTATAGGCATCATTTTATCACATATCACTCGAGCAAAATTTCTCCATTTATTTCATCCAATTATTACTCTGCCTTTCACCTCCGGTTTTCAGCTTTCTTCCGCACTTGTTATTCTACCCAGATATCTAAATGAATCTACTTGGGGCATCTTATTTCCCTTGGTGTCCTTAATGTTAACTTCCATTGTTTGTTTGCTAGTAACCAGTACTTCAATCCTCTTTGTGTCGATCTTAAAACCATTTTGTTCTATTTTTTCTCGTCACATCCAGACTCTCTGTTGTAGGTCTT
This sequence comes from Vandiemenella viatica, assembly GCA_031002005.1. NCBI lineage: Eukaryota > Metazoa > Arthropoda > Insecta > Orthoptera > Morabidae > Vandiemenella > Vandiemenella viatica. The sequence goes on from JARYHS010013630.1 coordinate 77,214,375, forward strand.
CCTAAGTGTCCGTTATGATTACTAAATCACCGACTAACCGGACCTCCCATATGTCATCATCCGTGTTTTGCATACTAATGACATCCACTAGCAGCACAAATGTAAACCTAGTTTGATGTCAAATTCTTTAGTGTTTCCATAATGTGTGCTCACTGGTGTTAAAAAGCCGTCATACATTTCCTTTATCGTCTTGACCATCTTTTCTCCTTTTCTGCTACGGCACCAGAACACAGGAACACGTGGTATTCTATCATATCGATTAACGAATAATGCAGACTTCTTTCTTTCTAGTATCTTCTCTTGTGGTTGTTGTAAAATAAACAAAAGATCAATTGTATTATTTCCTTTCTCAAACCTGTACTGGAACTCAGCTATGTTCATTAAATTTCTAATCCTGTTGTCCAGAATTCTTTCAAAGACTTTCGAGAGATGATGTGCACTGAAGGGTGTCACCTTTATTCTTATACATGGACAACAGTGTCCTGTATATCTATTCGTTAGGCAGCTCTCTTTCCAGCCATATTATCTGCAGGATATCATGAACCGAATCGAAGATAGTTTCCCTGTGATATTTCTACTTTTACGCTCAAATTTTATTGTAGGCTTCATTCCGAATAATCGTTACTATTGATGGCTTTTTTACCTATTAGTTCTCTTTTGTCCAATTACACTTGGAATGAGAAAACTAATATTTCAATTCCAAGAATGCCTAATTCAGTTATTGAACGCTATGTCAAAGAGGAATTACACGAGACGCCATCACCTGTTTACGACTCGATTGGCTGACTTCCACTTGCTGTAAGAAGGATTGCTGTTGGGAAGGTGAGCCACCCACGAGGTGGCTGCCGACCTCTGGGACTCGCGCTGTGTCAGCGTGTCGGCGCAGGGCTATCGCCCCGGAAAGAAAACGACTGCGAAAAACTCGCTGCTAGGGCGAGGCTTCCTTCCACTGATAGACCCCAGCCTTACCGTGAGCTAACATAAGACGTCGGTGTCCAAGTGAGCATATGCATAGGCAAGACATGTAGCCAAATATCATACCAAACGATTACTGCAATAATGAAATAATTATTTTAGACGACCGGTACATAAATCGTAACTCATATTCATCTTCTGAAAGAAACTACATATTTTTTTTATGAATTGTTACATCATATCAAGCGAAAAACATATGATAGCTTTAAAAAAATAAATCTTCACTGAAGGTAGAATGTAATTGTTTATGGTGTAAAGTCGACACATTTCTCTCTAATTCAACGAAATACTCCAAGTTATCCTACGCTGTTCCAGTATCTTCTCTTCCAAAGGTATTACGAATTATTTATTTAAAACCTTAAGCGTAAAAATATTGGCATCACGTTTGACAATGATTTAAAATTGGCAAGACACATTAAACAGATGGTAGGAGAAGTTTCAAAATTCGACATTTATCGGAGTGGGTGATGAGGGAATGTACCAGAGAAGTGAGTGAACTAGGTTAATACAAAACTTTTAAATATGGTGGAGTCGGGTGGGCCCCACATTTTGGTTATCAAATACAGGAGTTGAAAGGGGTACAAAGGAGGGCATATAGATTTGTCTGTGAAAATTAACGCCTAAGACAATCAGTAACTCATATGATGAGGGAGTTGGATTGGGATTCATTGGAAGGTTGGAGGAGGGTGTAGAGAGTGTGGGGAGTGTACAAGATGTATGCTGTTAATGAAGCTTGGAAAGATACTGGTAGAAGAATTGTGAGTAGTGCATAGTAGGGGAAACATGATCACGATTACGGGCTGACACCCTATTTCAGGCATAAGGGAGCGGAAAATTTACCTTCTGCAGATAAGGTATTGAAGAGTTGGAATAAATTCCCAGATTCATAGAAAACTCTGAAAGAATTTAAAATTAGAATTAGTAAAGGACAAAAGCAGCGGGAGGTGCATATGGACATTGCCGTCGGAGCATGCACTCCTTTGCAATTAAATTAAAAAATGACATATTGTCTATTTCATATAGTAATGCCACCAATCGGATTTTAATTTGTATTATTTGATATTTATTTATATTTTTAAACGAGTGGGAATATAAGTTCTTATAAGTAATATTCAAAGCAAAAAAATAATCTTATTTACTAAATACAGGGCGTTCGCCGGGAAACGCTACCCACTGTTAGCGCTACAAGGAAGAAACTGCTCCCGGCGAGCGAGCGGTCAGCTTCCGGCATTGTCCGACCGTCGGCCGCGGACTATTTCATAATAATTACGCTTCATAAACTTGTATGTGCTAAGCATTTAAATATGACGTCAGTTGCGGATCAACAGTGCCATCGTGGACACCCTGCAGGTACCAGTTTCAAAATCTAATCCTAGGCCCCTGGTCTATTTCTGTAATTATATGCACCACAATTGTTTTGTACGGCTTTAAGTGAACTAGCTTTGTTACTTTCCAAGCTGACGTCTTAGATACGCCTGCCTGCTGCCCTAACTGACTTAATGATTTTTTGGGTGACTGTTCTAGTCGAAAAGCGATATCGTCAATTTTCTCCTCTGTGAGAATACGGTTGACCGACAGTCTCTTTTTGTTAAAAAATGAACCAGTTTCTCTTACTTTTTTAACCAGACGCAGAATTGTTGATTTAGCTGGCAGTAAAGCGCCAGGATATTCGCGACGAAATTTACTGCGACACTTTTTAAACGACTTCTTCTTCACATATGTATCGTAGAGAAATATTCTTTGTTGCAAACTGTAACGTACCATAATTTTACTCACACTCAAACACGGTACAGATTAGTAAGAGTATGAAGCCCCAAACCAGCCAAACGGCAAAGAAACGTTTATTCACAACACTGATTAATAAGAGACTGAAGTCACAAACTAGCTACAGTGCGGTGATTCACGGCGCCGTGTGGCGGGAGTTGCTGGCTCCACTGTCCCAGCAAGTTGCCGACGGCAACAGACTGGGAGGGTAGCGTTTCCCGGCGAACGCCCTGTACAAACGTATTGATTCTTTCTTTCCGTTGGGACGTCGGCCCTATAGTATTTAATGATCACCAAAGAGGTTGAGCTCAATGAAAACTTTCTCTAAGGTAGTAACATGTTTCTTGGTGTCCGTGGTATGACACAAAACACTTGGGCGGTCGCTGCTTGCTTCTCGATACCGTATTTACCTTTGGCGGCGTATTGCCTGGTAGGCGTTGACGTCTTTCCCGATGGAGACATGCTCCCGTCAGCACATGCTGTGAGTTGTGCTAATGTGTGCGTAATCACAATGCAAACACATTACTGTAAATGGAAACCTAGAGCATCATAGCTCAATGCTCAGCTCAACATGTTTCCAACTCTACTCGCTAGGAAACATTCCGCCTCCGAGTAAGGCGACTCTTGTTCTATCCTATTGTAGGACCGCAATGTTTGTCTCACTGAATAGTTGGTCCTAACCCACCAGTTTTAATACAGCTGACAGCCTTACCAATAACAACAATTCTGAAGAGAGAAGCATCAGGTAACTCTATTGACTCTACCAAATCTCTCAAATATAAGAGGAAAACTCCTTATGGCAACACATGAAGCCTATCGACAACTCAGGCACGCCTGGCTGAGCTTCCCGTCAAAGCAGCTAGCCATCGTTGGTGCCTCGCATCGTCTTTAGAATATAGTCATTGTTGATCCAAACTCAAAACTTTCGTTGAATCAATGGTCTTACATCGAAATTAATACAATGAAGTTTAGCCAACTTTTAGTCAACTTTTGGAAGGACAATCTACGTGGGATAATCTATTATTGTTTACAGTAAAACAATCCATAGCATCAATTTCAATGTCTTAGTTGTATTTTCCTGCGCTCAAGACAATACTGTAGAAACTAATCTTTAAAAAAAGTTAATACAAGGAAGAAATGGTGAAATAATTATTAAATTATGTGCCTACATCTCTTTCGCAGTTTCCATTTATTATATCTGGGAAATAATATGTTTTTGGTGGTGGGAAAAAAGTGTGGGGGGGGGGGGGGAAGTATGAACAAATGTTGGTGGATAGGAAAGTAAAGATTGATAGTGAAGATGGTTTAACATATCTTTCTTATTTGCTTATTAATCATAGCTGGTACCCACGACTTCGTTCGTGATTGTAAAGAATTCATATTGACAGCTATAGACATCTAACCACCCTAGTGCACGATGGGAGACTCGATACTATTACCACACACAAGTACCAGTCTTCTACCCTATGTAGTTCCGGCAGCAAGGTAAAATTTACGGATACACACAAGTCTTTGGATGAAACACGAAAATATTCATGATCGACCAATTTCAAACACCATATCTCACACACTACCACAGTTACCGAATTTCGGCCAACGTTGTGATCGATGGGAGACTCTGTGTTGCTACCATACACAAACGCCAGTGATCTGCGATTGATAGTTTTCACTTAAAAGTGATACACCGTGACACATGCGTCTTTGGCAGAAATATGAAATTGCCGCAGGTCGACCATATTCATCCCCCATATCTTCCACACCCCCATAGCTACAGACATCTAACAACCATAGTGCACGACAACAGACACGATTCTACTACCACACATAAACACCAATGCTCTATGCTATGTAGTCGTGGTAGAAAAGTGAAATCTGCGGAGACACATGCCTTTCGTCGAAATACGAAAATATCCTTGGTCGGCCACTTACAACCACCATATCTACCACAATTTCTGAAATTCGGCCGCTGTTGTGATCGAAAGGTGACTCTGTGCTACTACTACACACAAACGCCAGTTATCTGTGATCTATAGTTTTCGCTGAAAAGTGATACACCATGACACTTTTGTCTTTGGCAGAAGTATGAAATTGCCACAGGTCGACCACCTTCAACCCCCATTTCTCCCACACCCCCATAGCTACCGACATCTAACCACCATAGTGCAATACATGAGATACGATTCTACTACCAAACACAAACACCAATGCTCTATGCTATGTAGTTGTGGCAGAAAAGTGACATATGCGAAGACAGTCGAAATACGAAAACATCCTTGGTCGGCCAATTACAACCACCATATCTACCACAGTACCACAGTTTCTGAAATTCGGCTGCTGTTGTGATCGAAAGGTGACTCTGTGCTACTGCAACACACAAACGCCAGTTATCTGTGATCTATAGTTTTCGCTGAAAAGTGATACACCATGACACTTTTGTCTTTGGCAGAAGTATGAAATTGCCACAGGTCGACCACCTTCAACCCCCATTTCTCCCACACCCCCATAGCTACCGACATCTAACCACAATAGTGCAATACATGAGATACGATTCTACTACCAAACACAAACACCAATGCTCTATGCTATGTAGTTGTGGCAGAAAAGTGACATATGCGGAGACAGTCGAAATACGAAAATATACTTGGTCGGCCACTTACAACCACAATATCTACCACAGTACCACAGTTTCTGAAATTCGGCCGCTGTTGTGATCGAAAGGTGACTCTTTACTACTACTACACACAAACGCCTGTTATCAGTGATCTGTAGTTTTCGCTGAAAAGTGATACACCATTACACTTTTGTCTTTGGCAGAAGTATGAAACTGCCACAGGTCGACCACTTTCAACCCCCATATCTCCCACATCCCCATAGCTACCGACATCTAACAACCATAGTGCACGACAGGAAAGACGATTCTACTACCACACACAAACACCAAAAGTCTATGTTTTGTAGTTGTGGCAGGAAAGAGAAGTATACGGAGATACGAATTTTGGTCGAAATATGAAAACGCCCTGCACTGACCAACTTTAATCATTATCTCTCCCACATCCCCACAGCTATCGGCATTCGGCCAATGTTGCGCACGACAGGAAACTCCATGCTACTTCCACCCACAAACATCAGTGATCTGTGCTAGGTAGTGGTGGCTGAAAAGTGAAATATAGGAAAAAACACGTCTATTTTTATATATATATATAAGATTTTAAATGAGCAGTTGCTCGGTAGTTAAGGCGTCTGACTAGAGATCGGAAGGTCCTCGGTTCGAATCCCTGTCTCAGTGGGTATTTTCTTAGGACCTTAACCAAATTTCACCTCTGGCACAAATTGCTGGATATGAAGTATGCACAACAGCTTCCATTTTTCTCATTCCACGCTAAATGGTAGTTCCCCATTACCTGGTACGATTATCGGGTTAGGAGGAAAGCAACTGCCAACCCTACCTCGAGTACCAGACTAACCCTCCTTCAGGAGGGTCCAATCCTTCTTCGTGTTGGAAACCAAGCTTAACTTTTTACATCTTAAATATCATTATTAAAAACCACTTAGCAGGTCCAATAATTAAAAATTTCTCGAACGCTAAACCGTGTGAGCATTGAGTCTCAGTTGCACTTTCTTATTCCTACCCCTCATGGCGGTCAGTTTTTACATATTTTTTTTTTTTTTTTAGATTTACCAATCTCTGGTTGTGGGAGCTAAAAGTAAGTTTTTTCTACTTCAAATTAATATTCTCCAAAGAAAACCTAGTGTGAAGACAACATCTTAACCGCTGGAAAGGAAAGGTGATTTCACTGAAAGTACTTGATTTCTTGTTATTGGCTGATTATGTAAATGATTTACAGATTCGTATTACATTTCATAACGAATTAGGAACTAATTTCCAGCAATACAAGTTGGTTGTTTACAATAAGACATTTAAATGGAATACTTGATACGGGTTTTTTACTGTTCACAGCGCAACGGATGATGCTTCAAGAGAATTTCACAAACATTTTTCAGCTCTGAAGAAGGTTTTATTCTTATGCTTAGTGTATGAAATGACTTTGCCACAAATACGAACTAAGTGTGGGTGCCTCGTGGCCAGCAAGATTCCTGTAAATTTTTAGTACGGTCAATGTTTGCCGTCGCTATATTGGTCCAGCAGGGGTCCTGACGGACGAATGTTGGCAGCAAACAGCGGCGGGCAATTTGTCGTGATTGAGTATCGAGTTTCCTGAAACTCGGCGGTGGTTGCTGTGAGCTTTAATTACCAACGTCTGTTTTGCCGGTGAACTCGTCCGACCTGCGGGGAGTAGCAAGGAACGTAATTAACTTTGCAACCTGAGAGATCCGCGAATTCACTCTGAGATTGTTTGCTCCTTAAAACTGTCTCCCAGAGTTTTCTATTCATGATTTCAATTCCACTGAATCCAAAATGAAGTTGGATGTTTCAACTCAATTGTTTCAAAATGGTATTTGTAAAACTGGATCAAATTTGTTTTCGTGTTTAAATATAGGTGCAGAAGTTTCGTAAGTCAAATACAGTGATTGAAAAGAATATTAATATTCAACTAAAGATAGATGTTTTTTTTCCCTTCTGGTCATGCACATTTACCAAGGATAAAGTTTTTCGTATTGACACTATCTAGTTGTGGAAATCTGTATAATTATACTGTGATCCGGACGACTCTTCCAATAATATATGTTTTATCTAAAATTGCTAATAAAACTAGTGGTGGTTACTTCTCAATCTAATGGCTTCTCCTTAGCCAATAATATAGACGGGCAGTGGTAGGAGATGAAAACATTGCAGGTACTGTTAGTTATTAATCTTCTTTTTAATGAATGGCGTTGCCGGGATAACAATAATGATTTTAAGTAGTGCCCTTACACCGGTGCGGCGCCATCTTGTTTTTTTAATTGCCTTAATTGATTTTAATTGATTTTAATTGAATTGCGTGGGGGCCTTAATTGATTTTAATTAATGTTAATTGATTTTAATTGATTTTAATTAATGTTAATTGATTTTAATTGATTTTAATTAATTTTAATTGATTTTAATTAAGGCTAATTAATTTTAATTGATTTTAATTGAGGCTAATTGATTTTAATTGATTTGCGGAGGGGGGAGCCTTAATTGATTTTAATTAATGCTAATTGACTCACGCCTTGGAGCGGAGGGGAGCCGAGGAACTAGGGGAGTTTAATTGAATGCGGGTTCGTAATTGAATGCGCCACACCCCAATTATCGCTCCCCCACGCAGCTGCAGGATGCGGGTTCGTAATTGAATGCGCCACACCCGGAAGCCATCAATTATCGCTCCCCACGCAGCTGCAGGATGCGGGTTCGTAATTGAATACACACAGCTGCACCACACTCGAATTATCGCTCCCCTCGCAAGCGGCAGGATGCGGGTTCGTAATTGAATACACACAGCTGCGCCACACCCGAATTATCGCTCCCCACGCAGCTGCAGGATGCGGGTCCGTAATTG